>JBBMJY010000009.1:21176624-21189124 GCA_037833715.1 Toxotes lorentzi | reverse complement strand
TGCTTGCACAGCTGAGAATAAGCGTTATGAATACAGCCAGACAGCCAACACCCTGGACACTCTCAACAGCTTTTCCTCTTTTACTCAATACAAAGTTTCACTCTCGAAACGTTTGAGTTGTTTCAACCAAAAAAAAAGAAAAAAAAAAAAAGAAAGTGCAGGCAAAGCAGGTGATTTGCAAATACGAGCCAGCGACATCGATCCAATAATCAGTGTCTGTAAATAAAACTGTCAGGCGGATCGGAATGTAAAAGAAGTACCACTGACAGGCCTGAGACAGAACCGCGGTCTCACCCCCCCCAGCAGATAAATAGCAGGACCGTGAGGACTCTGAAAACACAATCTTTGCCTAAAATCTTTCCACACGTCTGAAAGTTCAGGAGACTCAACGACAAGATAATAGGCTGCAAAAAATTGGATGCTGTTCTCAGTTCTGTCAGCAGTGAGCAGGAGGCTTTGATGTTTTTTTTGTGTCAACACTGTTTGATATCTCTTATGCCAGGCTTTTCTTTCCCTGAAGTGGGCGCACGTGATGAGAGTTCTGTACTTTCATGGACAGTAGCAGTGACTCTAACTCACACAGAATTCAAAGCGCTGATATACATATGTTTAATCAGCAGAGGAACATGAGGCTGTTTTTCACTGGGAGTTTTTAAATATAACGACGGACTGGATTCACCTCTCAAAACAGACTGCAACAACACAGTCCAGGCTACACAGCAAACAAGCCTGACAATCAGAACAGGGTAACTCCTAAATGTACCAGTCTAAGATTAAATAAGTGAAGCAGCTGATTACCCTCTCAGTGGTGTCAGTTTAATGTTGTCTTGTTGTTTTGTAGTTCCTCCTTCACCTCCTTCAAAGAACCTGCAAACTTTACGAGCCCAGGAAAAACAAAAGGCGCTGAGGCTCAGGAGGATGCTCAGGCAGATCAACCCCTGAGTGCTCGGCTGTCTCCCTCCAGTGAAATTTCATGCTCTCTCTTCTTCCCTGCAGCTCCAGACTTGCCCCCCCACAATCAGCACACCAGCCTGTCCCACTCCTTTCCCCCCCTTTGTGGTCCAAATGATGAGTTTCAAGGATTTCACTTGCCACACACTGATGTCTGGACAATAACCTGGAAACAGACAAAAGAAAAAAGGTATTTTATCATGATCTTTATGCAAACATAACCAAACCATGGCCGTTCCACAACATTATGCATATTATTGTTACTGTAATAACAAATGTCCAGTACTCCTGCTGCTGGTATGCTCCTATGGGTCGTCTCTGACGGTTGGGACAAATGACCTACATGGCTGTTTAAGTCAGAGGACTCATTCAGGCCAGCTGAGGCTGCAGGAGGCTGGGATCGGAGCAGTGCAACAGCCCTGTCTCACAGATGAGAACCATGTGATGTTTGCAAATAGAGAAAATCCTCAGGCTTTGCAGGCACGGAAGGAGTGGAGGAGATTGGCTGAGGGGAAACACCGACCAAAATAAGGAGCAGCTACTCTAAAAGAAGCTCCAACATGAGAGCAACATGGACAATACAGTGGCTTTGTTCTTTGCAAGGGGAATTCCTCCCGTCCTGTTGGCCATAATATCATATGAGCCATTATCAGGGCTGAATATCTAGGTACAATTGACATGTTAAATGATTCCTTTGGTTTTGTTCATGTAGCAGAAGTATTAAAAACATGAGCCCCAAACAAACCCGAGGAAGATCTCATATATTTCAAAAACTGTACAAATATCCAAAAGGTATTGTCGAGATCGAAGCAACATATGTGGCAAGCTCAGCCAAAATAATGCATCCACAGGCCGCCCCTGTTTCCGAACATTCTTCTCGGAACATTTTCATTTTTCCCTTATTGGTATTCACAGCTGCACTGATCAGTATTTTACAGTGAAGAACCTGCCAAAAAACAAATGTAATCTGTAATGTTATTTGACTGGTAAGCAAATTAAAACCACTGCCTGTGTTGCAAAGATAATCTATGGTGGTTTGAAAAACCACCATAGAAAGAAAGGACATGGTTTTATACTTTGGGCACAAAGTGCAAGATAATGTCACTAATTTTGACAGATTTCTTTTTTCTTTTGTTTTCAAGAACACAGCTGAACAAAAGTTTAATTTCGGGGCTTTTGAGTTCCATTTGAATTTCTTTACTTTTGAGCTACCAATGCTGAAAGACCTTCATTAGTCCAGGTTGCAGTGGAGAGATTGATGATGCTCTTAATAAAATTCAAGCAGTGTTGCACCTTGGCCATGAGCATCATTAAAGCAAATATATCAGCGTGTGTCCTCAAAAGCTCGTGCTGGTCAAACTATGTAGTGAACTATGCTAGAAGTACATAATTAGAACAACAAAGACATCACCTCTATATATTGTTAAAGTGCAGTGAGATCATTAAATGCCCTGAGGTAAAATGCCACCGTCATTACTTCACAGGAAGTATACATTAGGGAGCCAGGAATATATCATTCCTCCTGTTGAATAGTGCTGTAGCACAGTTATATCTGAAACATAAAAAGCCCAGGTCATATATAGACATGTGTGTTGGTCTTGATCAGTCAGTACTTGTAAGAAAGACCTTGGACTTCTTTTCTGTATCATTAAGATGAGGTGGAAGGACTCGCTGCAGAAGTTTTTTTTTTTTTTTTTTAAAGGCAGGAGACAAAGTGCATTGATTGGGTGAGATCTGGTTAACTACATAATCAGAAGCTTTGCCATAATTTGGGGAGGGATAACAATAGTAATTACTTTGTAAAAACTTTCAGGCTATATAGAACCATAAATTCCAGCTGAAATCACAAAACGGTCATCAACCATGGCCGTGATACTCGTGCATTAGTGCGAAATGTAAGAAAAACAGAAGCAGCTTTTCCTCAGATGACTGAGAATGTCAAAGAACAGTCTGCCTACAATTCCATAGCGAAGGATTTTATATTAAAGTCGCAGTAGCCCCTCATTACAAAGATGAATTCACATTGATACAAAAACCACAGACACTGGTCTACTTAGAGGTGAATGAAAAAAAAAAGATATGGTCATGAGTGCATTTGTGGCATACACCAAGAGACCTGGGACCTGGTGGCTCTCTGTCCACTCGTCCCCTTAGAGGGAAGGGACACTGCAAATTAATAGAAGAGTTGTTCTCAGTGATCACCTTTATCCTACGATCAAACAGTGGTCGGTGGTCTCTTCCCTCCTTAGAGCAAAAGGTGGTTACTAAATGGTTTGATGAGTCTGAAAATGATGTGAGTGATGTGATGTTATGGTCAACTAAACTGAGAACCTATGGGACTTTCAGAGTTCATCTGTAAGTTAGGCCTATACTGATTTTCGTCCTCTACATGGTGTGGCGTTGTTTACTCACATGACGCTCACATTATCTCCTCTTCCATGAAGCGAGACTAATTCCTCATGATGTGATCAAAATACGGAGCACTGCTCACTGCAGCTCCATCTTGAATATTCTCAACGTGGAAAAACTCACATATTATTGCTATCAAGAGCTCCCTAGCTAGCTAGCTAGTTTACTTCCAGTGAACTAGCTAGCTAGCTAGCTAGTTCACTGGAAGTAAACAAATGGAACACTGGAAGTAAACAAATAGACCTGGGCAGGATTTTTTGGAATTGGAGGTACGTCACAAAACCTAGTGCATGTAATGTATTAACTTAATCACCAGATCAGTTCCAAAACTGACTGCTGGTTGAGAAGTTTCCACTCAATTTCACTTCAGCAGCAAAATGGCTAACCTCAACAGTTATGCTAGCTGACTGTCTCTAGTTTTGACACCTTTGTGTATTTTGTTTCCTTTTTGTGCAGAGCACCTTGTTAAAAGACATTTTGTTTGATTCCACACTTGTGCAGCCATCAAACCACAAAAGATCACATCAGACTCTGTTGCTTAACTTCACTTTCCTCACAAGCTTTGAAATGAGGGTGTCAACTCTGTCCTCTAATAAGTGTCTGTCACTTTTCTGAGAGGAGAGTGGACATTTATGAGCCTGCTGATCAGGCAGGGTTTTGACATGGATCATTTCACATTGAATATCTGGCTTGAAACAAAACA
The DNA here is from genome assembly GCA_037833715.1 of Toxotes lorentzi. Taxonomy (NCBI): domain Eukaryota; kingdom Metazoa; phylum Chordata; class Actinopteri; family Toxotidae; genus Toxotes; species Toxotes lorentzi. The sequence continues at coordinate 21,185,061 of JBBMJY010000009.1, read as the reverse complement.
ATGTCCTTGCACTCATGCTGAAATATTGCCCAAGTGTATAATAAGCAATTAAAGCAGCCATCGTCTTGCAAATGTTCTCACCAGGCCTGTTCGGGGCCTAAATGTTTTTTCTCATGGTCAGACTTGTTTCTTCTGTGCTCCAGGTTCACCAGCACCTCTGCCTTCTCATCACGCTCAGTCCCGTTCCTGTCCTCGTCAGTCTCCAGCGGATTCCTGTTTTCCTGGCTCACCAGTTCCAACCCCTCCATCTTACCTGGACGCACACCTTGGCTACGGTTGGGGCCAGTTCTACAGTCGCATCCTGTCTGCCCCGCTCCACCTCAAAGAACATCATTCCTTATTTATTAATAAAGACCATCACCGTGTTTAATTGATTACCAACTGATTTCACATATACACCACAGTTTGCTTAAATTTCAGATGGTCCCTGAACTCATTACCGTTTTGAATGATTCCACACAGTGAAAAAGTCACTCTTGTCCATCTTGTTAGATCTTTTTGCTAATATCAGCAAAAAGATCTCTTATAGCGACATTTCTGTGTTCAGAAGGCTAAATCCCTTACCCATAGCACCTGCACAGAATATTAGTGGACCTGGACATTTAGAGGAAGGCTAAGTCAAAATCTCATCAGACGGGTGGAAGCTACGTATTTTTCCTCATTTTTAGTATTTAACATACATATAAAGTTTTTGGTGGATCTATGTAAGTTTGTATAGCAGACACGTCTCCTTATGCATGTATATAGGTAAAGTTCAAATCTGAGGCAACAACCACACCATTTGCCAGTTGTATGATAGTTATTACCCAGAGACAGACCACAGACTATAATTAAACTACTCTATTGGGGATTTAGTTGGGGATCAAAAACATCTATGCCAGACATCATTCAGCTGAGAGTCTGACTCTTATTTCAGAAGAGGAGCAGCAGAAGCAGCCTGTAGGTGAAAAGTGTGTCTGAGGCCTACTCAGGCTCATTAATTAGGTTTTCCTCAACAACTCATTACTGAAATACTGTAGTTTTGCTGAAAAAGTGGAGTTATCCTGTAAACAAAGAGTGTGATTTAGCTCTTGTATGAGTAACTAACAAAACAAACGTTGCGTCACAGTAAGACAGCCCTGGGTTTGAATCCACCAGCTGTCCGGGGCCTGTCAGTGTGGGGTACATGTTGTTTCTGATTCAAGTTAAGCTCAAGTTTAGAAGTTACATGGACTGACACCTCTTGTAATGGCCTGTCTCTATGTGTCAGCTCTGTGACAGGCGGTGACCTGTCCAGAGTGTAACGTGTCTCTCGTCCAGTATGAGCTGAGACAGGCTTCAGCCCCTACAGTGACGTATAACAGCGAAAAAAAATGTTCATTGCTTTAACCATCATTTTGACTGTTTTATGTCATTTTTGTATACTTTCCCATATTGTGAAGTGTATCAACCATTCAGCCATATAATCCAGTCCACCAGATAACCTAAGTAAATGTGAATACCTATATTTTCTTAAAAAGGGGGGTCAGCATTAGGTCATGAAAAATAAAATGAGTTGGAATCATTAATCATATGGCTCTGTTTGAGAAATACAAAACCTGTTCTTGTGTTACAGGCTTATTGTGAGGATCAAGAGTACTAAGTACACATTCCAAGGTGCCCCCCAATAAATTCTAAATCACAGTTTATGGTATCTTCACACACCACATGAACTAATGTCTGCTACAACAGTACACTGTAAAAAAAATCTCTGTAGATTTCACAGTGAAAAAAGTGACAGTAAAAAACTGTAAACTGGTTTAAAACTGGTTTCTTTAACATTGAATCACCGTAAATAACTTAATCAGGGAAAATGATCATTTTTACATGATTTCTCCAGAAAATATACATTGCCCTGCCATAATAAAATTATTTTACTGCTCTTAATAGAAATATACTGTCATTTTTCTTAAAGAATACAATTTGAAACTGTTAAATGTACATATTGTTGAAGCAATAACGGAAATGTGCTGTAACTTTTCCAGCAGCCAACACTGTAATTATTGCATTTTATTCTTGTAAAGAATGAGAAGAAGAAATGAAAAAGAAGTTTGTAACTGTTGAATGTACACACTCTTGTGGGGATAACGGAAATATGCCGTAAGGTTCTGATAAGCCAATAGGACAATTCTTGCATTACTTTCTCGTAAATAATATAGTTTCATACATATTGTTTTGCATTTTACAGAAATATGCTCTGTAATATATTACTGTAATATTTTGATGGCAAATTTTTTTTCATGTATTTCTCTTAAAGAATATAGTTTACATATGTTAAATGAACATACTGTTGTGACAATAATGGAAATATGACGTATTTTTTCTAGCAGCCAAAAACACAATTTATTTCATGTAAAAGAAAGAAAGTTTGTAAATGTCAAAAGAATATACTTTTGTACTGGTAACGACCATGTGCTGTTACAGGAGAAAACAAACGTTGATTGTGACGCCTGTCTGTCAAACTCTAAGTGGTGTGAGTTCCGCCTTTACTGTCCTTTTACTGTTGCCGTAGTTTGGCGGAAGTTCTTCTTTTTGTCCTAGTTACGGTTGCAGTCAGTCGTCAATACACAGTTGTCTAACCTTAGAAAACATTTAGCTGTCGATATGTGATTTATGTTATATCATTATATTGTTGTTTTGAAAGACTGTAAGTCATGTAAACAAAAGTGAAGTTGTTAATACGTCGTTCTGTTGATAACCGTTAGCATACACTGTCGATGCTAACCGTTAGCATTTGAATGCATTTCCCCATAGACATTAGCATGAAGCTAAATGTTGCTTAATATTTTTATTTAATTGCGAACGGTGCTATTCTTAATTCAGCCCTAAATGTTTAAAAACAACCTCTCTTCACACGATAACAGCTTTATTAATGCCCCTTACCTGCGCAGTGGAACTGTGGCGGCGGTTTGGCGGCGCCTGAATTTGAACAGTCCAATCAGCACGCTGCATCTGATCTCCGCTGAAATTTCATCTCGTCCAGACTTCTCCACTACAGCTTCTCTGCAGTTTCCCAGGTATGGAAATCATACGGAAGGTTACAGAAAGTTAAACGTTTTAATTGCATTCTGCAGACAGGCCAAATTTCAATGACTTTTATTTCACAAATGTATGTATGTTTTACATAAAACTACAGGGACAGCATCTTCATCCAGCATTCAAAACATTGTTGAATAGATAAATAATATACACGAATTGGGACGGACATATACTGTAAATAGATTAAACTCGCTTCTTAGAGAAATGTCAGTCGCAGATGAAGACGTACACATCTGTGACACGTAGCAGTCTGACTTGTTCTCAGCTTGCCACACAAGGCTCATGAGAACTGCTTACTCATGAGCCCAGTGTTTTAAAGACATGTTCAAATATGTTGAGCCCAAAAAAGTGCAGAGATGAGAACAGCATAGAGAGATTTGCTTACTATGTTTCTGTGCTAAATACTTTAAAGGCAGATGATTGAAAGGGGCATTGTACTGCATTGCTGGAGACAACTTGGGCTCTCACTGCATTGGTGGATTTACAGAAAAAAATTCAGTTCCTCTGAGTACTTCTGCAGGTATTGTCTGATTACTCTGACTGAATTTCAGGGTGCTGATCCATTCGTCGCTGGACCGGAGCAGACTCCGGAAAGCTTACAGAGCTGCCATCGAACATCTCATCTCAGACCTTGCAGACCATGAGTGGACCTAGACCTGTACTGCCTGTAACATACACTTTGTTGTTAAAACTGCACCAAAAGTTTCTTTTATTAGGTGAACTGCATGGTAACCTTCTTAGATCCAGGAATTTGTTTCAAATGTCCTTACAGTTGTACCTTTTATCTTAGATGTTTTGGTCATGTATGATCTTTGCCTATTTTTTACTTTTTATTTGAGGCACATTGAGTCGATACTCGCTCAGCAGGCAACCCCTGACTGAGCCAGCTGATCTCCTGACTCATCAGAGGGACAGAAATTGTGTACTGGGAGGACTTGCAAAGTGTTTTTTTTTTTTTTTTTTTTTTACTCACATAGAATAAAATAATACATGTTGTTAAGTTAGTTGTCGTTAGTTAATCACAGGTGGTAGTAGATAGTACTGCATTAACTTTAAAAAAAAAAAACATCCAGCTTAAGACACTCAAAGCCCGAAGTATTTTCAATCCATATGATTTGCAAAAGACACGTAAAGACAATTCCACAAGCCTGTAAATGGAGAGACAGAGAAAACAACAAGAGCAGAGGGAGGTTTCAGAGCGGTTAATGAGTCCACGTGCCTGATTGAAGACAAAGAGGAACTCGACCGAGGAATTCGAAGTCATGGCTGTTATCTCAGACTTGTCCAGGTCTTATGGGACTAATTAATTAGACTTCTGCATGTTTTGATAGTGAGAGAGACAGAGAAGAGATGGAGGGGAAAGACAGGGAGGAAAAAGGATTTGAAGGATTGCATAACAACATGCATGCCTCTTGCATCCCCCGGTTGTTTTCCTCAGAGGTGAATGGAAAAAGGCAAAGGGAATTAATGATTAAGAGTGGGGTCTGTATTGAGTTGTTGCTTTGCCAGAACGTGAGTATCGTTCATACCCAGACCTCCTGCTGCCTCCCGCACTGCCACCATGAGCACAGTCATTATCACAAATGCGTGGGCGACATAGTCACAGTCGGGAAGGGATTTCTAGAAACATTACTTATCCAGGGATCAATTTTGCGTGTGATTAAACACAGTTAACTAATTATGGTGACAGCATGAGTTATGATTATGGGAAAATGATATGAATTACAACACAGCAGTGTAAAAAAAAAAAAAAAAACCCTGGCTGTGATTTATCTGGAGCGGGATCATTTTGGGGGGCTAGAAAAGAAAAATTATATTAGCATACGCAAAACATACTGTATTAATGCATGGCTAATGAACATCCTACTAAAGAGCATCAGTCGCCATCATGTTAATGTTGCATGATGTTCAGTGGAAAAGAGGAAGAGTGAGAACCAGCAGTACTGTTGGTAATTTCTTAGAAAAAAGAAAAAAAAAACTAATTAGTGGGTTAAAGCTTAGTTTTGTCTTTGGCAGTCCTTAGTCAAACAGAATCACTGTCATGCTCCGTTAGCAGGAATAACAGGAAGGGCTTCACACTCACGGCTAAGATGATATGAGATTATGAGAAGCTGTGATAATTACTCGTCAGTCTTTTGGCTCGAATTATTTTACTACACCTCGACATTTTCAGCAGGAAAAACTCCTTTTTATTTATCTTGTCAGGAAAAATATTTTACCTAAAGGTGTTTGAACGGGAGTTCAGTGCTCTCCAAAACTGTTACAGACATTTTTCATGACTATCTTCTGATCTGAACTATTTGCCCACCTCTTATTCAGCTGTTACTGGTGTGATTTACAAGTGGATATCTGTTTTTGGGTAAAGCAACATCTGCCTTCATTACTTCCATAGTTGTGGGGCTGCCACCACTTTTTTTTTTTGTTTGTTTGTTTCTCCAAGTGAGGAAACAGAATAGTTGCAGTTCGTATTATCTGAACATATACATTTTTTAAGCTCTTTAAGATTATTATGTCATGCAAGAGAGCCAAATCAAATTTGAGCTGTACTGACCTTTCCAGAATGTCAACTCATGCATTGAGTAACATACAAGAAAACATTCTACCTTAAAAGTTGCCGGTAGCTATGTTCGTATGTTTTCTACGTAGATAGCGTTAACTAGTGAAGATGAAAAGGCAGCAAAGCATCTTTTAATTCATCCTTCACTTATCTGATATTTCTTTCTTTGTGGTGCACTTGCAAAGAAACATTACAAAGCCAGTCTGTTAAACTTGGACAGCTTGTGCTGCATCCACAATGCCTGCTGGAAATGAAAGCTTGCTTTATCTGGACTCCACTCTCCCTGCTTTCCACCAGTTTGTTAACTTCACCTCAGGGGAAAATAACACTGGAACTTTGCTGATGATAAAGATGCATGCGGTGCCACTGCCCTGCCTCCGTTTGGGAGATCAGACCACAGCCTAGTCTTATTAACACCTCAGTTTGTTCCTGCAGCTCAGAGATGGACTCAGGAGGCCAGCAGGGCCCTACATGACTTCTTCGGAACGTATGGTGGTGACGTCAATAAAATTACTGACTGCATCACAGAGTACAACTGCCCACAAAGGACCAGTCCAGTCTTAACACCCTCCGAGCCATCAAAACAATCCCCGTCCTAGTTCTGCTAGACCCCATTCAGGTTGTGGGGGGAGGACAATGTTGTTTCAGCGTGCTCACTGTCACCTGGGTGGAAGTGGTGGCACCATGAGAATCACGTTTTTCAATTATTCTCTTTGTCCACCCAATGAGGAGCAAGAGGTCACTGAACAAACTGCTGTCCATCCCGGATAATCCATCCCATCCTCTCCACGACACACTACAGAGACAGCGGAGCTCATTTCTATCTGAGTCATTCAGCTCCGATCTCACAAAGAACACAGAGCACTGCACAACAGCTGACCTCTGTGTGACAGGTGAACACACTACTGCACTGCAAAGCTCACACACTGATGGGTCCAGAAACTAGAGTCCAGGTAGGCAGGAGAAAAACTAGGAGAGTCCAAAAGGTGTCACTGAGGGGGGGCTGAACATGACAAAAGATGGTTTTCCATGGCTCCAAACCGCATTTGAATTTTCTGATTCTCCTTAGCGCTGCTCTCCTTTTACCCAGCAGATGAAATAGAAGATTAAGCCGAGAAAGAAAGCAACAGTCTCTTCAGCTTGTAAGAGGTGTTTGTTTTCTATGCAGTGTTGTTGCAGTGCTGCAGGGCGGGCAGGTAAACAGTCTGCCTCTAATCTTTCTTTCAAAAGACAACAAAGACCTGCATGGCTGGGCAACTTGCATCCGTTCTGTTAACACACTGTAATCATCTCTTTACTAGCTTTCCCATTCATCATGGACTGAGCAGCTCCTGAAAGCACAGGCAGTGTCTTGCTGCGAGATCATACTAAGAGTTTTAGCTCACGTGCAAATGTAAAATGTTCGTGTTCTCTCACAGAGCACAGACTGAGGGACTGTTTGGCCTCTTTTTGTCTTTAAGTCTTTGAACGGCATTGTTCTCCTTTGCAAATAATATTTAATGAATGTGGCTGCTTTTGAATGCGATGAATAATTCAGGTTCTGTTGCTATAGTTCTCTGGTTGACTGGCAGAGCAGTTGCTGTCAGAGGATGTAAACAACTTGAAACAGAGGCCGTAAAAAAAAAAAAAAAAAAAAAGGCGCCCCAGGAGATGGGGGGATGTGTTTTCGGAGGCATGGCCGACTGATGCCAACACACTCTGTCGCCTGATAAATGCTTAGTGTTTACATTGTTCTGCGCTGGATTAAGAGATGTGAAAATCTATGGGGCATTTCAAAGGCACATTCAAAGTATATGTTCCCCTCTGAAGTGTGTATATGTGAAACAAGCTGGAATCTAATAAATATATTATTATTTTTTGCTTGCTATTCATGTGGAACAAGACACAGACACAAAACAAACCCAGAACCACTATGCACAAGACTTAATGTGTTTTTGGTGTCACTTTCCATGTTATGCTATTGATATCACTCATTAAGTCACTTCAGATGTGTGTGTGTGTGTGTGTGTGTGTGTGTCCCACGTGTCAGTGGATTTAGTGTGATTCTACATATCATTTTAAAATAGATAGTAGAGTAGCAGCTACATGTTTATGTCACAACCCAGGTTATAATAGGTTTAGCATTTTTTATTAGTTTTTATATTTATTTCGGTTTGACTTTCAATTTCAGTTTAGTTTTACTTTGTTTTTTTTTTTTTAGTTTTAGTTCAATTTTTATTAGTTGTTAGTTTTATATTTTTTCTAATATGTTTTTTTTCATGAACTGCATCCTCTACAACAATCATGCAGCTGAATGAAAACCTCTCTAAAGCGGTTTTAGAAAAAGCTGACCACTGTAATATTGAATGAAGGACTGTAGAAGACTGCTTTAGTTTGAGTGAGGTGTGCAAAGCAGTGTACATATCCTGTAGCCTGTGTCAACTATGAAAGTGTCTATTGTTTAGAATTATTATTATATCAGCTGAACAATGTAGTTGTTGCTGTCGAGAGACTGAATGTGCAAGACCTCCACTTTACTGTATATTAAATGGACACAATTGGCTAGAATTGATAGAATCTATGGTCTTTGATACATGACACTATCATCTCCATGGATACGGTTCCAGTCTATGACATAACTCCCTGTGCCTTTGATCTCTGATGGAGATGAAAGTGTCATCATCATCTTCAACTATGACATCACTCTATGACATGTCCAATCTATGACATCACTCCCTGTGCCTTTGATCTCTGATGGAGCCTTTAGCTTTAAATTGTGGTCACCAGAGCAGAATCACTCAGTGTCCCGGATCATTCACACAGTGAAAAACTGAGAACGCGAAT
>JBBMJY010000009.1:21140036-21152531 GCA_037833715.1 Toxotes lorentzi | reverse complement strand
GCAGGAGGGTCCCCCATATGAGCCAGGTTCTGCTCAAGGTTTCTTCCTGTTAAAAGGGAGTTTTTCCTTGCAACTGTCGCACTAAGTGCTTGCTCTGGGGTCAGGCTCTGGGTCTCTGTGAAGCGCTTTGAGACCATTTGATTGTGGAAGGCGCTATATAAATAAAATTGAATTGAATTGAAAAATTGAATTGAATTGTTGATAGAAATACAATACAAAGTGCACACATGCCTTTAACATTCACCAAGCACTTTTTTAAGGAAAAACCTGTACATCTACTTATTCAGCCAATCATGTGGCAGCAGTGCAATGTATAAAATCTTGCAGATACAGGTCAGGAGCTTCAGTTAATGTTCAATGTTATTGATCTCAGCGACTTTGACCATGAGTGTTGGTGCCCGACGGTCTGGTTTAAATGTTTCTGAAACTGCTGATCTCCTGGGATTTTCACACACAACAGGCTCAAAGTTTAACTCAGAATGAAGCCAAAAACAAACAAACCAACAAACAAAAAAACATCCAGTGAAGCAGCAGCTGGGAGGACGGAAACACCTCGCTGATGGCAGAGGTCAGAGGAGAATGGACAGGAGCTGACAGAAAGGCTACGCTACCTCAGAAACCTGGAGGCGGATGGGCTTCAACAGCAGACAGCCATGTCAGGTTCAACTAGTGTCAGCCAAGAAGAGAGATCTGAGGCCACAGTGGACACAGACTCACTAAAACTGGACAGCGGCAGACTGGAAAAACACAGATGAATCCATCTGAATATTGTTGCTGACCATGTTCATCCCTTTATGGCCAGAGTTTACCAGCAGGATAATGCTCCATGTCACAAACCGACAGTCATTTCAAACTGGTTTCACAAACATGACAGTGAGTCCAGTGAACCACAGAGTATTTAACAACGTACGACTTCTCCTGGTGCGCCCTAAAGACAGGAATCATGACACCTGAGTTACCTCCTCCAGCAAATTCCATCTGCTATGAAGACCTTGACACAGCAGAAAGCTCCAGAATAAGCAAATAAGTGCACCCTCACTTACGAATGTATTGTCAAATGCTAATGATTCTTCCAACCAGTCAGGCTTTTTTTTTTTCCCCAAGTCATGTCATACAAAATAAATGTTTGAAAGCAAATTCATCAATTTAAATGAACTGTACTTATTACAGAGACATTCAAGAGAAATAAAAATTTATGGATTGTGCATCTTCAGGCAGTTTATTTTAAGGCAAACATCAGGACAGAATTCAGCTTCTGAACTCGCTCCAGGCTGAGAACAGCAGTCACCCATCTTCCGAAGTCAGATCGTGACATTGATGCATTAGCATCAGTTAGAGGGAGTGTAAGCTAAGCCAAGGTTAATGGAGTCTGACCGGTCGAGCAGCGAAGAGAAAAGCTGCACGTAGGAAGGAATCTGCTGGTCTCGAGTCATGCAGTCTGAATATTTTACACGTCTTAGCCTCAGTCTTTCTGCTCTGATTTGTGTTTTTATACAACTAACTCAATGGCATCGTTCAAAGATCACAGCTGGTGCAGAGTGAATATGATATAAACACTGAATATCATGTATTTCACCATATTCAGATGATATCTAAATAAAGTAAATTATAAGTCTGAGGTGCTTTTGTGATCCTGTGAAATCTTGGATTACTCCACTGAAACAGTCAAGTTAGAGGAGTTGATCACATATAATCCAGACAGTAGAGACTTCATACATGGAAAGAACTTCTTGCACTTTGATCTTATAATGCTTCTGTAACTGTAAAACTGTCTTTTTTCAGGTAGCTAAAAAAATCTCACTGGGTCACACAGCTATCATTACATCATAACATTCCCAGCAGATCCCTGCTGTCTTATCTGTGCTGTATCTATTTTGAGCAGTATAATCCCATACTTCGGGCTGTCACAAAACCATCTCAGCTGTGTATCGCTCTCAGCGATGCCTCTGTGTTTTCTCAGCTGAGGTGTGAAACCGATTCCCCCGTCCTCTGCAAAGCTCCTCCATCTGGATTCCTGCTTAAGATGCCATGCTTGGTCATGCTGCATCAGACTGCACAGATAAATTGCTACTTCTATAGAAACATGTGTCATACTGTACATCTTACTTAAAAAAAAAAAAAAAAAAAAAAAGGTCAACACAAAGCTAGGATTAAGGACACAGTGTTCTTTTCAGATTCATTTCAGCTGGGGTTTTTTTTTTTTTTCTGAGTGCGTAACTAAACAAAAGATGCAAATCTCTGTGGGCCAGGAGCTGTCACATGTATCGCAGCCTAAGTTCAGTTTGGAGGTATATGTTACACATGGTTGGTTTCTGATAAGAGATAGAAATGCTATACAGTATGTAAATTCTATTCATCAGAAGTCATTTTCCTCTGTATGTAACCAAAATTGAAACAAAAACAAAACACTCAAAGACACGAGTCCTGTCCCTGAGGGTTTTTTTCTTTTGACTAGATACTTGAGTCCCAGCCCAGTCTCTTAGGAACCATGTCTATATTGGACGATTCTGCGCCGCGCAGTTTTCATCCAGTGGCAACATGAAGCGCCAGTGCTGGAAGTTGTGTGTCCTTTGTGTAGAGAGTTGGAAAGAAAGGGTGCGTAACATTCACCTTTTTATTAACCACAACCACAATTTGTTCCAAAATTTAACACAATATTTTAATTGCTTGACCCTCTTTACTACAGTTTTAATACCATGACCATGATTTTTACTGTAACTTTAACCATACTGTAGTTACCATGCATAGATATTGTAGAAAGAATGCTTGTTTGTTTATTTATTTGTTGGCCCTGGACATAAAAAATCATTTAAAATCATCAAAGGCTTATCCTGGGCTTTTGGCTTCAATGTTGTGAGAATCCTTGTGTCTCGCTGTAGGGTTACTGAGTCCCCTGTGGTTCTCTGTAGCACAGTTTTCAGTTATTAGTTTCATTTTTACACTTGGTGTAACAGGAGTTCACATGAGGTAGATTATTGCAGTGTTCTGTAACCTACATATATTTTTTTTACAGTTAGCAGTTACATTATTTATGTTCATACTGATGAGACAGGAACAGTGAAGCGAGGGCGCCAAATTCAGATGGAGGGCAGGAAGTATTTCAGCCTTTAGCTGACTGACACACTGAGAATCTACCCTGTGGAAAAATGCCTATGTTTTATGTAGTTTACCGGTGCTCAAATCGTTCCAATAGAGAAAAAGAAAAAAGCTATTATTGGATAGCAAAAGTAGTCACCCACAAAGGTGAGAAACATAAAAAAAACGTACAGAACAACGCCGTAAAAGGTGGATCTTAAACCCACGTCTTCGGTCGGGAGGAGCAGAGTCTGATAATGCCCGTGTCTGCAGTGACCACTTCATCAAAGGTATATTAGCTAGCTAACTTGGTTTTTGTGGCTGTGTTTATACCATGAGGTTGTCGCTTAATGCTCATTTACATAGTAATAATTATTAAGTTGCCAGTAGTCTAATATGGACTTCATTGGGACTTTGAACATCCAAATGCTATTTCGCTGTCATGTCATACATTAGTATTTCTATGTATTTGACAATTAGACCCCCTTGTATCCCTGTGAGATGTGTTTGTTGACATTATAACCACTATTGCTAGCTGCTAGCTATACATAACCAGTATAAGAATAAGGCGAAGACCAAAAGATAGCCGTCGTGGAGCCGTTTGGCACCAAGGTTGTTGAACCACCCACTCACAAAAAAGTTATATGCCTCCAGGCTTTTGTGGGGCTTTCATTTGCTGTTTCGTGTAATAAGAGGTCTGAAGTACGAGATAATTGGTGATGTCAACAGCCTCGATTGTCGGCAAATCTTTAACGTCCGTTGAAAACTCGCTCATCTTCATGAGGTACGGGTCACGTCCAACATATTGTTTGATTAATTGTGTGTATCTCCGTCTCGGGAACAACAGGCACTACATCACTAAACAACATGTAAGACTTTAGTTATTTCAAATAAACTCTATTTAACTTGTGTTCATTCTTATGTTCAAGCTCATATTCCTGACCACGTGTGCAGTATTACTCATACAAACAAACTAAACAATGCTAGCGCAAACAAAGGAACACTGGAAAGGAACTATCTTTAGTATAATGTACTTCCATTGTACCAATTCCATTCCACTGACTTTTTGTGACTACTGTTAAACTGCTATCAATAAAAATCGACACTTCCTGTGGATGTGTCACATTAAAAGCATACCAAGGGAGGGATTATGGTGGAAGGCTTTTAAACAAGGTCGACTGCTCGTGTTTTACTCTTGCTGTACATGCATTACCACGGCGCAAAGCCTATTTTTACACTTCAAATCTACTTTCTTCCATTTCACTCATGTAACTGTAGTGACTGTGTATTGGGCTCTGAGCACTGCCAACACCTCCAGTCTCTACTCTGCCTGAATGCATCCTGTGTAGACAGAGGCCTCTGAAGCTGCTGCTACACACAGGCTGCGCTGAGCAGCACTGGTGAATATGATGTGACTCCGTTGTACTGATGATATTAGTGTTGTGGAAATACACAGTATCCTGATTTTATCAGAACAACAAATGAATGTGGAGGAAGTGTTGAGTATACATGACCTAAAACAGGAGCAGATCAGAAAACGAGAAGGTCTTTTAAAGTCCCTGCGCAGATGTTGCCATTTTTTCCAGCTGATTAGATTTGCTCAGGTTGAAAACAGCAATGATGAAATTTGCCCTGCTCTAACTGATACACGAGAGTGAGAGAGACGTCATTCAAGCATAGTCTGTACATGCCACACACAACAGAAAAGGTCTAGTGTCCATTGGGTATTTATTTCTTAATTTGTTTACATTAGTTGTCTAAATTAAATGTTGCATCATATAGCTACGGTTATTTCCAAACAGTTACATATCCATTGCTGCATAAACACTGTAGTATATTCTCTGGGCTGAGTATCCTCTCCTGCTATCTACTGTCCTCCAAAAACAAAACATAATAAATAAATGAATAAATAAATAAATAAAATAGGTTACTTAATAGGAGGATCTGATCACATTTTAATGCCAGGTAAAATATTTAAGTTTGACTTTTGAAAAATGGCATTCAGGAGAACCGAATGAAAATCAATACCATGCAATCCACTCGCAATCTACTTTCCAAATGGTTCTCTGTGAACAAAGAAAACACGAATTAAACTTAAGTGAAGTGCCTTCTGTAGGAAGGCACTTCATTTGATTTATTTGATTTTCTTTATCCATAGTCTGCTTTCTACAAAAGGTATACCGATATATTTTGCAGAGTGAGCATTTGTTAAAAAAACAGTTGACAATTCATACACTTATTTGTATTGTATGGAGAGAATTTTAGAATTGCCGGTAATGTTGTCCATTGCATTCTAAGCATGTTTCATACAGTGGTCCATATATACACACTACTGCCACTCAGTAGAATCACTCAGTACAGAATCTGCCATTACCCTCTACCACAATGTCCAGGCTTCCCTTTCAGTTTCACCTCATGGTGCTTCACAGTTAGATAAACGAATGTTATAAACATTATATTTGTATGATCTTTTTCAGCTTGTTCCACTGTCCTGTGCTGCCTGCATTGTGTCAGCTAAACCTGTGACAGATTCAGGAAGTTTGTTAAAAATGAAACACTGTTATTAATATAAATTGTCAAAAGGACTGGACCTAGAACTGAACCTAGTGGAACGCCCTTTTACTTAACTACGCTTAATTTTATTGTAATTAAATTATTTCATTCTCATATTTCTTTAAACCTGCTTTTAAACCTGAAGCATGACAATGAGGTGAAAATACAGCATCACAGTGGCTTATTTGCACACCAGCGGACACGTTAAATAAATTTGGAGTCAAGACGCTGACTTACTAATAAAGTTTTCTGAGCCGCCTTCTTATAAAAAAATGCCTGGCTCCTGAGCTGCAAATGCTTCTTATCTCATGCTTATCTCATTCTGTCTGACTTTTCCTTCCATACACATTCTGAATAACCAACATATTAGCCAAGGGTTTCCTTGACCTTACAGCACTAACACTCAACATGAGAGGATATGATAAACAGTGATCGCCACATTGTCGATCGCACCACCCACAAGCTTATCCTAAATAGAATTACTGTTATCCTTTACATGGAACAATATGTCAGTGCACTTTAATGTAAGCTCTTGGCTCTGGTCCCAAAAAAGCCTTCAGAGAGGAAAAATGCACAGCGGTCACTGCCAGTGGTATGCGTAAGCCAAGACATGCTGACTCAGTGGGCTACATTCTGACTGGGAGACGAGTGGGTGTCGAGGAGGGGGGGGCAAACAGCCTCTTAATCCCATTTTGGCTCTTTTGATTCTGTCAGCCAGTGTTTCCTGCAGTTTCTGATAACTTTCTGACAAGTTGTATAAATCAAATGTCCAGGGTTCATCAGCACTGTGGGAACGGTGTGTTTACAGAAACTGTAGATCCATGTGAAATTGTAGCTATTGTGTCTTTTTTTTTTTTTTTTTGGACCTTGCCCAACTCCACAAAAATCCATTTATGTCCTGGTTTAAACACTTGGTCTCTCTAAAACTATTATTTTACAGCCTGTTCTGAGGAAGATGACGACCTGTGATTGAGTTTCTATGTCAGAAAACAGATGTTCTGCATGGGGTGAGTTTGAGGAACACATGTTCACCCTATGTGGGCTATTTGCACTATCCCTCTAAGAAACCTGTGGGCCTTACTTATGATAGAGTGATTCAACATTTCCTGTGTTACAACACAGCAAGGCTCTTTTATGAGGGTATACACATGTCATGACAATGACAATACACAGTATCTGAATACCACAGATTGGTCTGGATTCATTCACAAAGAATTTCAGGACCACATTTGCTTAACCAATATTAAAATATCAGAATGCCACTCACTGGTTGTTAAAGGGGCAATGTTGGATAAAAGCTCTTAGCGCAAGCATGTACAGGAATTTGAAGGAAATTAAATGTCTGGATTCCTTGTCCACTGTCTGGGACCAGTAGTCCATTTTTTTTTTTTTTTATCAGTCACCCTAAATTATATAATGTACATATATATCAATCCTCAAACTGCAGTCTTGTCATTAAGGGGTTTTTGTGTCTCACTGACCTGATATGAAACCAGTCAAACTCTGGTGTGGACCAAACTACTGGGCTGAGAGCAAAGGAGAGCTTTAGAATAGTCCAGTTCCAGTCAGACTCTGTGATGTGAAAAAAAGTAGAGCAATGGGATTTTAGCATGAATCTGGAGGCTATGCTTTCTGATTGTCAAGAAAATGAGCATGTAACGCTGACGATTACAAGATGACAATCACAAAATGGTCCACTGATGAAGTCAACATGATTCACACATCTTCAATTGTAACGAGTCAGTATGAACAAGAAATGGGCCAAAGCTAAAACGCAACAATATACAGTATATGATTTTTTTTTTCTTGGTTTCAGCCATCTGAATGGAATTACTGACGTCAAACCCCCTAAAGGGAACTTAGCCAGCAGATGGGACTTGAGGGCCCTGGAGATCTGGAACCTAACTTTGGAGTGCCACACAAATCTACAGGAAGTTTCCAAAGTGAGATCAAAGTTTACATCCTGTCTCCTACCAAGATTTAATGTCGGCTTCTTTGAACAGCGGTTGTGGTCTTTCCCTAACCTTCACCAGCCTTCACCACTTCACCTTTATGTCTGTTATGGGTGCAACTGACCTGCACTGTTTGTACGCACACTTCAAAAGTGTCTCATAAGTAGACTACTAGAGCAGACCATTTTCTGCTTCTTACATCAACTGAATCCTATGAAAGTCACATTTTTTGAAGTCTCATTGGCTCTACTTGCTTCAATATATCCATAGTTACCACCATAACTACAGTAAAGATCTGCTTCTTTGATATAATGACACACCCACAGTATTTGTCCATGTGCAAACTAACTTGTGGGAAAAAGATCCATTCGTTGTGTGCTCAAGATAAAATGATGTATTTCAGGACTTTGGGGCTTCTGTAGCATACACACTTGGTCTCAGTTTGAGCTAACTGGATAAAGCACCGGGGTCAAATTGACCTGCAACATCTTTGCTGTATACAAACTGGGTTCAAGCAAAAGCAAGATATCTCAAGTACTTCCAGCTAGCTGCCAGCAAATCTGCTGTGGATATTCATAGTCCTGAGAGAATAATTTCATTAATGCTTTTCATTATTATATTATTTTCACATATATTCACAAAATCTAATAAGGAAATTGTCATGAAAATGACCGAGCATAACCATGCATATCAAGAGATGAATCCTTTCCTTTTTAGATACACTCTCGTGTATCAGACTGCACTTTCTTTAAACCTCACCCTCGGGACAAATCAGAATTGATCAGATATCTCCTAATCTAATGAAATATACTGAGCACATTCAAATGCCACCACCAGGACAATTTGAGCCCTAATTTCAGAGGCTAATGTTATGCCAGGACAAAAATAAAAAGCTTACACTATGCAACAGTTGGACAGTCCAAGTATGAGCTAAATTAATGTGGATTCAGCATGAAGGCCAGAAAGTAATGTTGATACATGATGAAACTAATAAAGAAAAAGCTTTTGTCAGAACTTCTCTTTTTGGCCTTTGGCTGGTTAAACAAAGATGGAAACCTTTACCTCATCATCCTTTATCATAATGCCAGCATCCAATTAATAATTGAAACATCTCTGCAGTTCTGTGTATGGCAAACCCAAATGAGCATCATTCCATCAATACTACATTCTATTCATATCTGATCCAAGAATATGTTTGAGCTGTGTGGCAGAGGCTGAAGTAGCTCACTTCATTTTTCAGGCTACTAGCCAAGCGTGTGATATGGGCTCAGCAATGTGGTCGATTGTTCAAACAGTGATAACACAATGGAATTTCAAGGTCACAGAACATCATATCAGAGCTCTGTTAAACGGCTTATTATTGAAACTGTTGAAACAATACTGGCCTTGCAACTTAAGGGGGGTGGAAAAAAAACCCAGTAGCAATTTTATTTTAGTTCTTACATGACTAAAACAACACACTGGAAATGAAACGTCACTTGTGATATTTTTTGCTGACAGTCTTGTTTGTCGTGTTTCAGGGAGGACATTTCATAAAATGTATATCCCATTATCACAAATATGATTCAAGAGGGTATACGACAGCCTCTGTGTATAAACCATCGAACTCGACAAGGAGGAGGTTGGGTCTCCTGGAGAACCAAGGTGAACCTTCAGTTCCTCACCCATAGCTGACAAAGCCAGTTGATAACAGGTTATTCAGAAAGGGCAGTGTTGCTCATTGAAGCCAGATAAGTCCAAGAGAGTCAGCCTAAGACGGATACAGCGCTGCTACTCATCCTTGCCACCAATTTGTCCCAGTGGCCACTGGTAGTACTGCAACAAAAAACAAACTAATGCACACCCAGAAGCTGGAAAACTTTTTTAACTTCTGTGCCAAATGAACAACTTTCATTCAATTGACTGGGGGCCATCTTTGAGTCATCTGTGATGATCCGTGATAATACATGCATGAGTTGTACCTGAAAACACAGGACGTGCTGGGTCCTCACCTATCCTTTAAAACTTTTAGGCAGATGGAAGCACATCATAATTAGCTTTTAGCATTAATCTAATCCTGCTTGCCTCAGTGCTCTACACTTCCCTACAGCTGCACTTGTATTTTTTTTTTCACTACACTTTCCCAGCTCATCCACTGGATCTGTTTGGCCTGAGAGACTGCACTTGAACATCTGACTGCCTCTGAATCTCCTCTACAACCAGTTTCCTCCTGCCAACTGCTTTTGTAATGAGTGTCATTTTTGCACTATGTAAGGTAGTATCTTCAGCATGTACAATATTTTTGGCTAACAATCCCACAATGCAGTTGCAGTGCATTGCATTTGATATCCAAGGATTACAGTTGTGCAGTACACCTGTCAGTGATGATACAAAATATAGATTCTTAAGTGTCTGAAATCTCCATTTACAATTTAGAAAGAAAGTATTGTACATGCTGTGGACACTATAATGCATAGAGCATAAATTTCACACTCAGAATCCAGTAAATACAGCAATCTTTTTCATGAGTGATTTGTGACCGAGGTCTAATTTTCATGTTGTGAGCAGAACACAGAGTTGCAGTGGTGAGCTGCTGTTTTCCTGGGGTGTGCAAAGGGATGGACATCTTTGTTACTTGCTGTGTGCCACAGTGGGAGGTGAGACTGAGGGTGAGGGTGTGTTGATGCCAATCCAGCAGCGTACTGGGGTCTTAGCGGTCTGCTAGTCTGCTGGCCACCTGTTCCGAGCAGGTCAACAGCATGGGGTCATGTCTGTGAGGAATAACTCCTGTCTTTTTCTACATTTTTCAACCAGCTGACATGTAATCACCCAGGCGAAAAAGTTTCATTCTGAAAATGGCACCAATGCCCCTGCAGACAGAATAAATATTAATGAGAGATTCTTACCAGCTCCTTAATACACAACAGCAAATTACAGTACTCTGTACTGACAACCTTTGTGTTACTCTGGTGGCTCTCTTTACAGCCGCTGAAGGCAGCAAGTATCTGTTCCATCTGCAGTCTCTAACTGGACTGATAGTGGATTGCCAGACCACAATTACAAATGGCAGATCCTCTACAATAACAATTTATTTGGGATCATATTTATACAGATTAAGCAGATCAGTTCCCAGACTGCCAGCGATCAAGTTAAGTTTCAATAATAATTTATTAATAATAATTTCACAAATAAAGAAATACAACATCAAAAAACAAGGTCCACATTTTTAATTCCCTACATCTGTATTTAAGTACAAATGGTTATTGTATGGAGCATTTTAATGACAAATAAACATGAAAAATAAAGATATATCACTTGATTGAATCTTCAACATGTCCAGAAATGTGAATTATAAAAAAAAGAATCATCATCTGCTCTGAGCAGTATGTTTGAACTGCTGTACTCTGCAGGTCTGATAACAACAACAGTCGTCCTCTGAGGAAAAGTCTCCACAGGATTCCCAAATTGTCAGTGAGTCATGACGAAGAGAGCCCTGTGTTTCAAGGGGACGAAAAGTAGTGAATGTGATTGGCACAGCCTCTAACATGCCCACACATAATGCATGGTAATGTATTATTTCTTATTCCACTTCGTATCCAAGTGCACCACAGGTGTGCTGGGCCAGCCTGGCCACAAATATACCAAAGCTGCATTTGCCAAACCCTCAACACACTGGGCAAGGCGCACTTTGCTGTGGTCTGCACCACGCCTCGGGGCCCATGAAAAAAGAGCCCCAACACTCTGCAGTCATGCTCTGTGAAGCTGTTAGTGCTAACATGTTGACAATGAAAATGCTAAGATTCTGATCATAACTAAGTCATGTGTAGCATACCATTACTGTATTTATCTGCAGCAGGCACAACAGTGTGTTATCCTGTGGATTAGAAAGATCAGAAGATATAACAAGGTATACAAAAATCAAATGAGCATTTCTTTATTCATTTTTCCATTCAGTCAATTAGTGTCAAAGTCAAAGGGAATAGGAACGTGCTGGGCAAAGTGTGCATCAGTAAACTGGAGATAGGGATCAATGGTGCAAGTGTATCCTACTGCCCTGGCTGGGAAATGATGGTGGCTTCTGAGCCTGATTCTTCTTACTTGAAGATTATGGGACTCGTATTTTAGATTTGTGTAACCCTCACTTCAGTGTGGTGAAATACACAGTATTTCTCTGAACTGTGTTCAGCCCTACATTGTGTATTTGCAAGCTAATCACTTAACAAGCTATGAGCTAACAAGCTAACATACAAAACACTCAAGACAATGGCATTAACAGCAGTTCATTCATTTGACAGACATGTGAGGGCGACCTAAAAAAGTCTGCTTGTGGGCCACATGGATTTTGTAGAAACTTTTCTCAAGTAAATCACAGAATGTGGTCAAACTGTGTTAGAGGTAAATTAATTAATTGGGGTCGCAAAGGCAGGGGAGGCGCGTCTCCTTCACCACCACCTTCACCATTTTATTGCGCTTGGACAAGGGATCGAACCCACGACCCACCGATCCCAGGCCAGCCCAAGCCCAAAGCCGCACTCTTAACTTGTTGCGCCACGGCTGCCTTCCACTAGCACATTAGTACATCTGATGCCATCTCTTGATATCACACATTTGGGAAACAAGGCATGAAGAGGACCACAGTTTCAAACTCAAGGCCAAAGACTCCAGAACCTTAGATCAGATCAACATGAAACCTAAACTCCTATGCAACTTAAGATACTCTACATCTTTGCCTCTGGGACCACCTATGCATATTTATGAATGTTGTGCGATTTGAAATTATTACCTTGTAATTCCTAGTTATTAACAGTTACTCTTTCATGCTATTATCAGGTTATTAGCATCAGCAGCTCACTGTAATTATGACAGCTTTTGGTTTTGTGCTCTGTTTCCCATCATAACTGTAATCTGCTGAGCACACAGTATCCACTAACTGTTC
>JBBMJY010000009.1:21092000-21139656 GCA_037833715.1 Toxotes lorentzi | reverse complement strand
CTCGGCAGGAGGGTCCCCCATATGAGCCAGGTTCTGCTCAAGGTTTCTTCCTGTTAAAAGGGAGTTTTTCCTTGCCGGCTCTGGGTCTCTGTGAAGCACTTTGAGACAATTTGATTGTGGAAGGCGCTATATAAATAAAATTGAATTGAATTGAATTGAATTGTAATTCTAAGCATGGGCAAATCCTGTTGACCAAGTTTGGACTCAAATTTTGTTCTGATTTTTTTTCAGACATCCACCATCCACCACAAGTCCCCAGGCTACATCAACATAATCCTAAATACAATGGTATGTTATCACTGGACTTTTCAGCCCTGATGTTTTTACTTGCAGATTCTTCCTGCCAAAAGAATCCACCCTCCTCCTGCAATCCACAGTCATGTCACTCCTCTACTTATGCAATACTGTGCTAGCTGGTCTTCTGGCTTTTCATTCTGACAGGCTAATGTGGCTCACATATACCAAACTGCTCATTACATGGATGTGATGTGTGGGGCATTCCATCTGTTGCAATATGAATTCCTGGCGTGACCACCATGAAATATGGCACAATACATGGGCTAAACACCTTTTATCATTATTACCAGGCCTCAAACAGGCTTGGGGAATCGTGCAGAGCTGATGAGCTGGATTTCTTACACCACTTTAGGCACATGAAATGTGTAAGATTGCAAATACTGTTGAGATTCCTGTGCCAGCTGAGAGCATGTTCATCATTATTAACCTTCAGAGGGCAGGGCTTACTTGTTTGAAGCAAACAGCATAATCTGAGAGGCACAACCATCTCCCAGCAGCAAAGCCATGAAACTGGAATGTTCCTCACAGCTCTCTGTGACGTGTAGCAGAGGTGGCTGGGAATCACATTACTATAATAGGCTGACCATGCATGAGATACAAAAGGGAGTTTACAGAATGGAACAGATCTCCTCTAATGAGATAATGGGCAAGAACCCACTCTCATGATCTTGCAGCAGCACATTGTTATAGTTTCTATGCACAGTTTTAGAGCTTTTGACATCTCTTTAAAGGCTTTTTTCTCTTTTCCCAAATGGTCCTCTGTCAGCTTTAAAAAGCCTCCTAAACCACAGAAGAGGCTCACAATCAGCTAATGCAGCACTCACACTCGCACAGAGAGCACTGCTGATAGTTCCATCTGTGTTTTAATTTTGGTCTGACTTTTTTTTTTCTTTTTTACATGTACACTAACAAAAAGCCATGCTGCTCTTCAAACCTGAACATGTTTTTTTCTTTGTTCTGTCTGTTGGTATCAAGTTAATAGATTTATTCATCCAGGTGACTGTGGGGTTGAGTCATACCCTGGGATGCACTGGGTATAAGTCAGGGAGATATCCTCGATTTCCAATAAGGAGCCTTACAATAAGGCTCATTTGATTCATATTGCATTTAGATATTTGATATTTGCATTTAGACGGGATTGGTTGACAGAGGATGCCATTGCAATTGTGCTCCACAAACTGTTATAGAACATCTAGAGCATAATAACACATACGCAAGACTCCTATTTGCCGACTTTAGCTCGGCTTTTAACACAGTCCTGCTGCACTAAGGCTGAGCAGCAGGCGCTCCAGAGAGTGGTGAAAGCAGAGGGGAGAATCATCAGGACCAGCCTCCCGGAGATCACCTCAGTCTACATCAGTCTCTGTCTCAGGAGAGTGAACAATACCCTGCGGGACCCAGCACACCCTGCACACCACTTGTTTCACCTGCTGCCCTCAGGGAGAACATACAGGTCCATCCGAGCCAGGACCAGCAGACTGAGCCACAGCCTGTACCCCCAGGCAGTGAGGCTACTTAATGAGCACTTTACCCCCTCCCTACCCCCCCAGCCAACCCCCTCCCACTCTACATCTTCCAGACAACTGCAACAACCGTGAACTGGACTTTGCATTGCTGCAGCACTCATCGCACACCACACCTCCCTCCATAATTCCAGTCCCTCTCCCTTCCTCCTCCTCCTCCTCTTCCTTCTACCTACATTTAAACTCTTATTGCGTTTGTATTGTTATGCCAGTTTGGATGATGCTTGAATATTATCTAAAGTAAGGTAAAGTAATCACAGCTACACATAAACCTCAATTATCTTTCTTCTCTGTGTTTTAATTCTACAGCCGTTGAGTGCTTCTACATGCACTATAAGTGAACTACAAAGACACTTTGATGATGGTCAGAAAGGTTGTTTATTTAACAGTATAAGCTGGCATACTGATCATGTGAATGGTCTTTGTTTCATTCTATTACCACATTCTAAACATGCAGGCAGCTTGCAGCAGCACAATGTGAATATACAACACAGTGAACGCTGTTTATATAATGTTAAGTTATGTTCCATATCGTCGCATCATTTTTCAAAATGTAATGCAACAGTTTGAAGTGTTTAGGATTTCATGTGGTTCTGAAACATCTCTTCTCAGCACAGCGCCATCAACAACTCGCTTTACACTGCTTCATCTGAATGAATAGAGCAAATATTACATAATGATGAACTTGGTAATCATGCTTTCCATAATAATGGTGTGTGTGTGTGTGTGTGTGTGTGTGTGCTGGAGGGGGTGTGGGTGGACAGTAACACTGTATACTGACACTCTCATGCAGTTCATTCCACGTGAGTCGTCTGACTGAAATACAGTCTGAGCTATGAAGCTCCGAATCCCCTGACCTGTCCCGAAAAGGACCAGCAGATGTGTGTGTCTGCTGTTGTTAATCCAAGCAGAATGGTAGTGGAGACGTTTCCATAAATAAGAAAGGACAGCTCTGTGTGCACATCAGGCCGAACAGCTCACGGTCATGGAAATGAAAAGGTCTCTCTTTGTCACTGTTGGCTTTAAACCAAAGCTTGTGCAGGGGTTAGTCACTGTAAGTCACTCGACACAGACTGGATTTATTTAGTTTTTTCTCCTGAATCTAAACCTCTGCGTCTGTCTCCTGTTCTGAGGCTTGTTGTGTTATTATGGCGGCTTAGCAGAGGGATGAATAGAAGGTATATTTCTGACCTGTGTGTAACCCTGATGTGTTCAGACTGTTCTGTGTGTGACTATGTACCTGTATGCACCAATCAATATCATTATTATTATTTAGATCTGTTTAAATTGGAGCGGTAGATTAGGTTTTGAAGATGGGGACATGAAGGGCTGAGCAGCACTGTTGTGGGAATTGTTTTGGGCTATTTACAGCATGATATATGAATCCCCCAAAATCTGCCCTTGTTGATATGTTTAACAACCTTTTTTTGTGGTTATTATTTTCTCCTCTTTTCTGTTCTATCTTCCGTTTTTCTTTGACTTTCTCTTTCAGCTTTCTAAAAAAAAAAAAGAAGACTTTTAGGCAATCAGTTCTTAAATGTCATGTCTCGACATCCCTGAACACAGATACAAGGAGAGTTCTCAAAACAGCTGTCTGAAGAATGACACAAAGGTAACACAACTTTGACAAAAAAAAGAAAGGTGTCAGAGAAAGTTCACCGAGGTTGATCATCAATTTCACTCCGCCGGTAGATTCTGTAAGCCGGTGTGAGCATGTGCTGCCTCGAAGGGAATCCACAGCGCTGCTCTGAAACTCGGTTTCTAAATCATCAGTCATGACAAATAATTCCTCACAACATACGTATGCTTCCATGATAGATATGTTGAAACTCAGCTCCCTCAGAGGCTCTTAATCGCTTTCGAGGTACAAAAAGAGAACCACACTGTGCCTGAAAATCCCTCTAATGCCTGAATTTGATGAAGAGGTTGTGCTGAAAAACTTTGATATCATAAAGATTGATTTAATTTCTTTTTGTGCAATTTTAGGAACAAAAGTTGTAATTGTATCCATCTGGCACATCTGTTGAATATCACTCTGCAGAGCGCTCGCCCATTTAAATCTGAACTCGACTCCAGAGGATGAACCGTGTTTTACAAACTGAACAACAATGTTTGAAGCTGATTTATTCATTTTAACAAGATTTTAACGGCACTGCTCTGGCTGCTCACTGAGGCAATATCTACAATATGCAAGTCTGGCTCTCAGCTTCTTTGTGTTGCATGATAACATCTGGTCTTACAGAAGCAAAACTTCCCTGGTTTCATTTCGAGGAAAGAGAAGTAATTGCTGAGATCTGGGGAACACAATGATGATTACTGCACCAAAGTGCACTGGATCAAGAAACTCAAGCAGTGAGATGATCAGACAGTTGTAAACAAACCAGCATCTTTCCAGATTATTATTATTATATATTATATCCAGGCCAACCGAAAAGTAAACATACTCAAAATATAATAATATAATAGAAAATAAAAAATAATATAATAAATAAAAAATAATATAATATAATATAATAATTTACATATAAAGATAAAACATAGATATAACATTTTAGATTGCTCATTAGTAACAGAAAAAGCAGGATCCTTGGGCAGTTGTGGCAATCCATTTGCAAGCCTGTGCATTCCAGTGACAGGCTCTTCCCTTGAAGTAAAGAAGAAGTGAATTCATCAGCCTGGGTGATCAGCTTGACTGAAACACATGGTCCTGGCTTAAGGTTCATTTATCCTCCTGAAAGTCTGCGTGACATAAAGTTTGTGCATGTAGCCGATATACAGCAGCATAAACAGAACAGTGTTTTTAAAAAAAAAAAAAAATAGGTCAACAGCCCAAAGAGTGCAGTTCCAAACCAAACTTTCACTAAGCTTCTTTGCAAAGATAAGCAATAACCCCCTTTAAATGCTTCAAAAAGCATGAATGCGTTTCATTTGGCCTTAAACAATATCTACATGTTGCAAACATCCTAAAAGTTCACAAACTTTTTTTTATACACCATCCAAAATGTCTTCTACTTGAGCTGAACAGCTTTTAATTATCTTTTAACATACTGGAGCTGTTCATTATACATATTTTATTATTGTGGAAGCATAAACTGTGCCACTTTGCAGAGTATCCATGAAAAATGAAATACAGAGTCCATGCGCTCCCAGTGAAAGAGCTGTTAACATAATTGTTTCTTCAATAATTATGTTGATGCAGCACTTTCCTTCCCTTGCACAGCCCTAATTAATTCAATACCTCAGGCTGTTAAGAGCAGTTTGATTCCATAGGCCACTGAAATGATCAATACATGTTTTTTTTTTTGTTTTGTTTTTTTGGTGCTCCGTGCTTGGCTGGGCCTTGAGGGTGTCTCTGCTTCTAGATCTTTCAAACATGCTTTTTTTTTAAGTGTTCAACAGAAACAACAAAGAATATTTATGTTCTTTTAAAATACCCCATCAAGTAACACATACATAAATAAATAAATACCCCCCTTTGCAAAAGCACCTATTTGTTACTTTCTATAGCTCACTCCTGTCTCCTAGAAATTACATTTGTATTCAATTATACTGCAACAGCAAATATATTTTGTAGGAAGAATAACTACAATCACATTATGTTTCTATTAAGATAATAAGGATATCACTAACATGCTGATACTGAACACATCAGTAAAATGTACACAGGCGATGAATTTGTTGTCAGCCAAAATATCCAATCTCACAGGACAATATCCACTTGGTTAGTTAGGGAAACATTGTGGTCTGATTTAATACAGATGAAGTTGACACAGGGACTTACAGGGGTACACCCTGAACAGGTCACCAGTCTATCACAGGGCTGACATATGGAGACAAAGAACCTTTTGCCAATTAACCTAACCTGCATGTCTTTGACCTGTGGGAGGAAGCCACAGTACCTGGAGGGAGCCCACGCTAGCACAGGCAAAGCTTCGAACCTTGAACCTTCTTGCTGTGAAGCGACAGCAGTAACCGTTATACTCTGTTCACTAATTGGCAATATAAAAGCAATAAATATATTTAAATTGTCTAAGGAGACAGGGTTTTCTTTTAATAATGTCCTGGACTGAAATCTTGGTAAACATCTTTAAAGACTCTGCTTGCTTGCTGCCTGCAGCACTGAAGTAGGAGAAAAGTGGCAAAGACCCCATAGGTCAAGGCTCATAAAAGCAGAGATTTTTTTTTTTTTTTTTTTTTACATATAATCTCTCAAATGATTGAGACCATCATTAAAATGATGCATTTAACCAGGCAGCATTCACATTTTGCTTCCAGCTGCAGTGACATTTATTGACTAATCATTGATTTTTATATGTCTTTGTCAGATATATACAAATCACAGGATGTGAGTGACTGAGTTCAAAATGAGATTCACAGTCAGGGTATTTCCTCTCACTGTTTTAGTCACTTGCAAAAAAGGCTGTATTAACAGGCACATGGGGACCTAATATACTGAGTTCAGTGTTTTCCCCACAGATCTGACTTTCTCAGCCTGCCTGGGTTTTCATTAGGTATTTGTTGGGGCATGGAATGTAATCCTTTCTACACCGGGCTGAGAAAATAAACCTTTATTCAGTAGCTCTACCCCACCTTCCTTGCTATCTGGAAAAAAACCTCAAATTTCTAACCAAACTGAGCACAAAACTCTATACTTTTTCTGAACAGCAGACAAATGAAAACCATAATGCTGATTATTTCAGGAATTTATTTATTTCAGAGCTCCTCTATTTGTGATTCAAGTTGTGTGCATGATGGATGCTCTGCGGCAGTTTGTGGGGAGTGGGTGAGAAAGCACACCACATGTCCTTGACACCCACAGAAGTACAACAAAAAATCTAATGATTTTTGCAATTCTGTACTGATGTGAGTGTAAAATGTGTTCTGAGGGTAGCAAAGCCCAACAGGTTCATGGCAAGCTGCATATCACATTGTGGGATACACATTTGATCTGATACTCTGGTTTGAAACTGTTGATCTCCTGGGATTTTCACACAGAACAGTCTCTAGATTTTTACTCAGAATGTAGCCCAAAACAAAAAAAAGCATCCAGTGGGCAGCAATTCTGCAGACCATACGGAGTTCCACTCCTGCTGCCCAAGAACAGAAATCTAAGTCTGCAGTGGACACGGGTTCACCAAAACTGGTCTGTAAAAGACTAGAAAAATGTAGCCTGGTGTGATGATGATGATGATGATGATGATGATGATGATAGTGGTGATCTGGATTTCAGCTGAGGCTGCGGATGGTAGGGTCAGAATTTGGCATCAGCATGAATCCAATCCAAAAGAGCCACCAGCTGACTGTCAGGTAACCCTAGATGGTCAATGACACCCTGATAGAACTGCATCCAGTTTATGTTTGGTGGGATGGCTGTAAGATCAATACCTTTGAAATTGGCTTTGTGGTGATACCTCGCTCAACCTTGTCTGCTGCTTGTCCCATCTCTCTCAGAGCATCAATCATCTGCTGGATGTGACAGTTTGCATCAACAAGAGACATAGCACATTTCTGTAACTTCAACAGGAGATGGCAAAGTCCCCATAACACATCCTTGACATGCATCCATGATATTTTAAGAGTTCCTAAAATGTAGCCCTGTTCACATTTCAGATGCATGTGATGATGCATCGATTTAGAAACAGAAACAAGTTGATTACATCCTCCCACTTCTTTCAAAGACTTGTGGACTGCCAACTCCAAGCAATTAGCAAAACAGGGACCAGACAGGAGTTGAGGAAACTCCCATTTAACTCTTGTCACAAGCTGAGTGAATGGGAACAAGTCCTTTGCCTTCACATGCACTGCTGTGATTTGGCTATATGCTCTATGATTGCAGCACAGGAAGGGTTGGATCTGTGTGCAGTGCCAAAGCACCATTCAGTTCATTAAGTTTTATGAGGGCACTGATTTTTGTTTGAGCCAGCCTTTCCTTTGCAATCATCTAAGCTGTTCTAAATGTGGTGACTGTATCAGTCTATAGCACACAGTCCAGAACACATGGCATCCAACATTCCATTCATAAAAGAAAAATCCACAGGTTTTATTTCTTCTTCCAAACTTTCCACTGTCTAGTTTGGGGGAAGATCAGTTGCAGATGATAAGATGCAGTGGACATTGTACCTTCCACATCACATGTTGGCTGGTCATCCTGTCCCAAGCTGCTGTTTTCCAGTGAGGCCCCAAGACCAACAACTGGAAAGGTGACTACTTTTTCAGTAGATGTACCGCCAGTGCTGCCGAAAACAGCTAAACCAGTTAAAGCTAATGTGACAGGATTATCTGGTTCATTATTCGAAGGAGAAGCTTATGTTTGTTCACTTACTTTCTGAAACGTCCAGGTCAGTGAGGCATGTGCTAACACAATGAAGCAGTTTAGATTGTAATCAGCAAGTATGCTGTAATTGCGATGCGTTTATTTTAAGCTTGACTCTTCAAAATGGAATACTCTGCTGAGAGCTTGCATGATATCCAGGCAGGTATAATTTGGCAGGCTCATGAGATGGAGATGGGCATGTGTAGCCGAAGGACCTTCTCCCTCCCTGCCACTACGTGGCACTGTGCCAGCTTTTGGCACACGGAGTTGTGGGATGCGCGTTGCGCCCGATATATATACAGGTGTGCCCATACCTCGGTTCCTCCTCCCGTGCCGCTAATCCCCCATCGTGGCCGTGGCGCTGACGCACCTGTCTCCACGTATCCAGGTAGGGTGCTCCGCTATCCCTCCTCTGATTCACGTGCGTAATGAGCGCATGTTTAATATGGGTTCCTTGTGCAGAGCGCGCCTGGCTGCTGGCGCTGTAGGAGAGGGATTGCGTCGCTGGATTTCTTCTGGGTGCATTTGCGTGTCCGTTGGTAGGTCACTGTTGTTTGCCTGCCCTTTGCGTGTCTGTGGCTTGGCTTCAGGTTGGTTAGTAATACATATTTTGTGCGGCGGCCTTTGAGGCTCAAACCCTCTAATCCCCCGAGCAGCTGCGCCGTATGGCCAGGAGAGAGTGGTACGTACGGTTTCGGTTATTCTTTAAAGGAATAATCCAAATATTAGGCCCTCGCCCTGTCTGCATTCCTAGGCAGTGCTAGTTTTACAGTAGCTAATCCCTTAGTGCCTGACATGTAGTTTTCTTTTTAACGTTTCAATTTTGTTAATTAGTTTTGTTAAATAAAGTTCTTGTTTCTTTTAAAACCTTAAACACTGTCTCCTGTCCAGTGTTTACTGGAGTTCAGAGTTCACAGTAAGATTAAAAGTTTGTGCTGGGTTTTGTTATGTTGAACCTTAGCATTTGCAGGTCACTGATCTCACTGATGTCTGGGTGACCCAGCCTTTTGAGGGAAGTGCTGTCTGTTTGATGTCTGCTCTGAAAATTGAGCGGACTCTCCACTATAGCAGCTCAGATAGCAGGGAGGAGTGATTTTTTTTTTTTTTTTTTTTTTTTATAGCCCACAAATCTGTGTATCAGCATGCCCAGTGTGTATCTGATCATGGCTTCAATTCCACTAGCTAAACTAAACTGAGATTAAGTCTGTGAGCATGACACTGTATAATGCCTTTGGGGACCTGTTTTCTGAACCTCTCTGGTACCACACTACTATATCCTGAAATCACTGCCGCTGGTTCATAGTGCTGACCTGTGCATGCATTTTTGTCAATACTTCACTGTCCAAGTGCTTGTTCAGTGCTTTTCAGATGAGAATCTAAGTCCAAACCCTCTGTTGGCGTGAACGACACAAACCACCAACCACCTCTTCATTATTCAAATACCACACCATCACAGAAATGGTGTCCTTTTTTTTCTTTTTTCTTTTTTAACAAATGTTCTTATTTTCATCCATCACGATGGCAAAATGTTCAGCACTTATTTGAAGTCTCACTTTACTTGCCTGCCCAGAATTTCATTCTGGACATTTTGATGCATATATTTTGTGTTTGTGGGGTTGTTCACAACTTCCCAATTACACTGAGTAACTTTCTAAATCCATCATCCTCCCAGAGCTCATGCTGGGTAAATCAAGGCTTGTACAACAACTGTTTTGAAGGCATGTGGGAAGATGCCAAGTTGAAGTGATGTATGTATAATCTTCACAACAGGCACTGGAACACTGTTGAACACCTGCTTAAAAATGCTGTAGGCATAGGGTCAAGTTACACTTAGTGACAGCAGAGCGCAGTGAATATAATACAGGTGTGTTTCCCCATGGTTGCATCTTTTTTACAGGGTTTGCTGGGGAACATACTGTATGTGTTTACATCAGCAGCAGCTCTGGGTCTAATTGAAGATATTTTATTACTGAAGAACACTGTGAGCTCTTCACATTTTTGATGCAGAGAACTACAGGGGGTGGGGGGCAGTGTTGCAAATTCTTTCATTTATCAGATCATTAGCCGAAAAGGATTTGTTAGTCAACGATCTAACATTAAAAAGCTAAAATATTTGATTTTCTTTCCCCAGAGCTGGAATGATGTCTAAGACGACTACACGTTTCCACTGACAGGATCTCAGAGGCAGTTTCCCTTCTCAGAATGTCCAAAGACCCAGCATAGATAATAATCCTCATATTATTTGGGTGTGTAGAGAAGATAATTGACAGTCCTGTTAGCTCCCTGACAGATGTGTCAGCCATAGTTAGATTTTCAGTTGTTGCCATTTATGTGAATGAAACTCCTTTTCAAGGCTGGCTGCCAGCTGATATCACTGAGAGCAAGTTGAGAGGGCCCAGCTCGAGAAGTTAACAAGCCGAAGGTTGTTTCCCTTCTGCTTCTCCCTTAATGATCTACCTTCATTTTCTTCATCCTCCTCCTCTCTCATTACCAGAAAGTCATCCTCCATTTTCTCATTTCCACCAGGTTCTGGTTTATAGTCTTTCTGTTTCTTTCAGGAAGGTGGCTGCAGCAGAGGAGAAGCTCTTAGATTAGCTTTGGAGATTTTTATGGATCCCAGTCTTTTTTCCTGAGGGAAGAAGTTCAAAGAATAGTGTCCAGGGTGGGGTGGGTCGGAGAGGATCTTGCCTGGGGGTAGGGGAGCTCATGAAGTCTTTTTCAGCTCTGTTGTCTTCAGGGTGTTTAGCTGCACCAGGTTGGTAGCAGTGCCACATCCTGTCTGTATGCAAAGTTCAGACCCCATCCTGGATCTGTGGCTGTGTCATCTGAGGAGATGCAGTCAGTCACATGTAGACCTTAGAGCAGACTGTTTCCTGTCTATGAGGAAGTAAGAGATCCACAGAGAAAAAGGCTCAGGCACAGTTAGCTCGGTGAGGAGGAGTTCAGGCACATTTGTACAAGATGCTGCTAATGAGCTGAAGTCACTAAACAGGATCTTAGCATGGGAGGATGAAGTTCAGACCTAGATTGACTGCATCAACCACAGACTTGTTAGCCTGGTATGCTAGTGCAAGGGTCCATCCGGGGGTTGATGATTGTTTCTGGCAGGGCAGGATGAGTCTTTCAAAAACCTTCCTGACCACAGGGGTCAGAGTTTCCTCTACTTTTTGGGGACAAGGGACATGGTGGAGGATTTCATGATGTGTGGGGTAGAGGGTGACACATTGGTTAGTCTGGGTTTTCAGCTAGCTGAACAGTTTTCAGTCTCTGTTGTTAAGGATTTAGGAGTGTTGCAGGTATTTTTTCAGCGAGTTTCATTTGTGCCGTGTGCATGTTTGTGCACAGACAGAATTCCCTCTCATGGGAGACAGCCAGGTCTAAGTGAGACAGAAAGCAACTGAGAGGGAAAAGTCCTTTCTGGATTTTCAGAAAACTCCTAGTTCTTGGAGTTGCATTACAATGGCTCACATAAAGAACATTTTTACAGCAATAATTCAATACAACAACAACAACAGAGTCAAGTATCTGCTGTTTTGAGCTACTGTTCTCATTTACTAATTATTCCCAGTCTTTTCTTGGTGAATATGAGACCACTCATATGAAAGATGTAATTAGTACTGTGGAAATGTACATTATGCTAAATTTATAACGACAACAAGATGAGAAATATGGACAAAATGGTTGAGTTTGGATTAACGGCAAACGGAACCAACAGCAAACAAGAATAAGAGCAAATCAGAAAGCAGGGAAGCTTTTACCAGAATTTGAAATGAAGAATGAAGACATGTTTCTAAAACGACCCTCTTTCAAATAAAGACATGGCTGTCTCTGCATATGAGAAAAAGGGAAAGACCTTGGCAACTATTTAAAAATTTATCGTATGAGTTAAATTGAAAGATAAAAATAGCCTCCATTTTCAGTTTGAAGCCTAATATTCTGATGTGGTTGTGGCAGAAAATGTCGAAATGCAGGACTGTCCGGCACTTCGACTTGGAATTGAGATATTTGGTCATCGTAATCCACAAACAAAAGATGCACACTTGCTTACTCGAGTGAACTGGACTGTAACTTAGCTGGAGGCTGTGGAAAGTGTCAAACTGTGGGTTTAAGCAGGTGGTCAGCTGAGATCTGGACAAACAGGCCTGAATCCAGCCAACACAACAGCTGTCCATGAGTTGCAGTTGAGAGAAATGTTCATTCTGGATACATGGACACACACACACGCAGACTTGTTTCACTGTCCCCATGGGGCACACTCACTGACATAATGCATTCCCTTGCCCCTTACCCCCAACCTTAACCATCACAACTAAATGCCCAACCTTGTCTCCCAGCCTGAACTGTTCCCAGAGCATCGAGGAGGGAGCTAATTCTCTGTGGGGTCTTTTCTGTACTTATATATTTCTATGCAATGATATGAGTCCTTACTGACTCTCTTAGTGAGACAAAAATGAACCTCAGTCTAAAGTACATTCTCCACAGTGAATGTGTTCCGGATATTGTCAATGCTAACTAAATCGTCTATTGGTCCTTTAAGATGCATGGCAAATTTTTCCATCTGTGAGCGTGCTAATGAAAGAAAGGTCCAGGCCTCTTGGTTTTCAGCGCTGTTTGTTTTGATCAGCTGTTAATTTATTATTCTCCATCCTCCGCACGGAGCTGATTGTGCCTGCTTCAATATGTTGCCAAGGTTAGATCATTCATTAGTCATGCAGTGCATAAATCAATAGCCAAATTAGGCCTTCCAGACATGACCTCCCCCTGTGAATATGGGATGATGAATGGATGTCCGGTGATGAGAGTAAAGAGTCACCACATGTTTCATTCTGAGTTATCACTGTATATACAGTCACATTCAGTCTCTTCTTTAAGTCAGACATTAAAAATGTTTGGACAGGTCAGCACACCGGAGATGCTACTGCAGCAGAGACGTGCATTCAGGAGGCAAAAATCTATTTCATTTTAGTTTTTATAAAGCTTATGAAGAAATGAATATGGAATGAAGTCTGCTTTTCAGACCCAGGCAGGTAGCTTCAACATGAGAACTCAACAGGCACTTGCGTGTTCTCAACATGAGAACACGTAGTCCAACTTCCTCCCACAGTCCAGAGACATGCAGATTAGATTACATGGTGACTAAACTGTCCATGGGTGTGAATGTCGGTGTGTCAGCCCTGTCATAGACTGCCCACCTCGTGCTCAAAGTTGCCTGGGAGTCGCCTGCCCCACAAGTACCAATTCATCTTCATGTGCATCATCACCTCTGACGGTGAAGTTTGGTATGCACAAGTCTCAGTGGTGGAAATGTCATGTCCTTGTTGAAATGGACTGTCACCTCCATTGCCCAGTGAGGCATTAAATAATGAAAATGAAGCTGCTGCTGTGACTGCCAAGATGCTAACTTCAGTTGAGCTGAGGTGACAGGTGTCCTGCCCAGGTCCACTTTTACAGATCCATAACCAAACTGCAAAATAACTTTTTATATTTGCAATGGATTATGTTCTCTTTTGTGTTTGTAACCTCTCATGTATGCATTCAGAGAACACGATATGGCCATCACTCAGGTTTGCTTACAATTTGTCCCCAGTGGCCACCTGTGGTACTGCGATGAAAAACTCTCCTTCAGCCCAGAAAAGCACTTTCCCCACAGAAAACCATTATAAAGGAGATGTCTGTGAAAACTGTTCACAGGACACTTCCAACTGCAAACAAGCTCAGTTATTATATTTGTTAAATTTTCCCAGCTATTTTTATTTGTGTGAAGTCATCACTATGTAAGGTGTATATGATAAGCTTATGTGTTCCCAGATTTTTGGCTTGTTACCCCTTAATACCATCTACTTGCATCAATGGTTGCATTTCCAGTTCTAACTAAAAAATAGTAACTACATCAAGATCTGCAGAAATAGTTGTAGTTTTAAACAAAAAACAAAAAACAAAAAACAAAAAGATGTGCGATTTAAAAAAAAAAAAAGTGTGTGTGTGTGTGTGTGCATGAGCATCCCACAATGAATTCAAAAGAATGAATGTTTAAGAAGAGTGGTGGATGTGGTAAATGTAATAAATAAGAAATCTGTCCACTTTCCAGTGTCATAGTTGTCTATCATCCTTCTGTGGAGCTGTCAAACAAAGTTGCTGACTCTAATGGCGTAAGTGGACTCATACATCCTGTAGTAAACATGCTACAGGCTGCCAGTGCTGAAAGATTCACAACACATCATGAATAATGGACAGACACTGTATCCATCATATTATCATTAAAACACTATAATACTACTACTACTACTACTACTACTACTACTACTACTACTAATAATAATAATAATAATAATAATAATAATAATAATTAATAATACACAGCCTCAAGCTGTGGTGTTTTGGTTCAGAATATATGTCTAACAAAGAATAAATGACATGCTTGGAAAACTACATCTACATAATTGTAGTCACATTTCTTCACATCTGTGTTATTGCTTTGAATTTTGAAAAAAAAAAAAATTCCATAAACTCATTCAAAGCTAATTAAAAAAAAAAAAGCACTCACTCTGCACAGAAGGAGAAAAATGAACAGTAACACACTGACAATGAGCAGACTGAACTTATTGGATCAGAGTGGCAGCGATCAGCATCATCTCTTCATGCATTCATATTTATTTTCTTTGTACATTGAAAATTTCTCACATTCATTGTGACATATAGTGGCCTTGAAGATAATCTATCTGAATGGAAGATAGATTAAGTAAATCACTGGACAGGAAGAAATGTTTATTGCTGTACAGCTGTTCTTAAAATCACTCCCACACTTAACGCTCAGATCCATCACCGATGCCTTTTCCTTCTCTGAATAATGAATAGGTTGAGTGCAGTCTGATATACTAAAACATACTCAACAGTTTAAAAGCCTTGTAATTAGTCTTCTGATGTTCATATTTGTCACCCATTATATATATATTTTTCAAGTGTTGTGAGCAGCAAGAGGTTTCCAGAGACTTTCCTATAATATTTTGTATGGTCTCCTATAGTAATCTGTCTGTAGCCCTATTTTCTGTGAGAAGAGTTAGGTTGTATTCAACAATTTCATCTTTCAGCTCTGTGCTGCCAGAGTTATTATTAATACTGATGACTGAAGTGCATCGTTCTTTTCACACTGTCCTTTTGGTTTGCTGATATAACGTCATAGGGTGCTATCAAAAATGGGATTTTTCATGTTGCTAAGGACTTATGGATGTCTTTGGCACAAAACTAAGTGTAACAAATACATTGTATGCATGAATTGTTTTCACAAGAAAATCACATCAGATTGCTGTGAGTCTTGTGTAATCATCATAATGCAGCCGCTCACAAAATTTAAATGAAAAACAAAAATCATCTGTCTGATTCTGAATTCCGCCCAAAGGGGGACGTTTTCTCAGAGGTTTAAAATTCTTGCCAAACAGCTTCAACCGCAGGGTTTTTATGTATCTATGGTCATGCTTTACTAGACTTTCTCACAATGGTCTTTAGGGGTTTGTGTCTGGACTGTACCTGAACAAACCACAATGAATCAGAAAGAGTGTGAGTGGACTCAAAGGTCTTTTCCTCATCCTGTGATCAACGTGGCTTCAGGCTGCCACTGCAATGCAAATGAATCTCCACTGGGACTGTGTTGGACAAAGAAATTTAACACGTTCATTCATTTTCTGATATCTTATTCTTATAAACACTCAATGACCAACCCACTTTGACCGATCACCATGACAACTGTAACAGTAAAATGACCAGCTGATCCCAGAGCTGTGTTGGAAATGTGAAGTGTTTGTCAGATCGCAGTAGAAGTATGTCTCTTTTTGTAGTCCTTCTTATTGTCAGTCAGTTCTTCACCCTGTCGCCTATGTTAGGTTATAAAACTGCTCTAATATTTACAAAAAATGTAGCCACAAAGTGATCACAAGCAGCAGATGTCAGTCTACACAATGCAACACATTCTCATTTCTGGTGTGCACCAGATGGTAAAAGAAATTTGTTGAAAGAGACTAGGGCACATAGAGCACATTTTCAAGGACGAGGTGTGGCATTACCTGGACTGAGAAAACAAATTATGTGCCAGTGTGTGTTCAATGAAGCAAGATGGTTGTGTTACGATCAGCCCCATGGGGGTGCAGTTTAAACTTGTGGTCTGTTTGAACTCTGTTTTGGACTTTTGTTGAACTTCTTATGGACTGGGTAGTTCTTGTTTTTATTTTTAAGTTCTGTTGTTTTGGTCTCTTGCATTTTGTTCTGCATTTCCTGTTTTGTTTTGAAGCCCTGGCCCTTGCATGTCTGTTCTCTGCAGAGTTCACTCCTTTGTCTTTGTCAGTTTGGTTGTTGTGAAGCCTGAGTTTGGACCTGTGTTCCTGCCCATGTCTGTCCCTGCTGCTTTGGACCTGTGTTTTTGTACCTGCTTTCATCTTCCCTTGGATTTAGCACTGCACTCCTGCAACACTGTCAGATCCATTCATTCTTGCCTCATCAAAACCTGGTTGCCTTCATTACCCATAATGCAGCTTGGCTCAATTGTATCAACTCTGCAGATTCAGGCAGGCTATGCTTGTAGTGTATCATCACACTGTTATCAGACACAGCTTTAACACCTTAAACTGACAGAAAGTCTTCAGCACTTCTTCATAGAACTTTATTTAAAAGCAAACCTTGTAACACTACTTCCACAACTTTTAAACAGCATTCTATAAAGACACCCGAACTGACTTCACTTCATGGCACTAATTGTTACTGTGCTGCCATCCTGCTTACTCCACTCTGACACTGTCTTATTTGTTTTCACTGATGAAGCTTTACAGTTTTTACTCTGTGTCATTGTGCTTGACAACATGGCAGCAAAAGCACTGATAAGATGTCGCTGATGTCACTCACTAGATTTGCATCCACTCTTTCGAGCCACCTCTGAGAAGCAGTAATATCTGTTCCTCATTATATAACAGTGTCTTTATGTAGCAGAATCACGGCTCACTGATGATAAATCTGTTTAACATCATCCTGTAAAAGTAAAACACACAGTTATCACTCTGTCGAGCTCTGTTTTGACTGGCACCGCCATAAATCACCGGCATGGCTGGGCTACAGTATAATCGACGCACTGTCAGTGTGTGTCAGTGACAGCAGCTTCTGGTGTCACTGGATTTGGAGCGTCTCCCTGGCAACTATACAAATGTTTTTTCTTGCACACACACACAGGCCATCCTTCGCAGGCACCCATGCTGAAAAACTGTGTTTCCATCTACTGACAGGTCTGTACTCTCCTCTGCTGCAGCTGCTGCCACTGAGCACACTGTCGTAACTGTTGATCTTCACTGTGTAGGTTTCTGCACTCGCCCTCACGGTGGATTTTGTTTTACTGCTTCATTTATTGTTCCCACTGTAAACAAGTCTAATACAGCCCCTCTCACATGCTGCACAGCAGAGAAAGGAAACTACTTAGCACAACAAGGACTTCATCAGCCTCACCTTGGTTATTATGATGAATGTTTCAGATCTGCTTTCATCTGTCATCCGCGGTCTGCTCGGGAACCTACATGGATCAGGAGAAATGAAACCCCAGGCGGTGTGG
This sequence comes from Toxotes lorentzi, assembly GCA_037833715.1. NCBI lineage: Eukaryota > Metazoa > Chordata > Actinopteri > Toxotidae > Toxotes > Toxotes lorentzi. Next base: position 21,121,940 of record JBBMJY010000009.1, on the reverse strand, counting down.
CTTTTAAGCATGACACAACAAATGTTCCTGATCCCCTCACCTCAATCCACGGCAGTCTTAAATAAATAAAAGATGTATGCAGAATCCCTGAAGACATATGGAACAGTATATGTCTCATTTTTATCAGTCCAAGCCCGAGAATTCTGCTGCCAAGAAAACAAAGCTGGTGTTTTCCAATCCACCCTGCAGCAGGGCTGAAAGAAGTATGGAAATTCTGTTCTGATGATTCATTGTCATGTGAGATAGAAGAGTAATCTACCAATGCAGCAGCTTCACAAGAACGTATGTAGGTTGTGCAAACAGCTTCAGGCCTCAGGTGGTGAGTTACAGAGTAAGTGTGGTTTATTTCAGCTAGGGTTTTATTTCCATGGCTTTTGTGGTTCTGATGACATTGTTCTTAACGGAGCCCCAGAGTGGACGGATCAGCCACTCTGGGTCTGATCTCTCAAATTTGGAGTTGCACCTGTTTTCTAACCTTTATGGTAAATGCAAATGAAATCATTTCTGAAAACAGCACTGACTGCCAGTGGAAAGCACGTCAGAGTCCAATGGTTTGGACAATCCACTCACCTCACCTCCTTCCTCTGTGGATTTTCTCACAGTGTCGCTTCACTTCGTCCTTTGCTGTGTTGCTCCTACGCCACTAGAGGGGTTTTTTTTTTGTCACTTGGAAATAAACAGATGTTGTTTTGAGGCACTAGCTTGAAGCGACAGATGCTGTCATTCTTCTTGGGAGGACAGTCTCCGCTTTGCCTTTATTATTTTGAAGTGTTATATTCAAAAATTGTTTTTTGGCACATTGCAACATTGAAAGATGTTGCAGGCGAGCTCAACTGGAAACTCTGAACTCCCTGTAGGTTTGAATGTGGTTTGACTGTGACCTGTACATATGTTAGTACAGGCTCCAGCTATGAAGGACACAAAATTAAAAATAAAAGGATAGTTAAGCTAACTTGTGCTACCAGCTGACTAACCCTACTTGAGACTGATGTTAGGATCACCTACTCATCCTTCACATTCTGACACAGAAATACAGAAATAAATAAATGTAGAAATGTGGACATAAGTATGTAGAAATACAGAAATAAATACACAGAAATTGCCTTTTTCCAAAAACCAAAATGTATTTATTCTTCATTCATTTATGTATTTATTTATTTATGCATTTATTTATTCTTATGTCATTTATTTTTTATCCTGTATACCAGCAATGGATGGAAATATAATGTAGCGTGTTAAGGAAACTTACGAGTCATGTCTCATTGTCTCATTACTGGTGTCTTAATAACCACTTAATTTGGACGTTAAACAATCACATCTGAATTGTCTCCAATAATCCCTGTAATAACTGCTTGACTGCTTGTGTTCAGTGATGCTCCCATGTTTCCACATCCCAGGAATTAACCTAGTGATTACAGTGTTATCACAAGTGATGAAACTGGTAGCGAACCACACAAAAATAACACCCCAGTTGTCATAAACCAGAATCTCTGCCTGTTAAAAATGTCTGAACTTGTGTCCCTTGTTTTCCTTAAAAGGTCGTTCTGCAGTTATTGCTCTCCAGATGCAGCAAATGCTGTTGGTTAATAATTCTCCAATCTCCAAGGGTAAAAATGTGTATCTAAAGCCATTCAAGAGATCATTAGAAGACAAATGTGAAATGAACAGAAATTAGACATAATAGCCCTAATAACCCCGATTATAGGAAGTGCTATTTCCCCCCCTTTGAGCCCCCACCCAGAATCATTTGAATTCATGTTATTAATCAGTCTGGCCTGAGACTCATACTGTGAAATGCCCAAAAAGCTCCTAATAATCAAGTGCTATTATAAGCCTTGACAGGTGCCCACCTGCTGCAGCCCACCTCCCATTTCCTTCCTTTTTAACATTCACTAAACAGTGTGTTGTGCTGCAGTTAACCAACTGCAACTTTAAGGTCTAAACTCTTGGGAATAAAAGAAATGTCAATGGTGAATTAAGACAGCAAGTAGAAGAGTAGGTTCTTAGGTTTGTCAAGCATAAGGTGCACAATGTGTTCCATTCACACTGGACTATAATTTGTTCTGTGATGCTTACTTACTTTGTCCAGAGCTTTCAACTGCAGCTCCTGGTCTTCATCTGCTGTTGGAGGTTGCTCAGTGAGGTCACTGCAGCTGAAAACTGTAGATAAAGCCAGTGAGCTGACCTTAAGTTCACATTTTTCTTCCCATCCCGGAAACTAATGGGATCAAACAAATGCGATACAGTGTGTCAATCAGTGAGCTTTAGAGGTGTTAGTGGGTAGTTTTTAAAACTTTAGTCAGGCTAGCTGTTCTCCTCACGTGCTTCCAGGTTTTATGCTAAGCTAGGTGCAATGTTTTCCAGCTCCACTGGCAGTGACCATATGAATGCAGAGAAATGTTGAAATATTCCTTTAACATTTTGCTGGAAACTGTGCTAAAATGGTAAAGACTTCCTGTGTAGTAAACACATTATGTTTAGGCCAGTGTGTTCTATTAATTTGCAGCATCAAGTCTGTTTGTTTCATTATGTTTCCCAGATAATTATGAGGACCGGTTTTAAATGAACTAATCTGCTAAATGTTCGGTGACAATCTATTACCTTTACAATAATGTTTGATTCATGTTTTTTTGGCTCTGGTTTGACAATCAGAGCAGTTAGTTAAAGATTAACCACTGTTTTGTGGATGTCCAATCAGTGATGGACATCCACTGAAATCAACTGAAGCAATGAATTCCTCAGTGCATGCAACACTGACAGACAAAAGCTGAGTTTTCTACATCGTTCTGCTCGTACAGCTGATATTACCAGTGTAGAATCACTTCCCCTGGGGATCTACTTCCTGTCGGGGTCTAAAGGTCAAAGTGTGCTCTACGTGTTCACAATAAATCATTTCTCTATCTTTCGTTCTTCTTGTCTCTCCTGAGGGACATGAAGCCTTGACCATACTTTAATTGTGAAACAGCACCTTGTATTTTGAATGCTTTAACACAGCTTTGACATAATAATGAAGGCCTTGAACATCACTTTCTATTTTTACCTTTTCGATGTACAACATAAAAGCTCACCCTTGCATCCACCAGCATGCTCTTAGTTCCCATCTTCATCTACTGTTATTTGAATGTAATGGGAGTCATGTAATGTAGCTACAAGCTAATTCTGGCAGGACCCCCACCACTACTTCTCCTTCAATCAGAATGGCCAGCGAACGCCTCCACCAAAATCAAAATTCATGAACACCCTGTTGCTGCAGTAGCTCTATTCTCAGTACAACAGGTCCACTGCAGCATATGTGTTCCACATCCTCCAAATCAAGGTTTCAGTGTTCCTCCTGAGGGAGGAAACAGGCATTGTTGTGCTTGTTATGCCACAGAGGCAAAAGAAACCTGTGAATCCTCTGAATGAGAATCATGTGGACTGTGATTATCCTGAACTCTCACAGTTACAGATTTGATGCTGTTCTCTGTGGAGGGCAGTCAGGGTGTTAAAGACCCACAAAAAGCATTTTGATCTCTGTCTGGTCCCATCATTCATCACCAGGCCACAAATGTAATTTATTGATTCCCTAAGGGAGAAGGTTACACATATAAATGTATATATTTATGTTACAATATACAATTTACTTTAACATTGAAAGATGCTCCAGTTGTATTTATATATAATTAATCTATACTTTTTTCCTGTTTTTTCACATGTTATCAACCTTGATAACTTGTAGTGCTTTGTCCTGATGGAGGAGCTGCAAAAAGCATAAATGCATTGTAAAGCTGTATTAACCTTAATGATGCAACATAAAAGAGCTTAGCAAAAATATAACAGTAACATAACAGGTAAAATTTTGTTAAATGCAATAAATCTGTTTAAATGTGTTTAAAACACCGTTATTATTAAAAATCTAGGGCCACTAACAGAGTTGCAAAGTGGGAGGAGCTCTTTCAGATGGTCCCATTCATTATTCCCATAGACAATGTGCCTTGACCTACAGTTGGAGCTCTTCTATAGTTTGGATCAGTATGAAACTTTCCCAATTAAATTAACAGTACAAAGGAGTAAGGACTCCGTTAGAGAATGGAAGAAGAAGAAAGCAACACAACAAAGACTAATGACACACCATGGACTTTAACAGACACTAAAACACACACATACACAAATGAGTTCCTCCCTCTTTTTTCACCTCTCCCTCTTTCTTAACAGAAACCTATTTCAAATCAAAGGCCACATTATGCAAGGACTAATGCAAAGGGAGATTAGTCCTTTTTTTTACTCATGTCTGAAATAATATGAAAATAATTGTCCAACTATCCTGTGACCCAGGTAGTTCGCCATAAAGATTACCACTACTCTAACCACTCTACTCTACCCAGCTGGAACATCAGCACCAACAGAATATAATGTTTTCAAATTCCTGTTTTTCTGCATTTCACCTTAATTGATTCAGGTTGATTTTTATCAATAAAATGTGCATGAACAACGTTCACTTACCACCCTGTTGATGAAAATGTTGATATACTCATCTGGTGGACTTCAGTTATTACTATGTGGTCACAGTAATAAACTTATAACACTACATCAACATCATCATCCAGTAGTCTTACACGTGACACACACTTTCATTTGAATACAGCAAGGTCCAAGCGCTCCTGTTAGTCTGAGGGACACAGCAGTCTGTGTTTCGCTAGTGTTCAAAGTTAGAGTGTGTGCAGTGGATGTGTGTGAGGGCTTTTCATTGTTTGTCATCCTACTGAAATAAGGGGAAGGGATGCAATTTTCCATCCTTAGACACCTTGAGGGAGAAAAGTCGAAAAAAAAAAGGAAACAAAAACTCCGCTCATAAGAAAAGCAATGTGAGGTCTGCTTTCCAGAGCCAGCATTTCTCTCCAAGTGCCCTGGAGCATAACAGTGAGAAGTTCTCATTTTCACCTGGCATCATGGTTCCTTGGTGATGAAAAATCTACTGCTGGCTTACTTTCCTGCCCAGAAAACTTATCCACACATGCCCCTTAACAGGAGCTCACTGCAGGTCTTGGATATTTGTATTTGAACTTTATTTGAAGGCCATGTGTTCAATTGGCAGGAAATGTGTTCTTGGCTTCAAATACATTGCCAAGAACCAGGATAAGGCGCAACCTTTTAATACAGCCCCCTTCAGACAGGGACGCTGCCAAAAAGCTCTTAGTAGAAACTACTGCTTCCAAACCTGTTCAAACCCACAATTACTGTCCCACAAACAGCACCTGAAGGCATACGCTACTTACTGCAGTATTTTGTAGCTGTATCTGGATATCTTTGTCATATCTTAGTCACTTCATCATAACTACATTCCATGTGATGAATAGGCTCTACATCTTTTAGCACTTAAGGAAAGCACCTATAGGTAAACAGCAGTTCAGTAAGTCATTAGTTTGACATGACCTTTGCGGTGGTTAGAAACATAGTGCAACACAGCTGAGTCGATGGTGATTACTCTACCTACAGTACTCTTGCCTTATCAGCCTAAATTAATTGTAAGTAAACATAAAAAGCTAGTATTGGCAGCATAGCCTATTGAAAAATGCCAGTTCACATTCAACGCCTCAAGCTCTAAACATAAAACACAGTCTGAGAACAAGGTGCGATTTCTGATGCTAACCAGGTTAAACAGTATCCAAGGTGTACATTGAAGACAAATCAAGTAGCCATCTCATGTCTGTGACCAGTTACTGATTTGCATGGAAAAGACATTTGCCAAACAACAAGGTGGTCAAAAAGAGGATTCTTTCTGGTTATGCAGAGAACCACTGATACATTTGCTGTGCCTCATGTTTCTGCATGTTTCTGCATGCTTGACATCCACCATCTCTGTCATGTGTGTGGCCCCTTGGCGCTGGCTGTGGGATTCTCGTGTTGGCTGGCGGTTCATACTCGTCACTATCTTCACTGCTGTCATCAAGTTCTGGACTATCTAAAAACTCTTCAGCCATGTGCAATATGAAGCCCATGTACTGCTAACTCTTCTTTACTGGCTGATTAAGTACTTTGCTGATAGTATTATTATTAGTATTATTATGAATATTAGTAATATATTACTAGTCTTACAGCAGGGAGTGAAGGAGTAGCTTGCAAGAAGATGTACTTAATGTAATGTCCACTACAGAGGACACATGTCATTGGGCTGGCTGACCTTGTAATTTGCAGGAATGCATGATTGAGTCAAGGCATCCTGAGACCAGGAAGTCTTGCTATGCAGCCATTCAACAGACTGGAAGAATTGGATTAAAAGAGTTACAAAGAGGTGAAAACTAGTTTATGTTTGGGTCAAAGCCATGAAAGTTCTCTCGGCAAAACAGGAGTCCACGTTATTTTCGAAACTGTATCTTTACTGTTAAGCTGCAGCAAAAACGTCATGGGAATGGACTGCCTCGTGTGCAACCGTATATTCTCTGTGAAAGTGATGAATTCTGGTGTGAAACAGATGCATGGAGCCCCCTCCCTGTTCAATGCAGGCTTTATATTTTCTTTGTTATGACATTTACATGTCCAAAAAGGCATTATTACCTTTACGGCTATTGATTTCCTGTATGTGTTTACTGCTCTCACTCAGCCAGCACAGCAGCTTGTAAAGTTTCTTTTGGCTTAAACCTATAGCTCTGAATAATCTGGGCTGTCTGTGTGCTGGTAGCCGCAACATTATGCATCCTTGTTTGAGTAAACCCGTAGAACAGCAGATAAATCTCTCCTACCTCTCGAGGAAGTTTGGGTTTTATTGCAGCGCTCTACTTTGTCTGCCTGATGGATTATAGTGGAGAATTTACGTTCGCTTAACTTAAAAATCTTGATCAGGTGCACTTAAGCATCATGAATCACTACTTACGCCACTGTCTGTGCCTGACTGTGGAAAGGCTGCAGGGATAAGAAGAAGTGTTTGGGGACACGTTTTAAATATTTAGCATGTTCCCATTTTAAATTCAGTCATAATAAATCAAACTACGCTGTAATTATAAGTCTCTGAAGCCGTCATGACTGCTACTGTATTTTTTTTTTTCTGATTCACTCATCAAATAATGGCACTTGTATTTTTCATGACACCTTCTTGAGCCCTGATTTGCCTTGTTAGTCCAGGGACGGGCTCCCCACCTACTGGGCCCCATCTGCAAATAAATGCTTCACTGTGTGGGGCCGACATCTGTATTTGACCTGGCCCAGAGCCCAGCTCTTGGCCCTGTTGTGCCTCTTGGCACCACATAGCAGTCATAATATGCCCGCACCTCAATCCTGGGATTAAACAGAAAGAGCCATTGAAGCAAAAGCTGCTCCAGTGAAACCAGCAGCTGTCTTTTCCAGTTGCCTCTGTGCTCGGTCTTTCTGTGCAGGCCATGTGCTGTGGTTATTTGGTTTGGCCAGTGGATCATGTTCACATCCCTGCTCAACGGTACATCCTAAAGATGAAACACAAAGCTCCTCAACCTAATGTTTGAGCCAGACATTCACTGCTGTGTTTATTAAAGGAAGAACATGCAAGGTCCTTGCTGCTCTCCCATCGTGATGTTTGTTGTACTTTCTGCCGCCCCAGAGTCGTTGGATACGGATGGTATTTCTGAAAAGATCGACGACAGCGAGGGAAAATGATGCACACTGCTGTGGTGGAAAGTTTTTAGAGCCAGTGTTGATTATGGTGTGGTTAACTAGTGCGTCTTGCAGATCTGGCTTCAGAATGAAATCCTGGCTGGGCCTAAAGGGAAAAAGGCAGATGCTGAAGGCATTTTAAGACCTCACTCCAGTTTCACAGTGTTATTCCCATAAAACTCTGACGGTACATGTGATGCAGAAACAGCAGCGCTTGCTAATTAGACTCCCAACTTCTGACAGTGGAAACATTATAATGAGGCTCCTAGCATGTTGTTCTGATTGATCTTTTACTGTAGCTGAAGCCAAGCTGAAGTTCATCTGTTCTGAATAATTTCTTCTCTGCTGCAAAATGGTACATGTTCGGCATCCGGTCGTGTTTGCATCATTTACCCGCCAATGAACACCTCTTGTATAATCTGATATGAGCCTCATCCATTGAGCTGATAGGGATTCCATTAAAATCATTTTCTTGAACCACCAGAAACATGACACGTTGAAACTGACTAATCTGTTTCATATTTGGGATTTGATTAATGTAAATGGAAAGCTTGCGCTATTGTGAGGGGAGATGAGACGCTCGTGTCTACGACTGCAACTGCAACCAAGAATCTATGGCTGTCTGTGCTGACAGCAGGCTGGGGAGGATGTCTGATAAAGGGGCCACATTAGGCATGAAATCATCTCTCAATCGCCAAACGCATATCGGGATCAAAACAGGTGGGATGGGAAGATGGGGGGGAGGCTGCTGGTGATCAGGGGAGAGGTGGGGGTGTAGGGTGGGGGGAAATAAGTACAGGAGGCAGACACAAGGGAATGTCAATGGAAATCAAATCAACGAAAATAGATGTGGATGATAAGGACGGGTGATAAGGACAAGGTATCAAAGTAAGCAAGATCAGACCTGGTGTGCTTATTTTATAGGGTCTTATTTTTGTATCACATTTTATCACATTATTTCCTCCAAAGTAATTGATGACATCTGAGAACAAGGTGACATCGTCACAGCAGTCCACAAGCCAAGAAATATGAGTAGTCAGATGATCAGACAACAGCAACCAACAGGTTCTCCAGATCATTGAAACCACGCTGTGTTGGGGGTCAAATTGAAAATGAGTGCACCTGAAATGTTGCTAATAATCCCTGATTGCAGAGGACCAGATTGTGTCTCTGACTGTTTATGCTTCTCACCTTATGGGACTTTGTTTGGGAATTAATTAATTAATTTATTTATTTCTTTTGATCTCAGCAAAGAACTTGATGTGTAAGATCTTGATATTACTGACAGAGATTGTGGTGAATCCTATGAAAATAAGATCCAGATTATAGCAAACTGGTATTAACCTTTAGTTTGGCAGCATGAAAATGTAAGCAGTGAAATGACTTCACATCTTTTTAGCAGCCTCCATGATGCCAGCCTTGCAGACATCACTCTGCTGCTTATTTGAAGGTTTGATGGTATTATTGTGACCCCACATGTATCTTATCTTATTCTGTAGCCAGCACCTCTGACCTGACGTAAATTCCAATAAAGGAGGAGAGGTGCAGTATTTGGAATTAAGCACTGTTTTTTCCCCTGTCCATTCTTTATATTCAGAGGAATATGCAGAATGCAATATATATTTAAACATATAGAGAAACTCTAAATCTTACAACTAAAATAGGCGTACATCCATGGGTGCAAGACCCTACCACCCCTCCCCTGCATCGTGCTTCCTTCCCTGAAATCGTGTTTCATCTTGGCCCCTGCAGACTTCCACAGGTCTGTATGTTTGGAACTTGCAGCCAGCAGTTTCCAACAAAAACAGGAGCAGTCTTTCACATTTACATATGTTAATGCGTGTGGTGGTTTTCGTTATCAAGTGGTCGCTTTTTTGGCAGTGTCTATGAGACCACAAAATTATAGCCTCCTCTGCTGTAATGACAGATTCAAAGCAGACCTATCATTAAGTAAAGTAACAAGACCTGAGGCTGTGATGGAACGTGTTCACCGAAAAAAAAACTTAAATACATAAATCAGCCAGCTTGGGCCATTCCCAGCACGAGTGTAGTGGTCCATCGTGGGAACCCCAGTCAATCAAATATATTCAAACTGCGAAGAACTGGGAAATTTTCAGTGGCAGCATGTAAACCAGGTCTAACAGGTGGAAGCGTTCATAAATAAGAAAGTGTTTTGTGATTTGCTGTTGGCCATTGACCGCAAAAAGCGAACAATGACCAACTTTTTTTTAGCCAAAAGGCTGTGGATTGTTTTACGCTGTTAAGAGAACTAACTATGGCATGTGGCTAAGGCTCACCATTTTGAAGCCCCAATGAGAGCTGGTACGCAAAAGGACAATAAATCAAACTACGGTAAAAGAACACAGAAGAAAACAAACTCTATTCCCAAGCTGTCTGACAGTTTGCACCTCCTGCTGACAGTGGCAGGAGGTGGCCCTATGCTTGACCACAACATCTTGTTCAACCTATCGTAACGGTTAAAGTGTGCATCTGTGGGTGAAAGGCATCCTGTCTAGTAGTTAGACTAAATATCTTTCAGAACTTCCTGTGTGATATTCTTCTTTCTGGATGCTAAACATTCTGTGTTAATCTCCATTCAGCAGAAACCCTGGTTGGACCACAAAGGTTTTTTGGATCGAACTCTTCTCTGAACACTGCCTGCGACAGCCTCACTATCAAAAGAAATAAACTCCTTGGAATAGGCTGACAATTTCAGTGTAACTATTTGACATTTAAATTGAACTAAATGGAATTTGGATTAAAACTGGACTGCTAAATGTTAAATTAAACATTCTCATTTTAACTACTTGATGATAAATTGAATATTGCTATTTTAAGGGTTTAATACTTGAACTGATTTGTCCTGAATTGAATTGGAGTTGTTTCTAAAGTGATGGCTCAAGACTGAGCCACAACAGACGGGCGAGAATACAGGAAGGAAACCGTCCATGAAGCTGACTCAGTTTGCCCTGATGTCTCTCAACATAGCCCTCAGATGTGCCAAATTCCTCTGCCACAGTGCAGCAGTCATGTCTGTATACCCAATCACAAAATGCTCACATTCCCTGCTGTGAAGTAAAGCCATAGCACGGGCCAGGAGACCAGACTGGATATTTGGCAAATATTATTCCAGTTCTGTTCCGGTCCTTGAACTGCTCCTTAGATTCATAACTGCTTATTTATCCTCATATTAATTTGTGTTGATCTTCAAACTGGTTTCCCTTCTCGGGTTGTCTTGGGTTATTTTTAGTGCAGAATACCGTGTAGGTGATCACTGCACCCCGTGTTCCCTGCCTTCTCCATCAGCACTGAAGTTGCATGGTTTAAAAAAAAAAAAGCCGTTAACCAGATGATGAAAAAGCATGTCACCATGGCGATCCTGCTCCCTGTGGCCTATCTTTCTTATTCTTTCCATATGGTGTGAACTCAGCAAAGTTCACCAGCAGCTAACTACCAGCACTGATTGGCTCAGTTAGCTGTGGAAAGTGCCTGGATGTCGCTGTTAAAGTTTGTGGTTATCCAAAGTACACAGGGAGAAAGGGTTGCTCCTGGTCAAATTACAGTCGTCGCTCCAGAGGTTCAAAGTTCCTGTTGAAACTCTATACAGTATTTACCCTGCCAGGTTTCTGATCCCACAGGCCTTCAGTGAATTCAGAGTTTTAGATCAATGACATTTGGATGCCGTGGTTTTGCAACTGCACTGCTGCACTTACTATTACCCCATTAAAATGTGTCTGCGTATGCATTTTCATTCACTTTTGTAAATACCTTTTAACAGCTACTTTGGTACCAGTTTCTGTTATCAGTCTGTAAAAGGTTTATTTGTCGTTACTGATAACTTTAACAAGCACTTATTAATTAATCATTTACTGTAACTTCATAGATACATTATTTAGGTTGGCAGGTTGGTTGTAAAAATCACTTCGGCTGATGCTCATCCTCCCCCAGCGTGCTTTGATTTCTGCAGTTATAAATGCCAGTCAGTCATTAATAAAAACGGGCCTACAAATAAAAAACATCCATTTTGCAGTCACAGCTGTTTGCAAAGTCAGTACTGAAGGGTCACAGGTTTCTCAGTTTGTCAAATTCAAACAGTAAAGTCATCTGTGATTATAAATGTTAATAGTTCATTAACAAAAAAGGTTTTTTCCATCAGTCCATTAAGTCTGCGGCTTCAAAATGTTGATAAGTTGGTAAATGTGAGCAGATCTACTCAAGTACTGTACTTGTGTTCAATTTTGAGGTACTCAACTTGAGTACACCACTCAGCCACAGCATCAGATAGCATCAGACATCAAATTAACAGAAATCATCACTGAACAGTCAACTGGTTGAATAAAATATGAACACGTCTACAGCCATGCTAGCAGCACTGTGAGGCTGTACTTTGGGACAGTGGATAAATGCTAACATCTGCATGCTAACGTGCTGACATTGGCGCTGCCATAATTTTGATATTTATAAGGTAAGATGTTTACCATGTTAGCCACCTTGTTTTTACTGAGATACCATGGACTGGATTTAAGTGGCAGACTGACGGACTGTATTTTCCATCCCGAGAGCCAAAAATCTAGTACTACGGCCTTCAACTCAAACTAAACCATTTTTCAGCAAAAGGAAAGTAGAGTAGAGCCCATACAACAACACAGCCTCTCTTTGTGTGGTCTTTCCAGCCAGCTGTTAATACCAGGTGTAAATGCAAATAACACATGACCAGATGTTGTTATCCAGGTAATGTATGTATAAGGAGAGAGATGTTTGTAATGTCCAGACACATGTCTGAGAGCTCCACCTGTACTTATACGTCCCTGCTGTAGCCAGAGTCAAACACAGAAATCTGTGCAAAACCCCAAGACTACAAACCACAAAGAGAACAGGTTGAAAAAAATCATTTGTGCTTTTTCAGCTGCACAGCTAACCCCGTTACTGTCTGAGTTCACTTCCAGTCGAGATGGTCCAAAGTCCTTTACTTATCACATGCCTGTGTACATGATATGCTTGGCTTTTTTTTGTGTTTTGCTACACTGACTAAAGAGATATCTTACAGTGACATTTGAAAGGCAAGTTCTGAAGTTCACGGTACACTTTCTCACTGGCAGCAGATGAATTATAAATAAGACTAGCATACAGATCACCATTCTCACCCAAGTGCACCTCTAGCACCCCGCTTTCATTCCAAATGCATGTGAGTGGTTTCATCCACTCACATGCACACAGTTCAACTGCACGTCTGGTGAGTGCAGGATGAAAGAATCAGCGAGAGTCTCATGTCCGCCCACTGCTACATTCCTGATTTTGGATGTTGGTGGTTATGGAAATAATTTGAACAATCTGATAGTCAAGGCTGATGACCGAACAGGAACCCTGTGGGATTCCTCTGGGATTCCCAGGGTCAGTCCAGGCAGGATAACCAGCCCTCTGAAGGGGATGAGAATCAGGAGACACCAAAAAATTAAAGCTTAATCACTAATATTTAATATCATTGTGTATTTTAGATGTGTCCAAAAGCTTCGTGTGCATTTGTTATAGGGAGCAGGGGGCAGGAGGGGAGGAATATTTTACAGGCTTGCACTGTAAATCAATTATTTTGACTTGTCATAGATTTATTATAATTATAACTGGAAAGCAATACAATAATGTTACCTATTTACGAGAGGGAGCAGGGCCTCATGGAACATATAAACAAGTGAGCAAGTAAATAAATAAATAAAGGCCTCATTTATACTATGAATACTCAGGGGAGCCGTCAAACCTGAGGGCTCGTGTTGTGCCGAGCCACATGAATGCTTATAAAAACTTAATCCTGGCTGGTAGTCCAGTTGGCTGGTGTCATCCCTCTTGGGTTAGGTTGTAAGTGCATCAGTGTTTTTGGAACATACAAACTTTGACACGCTGAGCTGACAGGAACACTGTTACGAGTACAACTGGCACTGGAACAGTTTCAGCTTCAACGTCGGACCATGTGGTCTGGGACAATAAACAGCGTTAGCAAAACTTGTCAGCTTGTTATAATTTAATGTATTGTGTCATTTGCATAACCACCATATTATAAATGATGTTTATAATTTTGTATATAACATAGATAAGATTTTTTAACCCTAACCCTTTATTAAGAAATAACACCATCAGTGTCAAATATTATAAATAATGTAATTTTTTTTTTTTTTAATAAAATGTCAATCAAATCTTACATAGAGTGGTAACATCAATGCTGTGTCACAGGCAGGTGGATAGTCGCACTGAGCCAGACAGCACCCGGCTACACAACATGACATACACTACCACCCTCCACCTACTGACCTCTATGTACAGTGTATATACTTTACATTGTCACCTCCAACAGCGCCCACAGCAGACCATATACGACAGTTTCATTACATGCCTACAGACATATCTTTGGCCCCAGGTGTTTCATATGTAAACATGGAACAGTCTTCCACAGCATATGATGTTTGCTCAGGTCAGTTTAGGAAATGTGATAACACATGGTCACATAAGGGGGAAGGTTGTAACCCATGTCTCTGTTTTAAAGGTGATCTTCAGAAGAAATATGTTTTGGCACTACAGTTCCCATCATGCTTTGGGTAATTCATTCATTCATTCATTTTGTAGATTAAACCGCACAGAGTTGTGCTGCATGAGTTATTAACCTGTGCTTTGATACAGAAGAAGTTATAATGGGTTCAAGAAAATCTTCCTGCTTTAAAACCTCTTTTTATTGGGAAGCAAAGATAAGGGATGCCCTCTTTCTATGGTGTTACCCCCCCCCCGCCCACCACATGCACACACGTACACACACACGCGCGCGCACACATCACCTTCCAGCGACATCAATCCTGTGCATGTAATGTATACGCCTCCCTTGACTGCACACATCAATTTGCCAGACAGCCTGTGCGTCTTGCCTTTCATATTGAAAATCAAAATGTGCTTTTTCATTAAAGCTCATGACAGAACTGAATATGGCACCTTGAGCAATCTGTCAACACCGTGTCACTCAGCTCCATCACAAAATGAAGTCGTGCTTGAATACCATATTGCGGCGCATGTAAACATCTGCATCAGTACATATTCGCTTGTCTTCATGCATGACAAAATACGCAACATGAATTCAGCAGGCTTTGAGTTACAACATGAAGCGCTACTCGTGGCAGGCCTTTTCACACTGATAGAAACATGCTCTCTCTGTGCTTTTTATCAGGAACACCTGTACACCTGCTTATTCATGCAATTATCCAATCACCCAATCATGTGGCAGCAGTGCAATGCATGAAATCATACAGATACAGGCCAGGAGCTTCAGTTAATGTTCACATCAGCTATCAGAAAGGGGAGAACACTGAAACTGCAGATCTCCTGGCAACACTCTTCAGAATTTACTCTGAAAGGTGCAAAAAACAAAAACCATCCAACAGCCTTGAGGCAGATGAGCTATAACAGCAGAGATCACGTCAGGTTCCAGTCCTGTCAGCCAAGAGCAGAAATATGAGGCTGCAGTGGACACGGGCTCACCAAAACTGGACAGATGAAGAAAGATCCGTTTTTTCTGATGAGGCTGCAGATGGTAGGGTCGGAATTTGGCATCAATAGCATGAATCCATGGACCCAACCTGCCTTGTGTCTACAGTCCAGACTGGTGGTGGTGGTGTAATTTTGTGGGCAATGTCTTCTTGGCTCCTTTTGAGCTCTCAATACCAATTAATCACATTCTGAATGCCACACCTTATCTGAGTATTGTTGCTCAGTTCCTCAGGTCAGGACTCAGCGGTCCACCTACACCTGAAGGACAAGGGACAATCATTTGAGGACAGCAGTGTTCACAGTTTGACCATAGAAGACCGACAGTTTTCCTGTTTTGCATGATGATGCATGTCAACATGAAGCAGAATCTCAAAGGAAGGTTTCCAACATCTTGTGGAATCAATGCAACAAAGAACTGAGGCTGTTTTGAGAGAAAAGGAACGCCAGTATTAACATGGTGTTCCAAATAAAGTGGACGGTGAGTGCATGTGTAAAGTAAACTGTTTGACCATCATTACTTAAACCCTTAGATGTGAAGATGCCATTAATGACCATGTAACTCATTAACTACTATTTATCAATTCAATCAATTATAAGTCATAAATGACTTAATGAACTTTTGGTTTGCAAGGTTTGCAAGACAAAACCACTTTATCTGGTGTTCATTCTAGTCCATGACTCTTTGGCTTTAGTTTTAAATCATAAACATCCTTTATTTATGACATATTTACATTAAAGACTGTTCAATGCCTGTTTCATTAGCGTTTATATTTGCAGATGGCAACTTTTGATGTTGGATTGTAAAAAAGAGAGTCACTTGTGACTGCTATTGATGGCTTTGGTTTACTTGCATTATCAATTGCAGAATTGATAGTTTACAATAAAGTTAAACCCACAACCCTTTAACTCAAGTCTGAGTCAAATTAATTTATGAAGCACATTTAAAAACAAGGTGCTGATTGTTGTATTGACATTTTCAGGAGCAGTAATAAATCATTCTGTCTTGGTCTAATTTAGCAAGAAAACATTGTCATTTTAGAATGGGCCACA
This sequence comes from Toxotes lorentzi, assembly GCA_037833715.1. Classification (NCBI taxonomy): domain Eukaryota; kingdom Metazoa; phylum Chordata; class Actinopteri; family Toxotidae; genus Toxotes; species Toxotes lorentzi. Next base: position 21,105,767 of record JBBMJY010000009.1, on the reverse strand, counting down.
AACATGCAACTGCTGGCTTCATGGTTTTTACAGAAAATTAGAAACTAAGTATTAGTTAATGGTTTATCTAGTTGGTTTATGCTATGGTACGCTGTTACGCTGTGGTTATCCTAAACCTCAGCATGTTAACACTGTAATGGTGGTGAAGGAGACGCGCCTCCCCTGCCTCTGCGACCATGGCAGTGGTGCCCCTGAGCAAGGCACCAATTCACCCCAGCTCCCCGGGCGCCTCACTGGGCAGCCCCCTGCCCCAGCGTCTCCAGTGCATGTGCATGCTTGTGTGTGTTTCATTCGCTCATTCGCTTGGTGTGGGTAGAATGCAGAGAGTAATTTCCCCAGGAGGGATCAATAAAGTAAAAAAAAAAAAAAAAAAAATGTGAGAAATTTAGCATATACATTAGCATTTAATTAGAACCACCAGTCTACATCTTTAAAGAGCTGCTAATGTGGCTGTTATGATCCAAATTGATATATAGAGCATTATTAACCATCATTACAGTCATTATAACATATATACCTGTATAGAGGGTGGCAAAGCAGGAAGTGCTACCCAGTTTTATCCCTCTGTGTCCAGTGCAGAGGTAGTTCTGCAATAATGTTAGGCTAGTTTAGCACAAAGACTCAAAGCCTCTGGAAATTATCAGCCTAGCCAAACACTAGCACTAATTTAGGCTAAACAAAGCAGAAGTATTTCCACAAACACCAAAGCTTTAAAGTCATAAATTGTGAAAGAAGCAAAGGTTGAGTTAAGCTAAATGTTACAGAAAAATTATTTCATTAACAGGTAATCCGTCCTTGTAGCACCTGCCCATTTTAGTCTAAATTCAGCAGACACCAAAGCGCGTGTTCCTGATGAAGTTAGGGACAGATGGTGGGTGTCATTTGCTTTACACCACCAAACGGTCCGACTACATCTGTCCTGGCACCGAGCACCAAGCAGCAACAGCTGTGGTGTCATGTATACCTGTCAGTCAGCAGCAGTGCTGAAACATAAGTGCATCATTTAGCCTCACTGTGTCTTTTAAATGTCCCACTGGGTAGATAGAGACATAAACCTTGATGAAAGTGGAAGGTCAAAACAGGGCTGGGTAGGTTACTGCAGTTTGAGGTGTTTTATGCTTATTATGGGGATGTAAGAAAAGACCAACAACACTTTAACTGAGGATGGCAAACAGACTTATTTGGGTTATTTTGTTGCATATTTTACAAACCTTATAGGACCACAATAGTGGCTTTGGGGTCAGGGGACTTGCTAGGGGTCACAAGAAGAATGTATTTCATGATGATTATTTCCCAGGTAGGAAATAAGAAACAAAAATCTATTCTGATACATAAAATTATGAATAGTTTTATGATTTTCCTCTCATCCTTGTTTCCAAAAAAGTACTTTTATTAAAATAACCTTTGGGTGAACTGCTTACAACTTCTAATTTACACAACAGACATGCAGTTTACAGTGGGGAGTCCCAGAAAGATATCACTTCAATATAAAGAGGTTACAAAATAATAAATGTTGGGAACCACTATTATAATCCATTTATTCACCCATTCATTTCAACAATCCTCTAAATTGCATATAGGTTTGAATGTGAACATCAGCTGTTTATCTCTATGTGTCAGCCTTACCATAGACTGACAACCTGTTAAGGGTGTACCTCGCCTTGTGCAGTGTCAGCTGGGATTGGCTCCAGTCCCCAAATCTTACCCCCTATCTCTATAATATATGGTATAGAGTTATGGATGGGTGACAAAATCAAGGACGTATCTTCCAAAGTTACTTTGTTTTTGTTTAGAAATAAAGTTCCCTCTTTGAGTTTCAGTGGAGAGATACATCCTGACTATTGCATTGCCTCCACGCAACTACCAGGACCAAGATCTCTGTTTGATTCGATAAAAGCAGATTCCTGAATAATCATATTGGCTTTGGCCAAACTTTAGAATGTATTTCTGCTAGCTCTTGACTGTGGATTTTGTGCCCATGTTAACCCCAACCTCCACCCTAAGTGTGAAGTAGATTGCTGCCATACAGTAAGAACATGGTGCCTAGTAAACTTTTTTCTGTATAAATAAAGAAATGACTTTCTTTTTTAAAACAAATCTAAGACAATGTGCTGATTTGATTATTAAACCCTTCTAAACTGTGCAGCAGAGACCTTATACAAATCTACCTTCCAAGTATAGGTAGCTTTATAGCACTCTTATTGTCAGACCCCAGACTGCTGTTCAGGTGACAACTGCTGAACATCTCAAAGAGAAGATATTCACAGCATGTATTCAGCTTCAAAGTCACCCCCATGATGAGTAAATGTATTAGTCATATTTAGGTCTATCATCACACAGCGAAAGGTTTTTGATAAAACCAAAATCCCAGTCAAATTACTCCAATGGGGTGTCTTCAAGGTTACAGACTACTCACCTCAAACATGATCATTTATTTGCAGGTATTTAGGCATAAACCAAAGTGTCAGACGAACTGAACAAGTGATGGCACGGGAAGAAAATATCAGGGATCATTAACAGGGGGTCATTAACATTATTACAATTCATATTGTGGGGAACATGAATGTCTAAATCATGACAAGCCATCGAAACCAAAAAATGTCAACCTGGCATCCTGGCAGAGGGCCGCCAAATTCAGGATACATCCCTAAGGAAATCATGAATGTTAGTGAGCAGTTGCCATTCCATCTGGTATATCCATCACCTATACTGCCTATTCTCTTAAGGATCAATGGGAGGTTGGAGCCAATCCCAGGCAACTTTGGACGAGAGGTGGGGTAAACCCTGAGCAGGTCACCAGGCTATCGCAGGGCTGACATATAGGGACAAACAACCATTCATGCTCACATTCACACCAATTTAGAGTTGCCAATTAAACTAATCTGCCAAGTCCAGGTCTGACTGTGTTAACCACGGTCTGACAGTATTTCATGTGATAGCTGAGCATTTGATTTCTTACTGACTGACCAACTAATACTGCCAAACCCTAGAAACCCCTTAAACAGACCCTTAAATGGAAAAGGAATGACTACAAACAGATCACAGATATAAAAGGCTCAGACATTTCCGGAAATAGCTGTCCACTGTAGGTTTGACTGAAACAGTATATGACAGTAACCCAGTATCACATCCAAGCTAGTAATAGATACTGGGTTACTATTGGGCTGTTGATGGAGGGAAACGAAGGGAAACACAGAATGTTGCCACACTAATCCTTTATTGCAGCAACATGTTAGATATTATTTAAAAAAATGAAAAAAATATGAGACCTTGTTTCATTCACTGTACCCTACAGAGAATTTGTCAACCTTTACCGTCATTGCAAAAACCTGTAGTGGTTCCATGAGCCGCGCTCTTGTCTCTTGTAATTCACTGTATAATGTTATTTACACCTCCCTTGAGAAAGGTGCTATGCAGTACATGTATCACAGTTTTGTGCCAGATGGCCTCTGAATGACAAGATGTGCATAATCTAGCAATCCCAGAGAGGTACACTGGCAAATGACACATCCATGGCTGAAACAGGTAAATAACTGAGTGTCACCTAGAGGTATTTAAGTGGCAAATCAAAGAAATTCTAGAACCATGCTGGTGCCCATTAAAGGCTGCAATGTCCTCTTTATACAATATATGAAGGAAGTATCCTAATGACTTTGCTGTGTTGAACTTTTTTGGATTCTTCTGTTGGACTCTCTGGTTTGTTGAGTCCATGGTGCATGTTGAAATCTTATGGATCTTTGTGGACTGAGGTTTTGGTTTTGTTCAGTAATTCCTGTTTTATTTTGAAATCATGTTACTCTTGTTTTAGATCTGGAGTTTTGTTCAGTATTTCTGTTTTAGTTTGAAATCAAGCTTCTTGTGTACCTGTTTCTGGTTTTATTAGCATTTCCTGCGTACTTTTGAAGCCCCATGTGTTGTGTAAATGTTCTTAGTCTCCTAGTCATTGTCTTGTTTCCCGCCTTGTAGATTGTCTGCCCCGCCTTAATGTGAGTCACCTGTTGCCAATTCATTGCTCCCCTGTCTGTTTGTTAGTTCACCCGTTAGTTCACTCTCCAAGTTTGTTCCTGTGGTGTTGTCTCTCATTGACCCTGTTGCTCTGCCTCTGTACCTTTGACCCTGCCTGTGTTTGCCTCCTGTATTAGCCTGTTGTGTGTGCTCCTCATGTTTCCCAGTGGACTTACCTCGGTTGCCTTCTTTGCCCGTGTAAGAATCCCTGAGTTTCTGTTGTTCTCCTGGTCATTGTCCCTGCATAAAAGTAACCTCTGTCCAATGGTGATAAGGAAAAAAAAAAGTCTTTTGGTCATTGAAATTCAAAGGTTTCTTGCATATATTAATGTGCTCAGAAAACGTCAAGACCATGTGACTGAGTTGCTTTGTTTGTTTGTTTTGCCTGAGAGGTGCTAGATATGAGCTGGTAGCAAAATAGGAAAGGTTCATCCTCTGGAGAGTGTTAAGGTACTATCCTATTACTACTATTTCATTGAAACTGTCATAGTGCTGTAGCTTAGCATAAAGACTGGAAGTGTTGTTGAAGACAGTCAGATCTAGTATGCCTCCCCCATTAGTCCCCCATCCTGGGGACTAATACTGAGCAGCAATTTGTCTTATTTCCTTCATGCCCTTTGTATTAAACATCACAGAATGGCTCATAATCACCCAGTTTTGTGTGCTATGCCTGGAAGAAGCTGCATAGCTGTATTAAAGAATCACAGTTCCCATGGACGCCAGTTTGGGATAACCACTCTATTACAAAAGGTGTGAAACCTATTAGATGGTACAGTTTTTAAAAAGGGAAAACTGTCAAAGCTATTGATCTATTTACTGATAATGGGCTTAAATTGATAAATATAATTTGCAAAAAATTAATCCAGATATTTCCCTAAATCAATTGTAGTGGTTCAGTTTTGGGTTTAGCTGAAGAACCACTCAGTTTCTACTGGGATGAATGTTTGCTTGTCATAGATTTCTCTCGGATAAACACAAAATTATCTAGAAAGAAGTAATTAACAAAATTCCATTAGGTTTTCCAGCTTTGCCATGGACCATGGAACCAGGCTGCAGTATAACTAAATCTAATGAAGTCTCTGTGACGTCTTAGTCTAATAAATACTAGTCTACTGAAAGTCGACTTTGAAATCCACGAACATTCATTTTATGCCAGTTTATTACATTTTGCAAACCTTCACTGTCCTGTGACACATATTTGTACTTGTGTTTCTGTTAAATACCTGTCTTCCCAGAATAACCCTCATGTAAAGAACTTTGCAGCAGTGTGATAATTGGAAAAGGGCAGTGAAAAAAGATGTACTTCCCAGCATTTGCTGGTCGATGCCATGTTTTCAGAAATGTCTGGTCCCAAACTGATTTGCCATTTACAGGTGACATTTTAAACTTCTCAACAATCGCTTTTTCTTTCCTGTCTTTTGCCTGTGTGTACAACAAAAGCATTACTTGTGTGTGTGTGTGTGTGTGTGTGTGTGTGTGGTGACTTGTCTGAGGACTGTTAGCTGCATCTCTTTTTAGAGTAATAACAACTGTAATGCTGTTATTGAGACAAATGACCTTCACTGGGTTCAGTTTGAAATACTTTAATACACGGTTTGAGCATATACCATTGACAAGTAAAACATAGTTTGATTGCTTATTTTGCAGGCCTAACTTAAAATTCCTGTCCTTTTAAAAGGGTTTTTTTTTCCAGACTATACAGATATGGCCAAAAGTAGAAGAAAAATGGCCCAGGAACCACAGCATTAACTCAGGAGCCTTACCTTCATTTCAGTTAGATGAAACCAGCATCTAAATTTAGTTTCTTACCTGTAGCCTGTTGCCAAAAAAGTCCCCTTGCTAATACATCTATTGCAAAACCTCAATAGTTAAACTCCTTTCTTTTTTGCTTAACAACTAGCAGGGGCAGAGTGACAAAAGTGGTTGGCGGTGGGAGGACTGACCTCCTTTTACGCTAAAGCATTTAATAAACCGTTCAATTACTTTTCAATGCCTGGTCCAGTGAGAAGCTGTTAATGTCAAGGAAGCAGAGGGAAAACATTCATGGCAATCAGTAACCATGTAGCAACCTTGGAGATCTGTTTTTTCTTACCTGTGCTGCAGACTCACCTGGATTCCTCCGACAGGTAAAATAACGTTCAGCCTTTGATCAGATGTAAGGTTTGTTTCTGAACCTGGGATTTATTTTGCATAATCCTGTATCTTGGTAGCGCTGTCATGAATGCAGCATCACTGAGTGGGAGTACTTACTGCATATGTGCGTGATTACTCATATTCAGCTGAGAGATGAAGGTGGTGTTCTAGGTGTTCAGTGTGTAATGTCAGGTATGTGATGAAGTGAGTGACCAAAAACTACAGGCAGTTGTCCCCTGATCCTGCAATTAACCACATTTGAACAGAGAGATCATGTCATGTCAGTTGTGTGGGCACAGTCAGTGAAGGTTCAGTAGTCGGAACTGTGTTGCTGTAATTTAAATGTATTATAACCTCTTTATAGTGAAGATATAAAACAGCCCATTTTCCTTTGATTTTCCTGTTTGAGCAAACAAATACCAACAGGTGTTCTTAATCCCTGACTGTATGAAAGAAATGTTACTCAGAGTCAAAGTCCATGATTTTCTGGTTATGGTTGATGATAAAGAATTATTCTTGTGCATGTTAGTATTGAAGAAGATATAGTTTCAGTATATTGACCTTGGGATGGAGTGATTTGAAGGTGTTTGATTATGGTATGGTTACATTATTTTATTATTATTTTAAGTAAGTAGGCCCCTCTTGTAGTTTTGGATTTACATGTTCAAACATGCACCCTTTTAAAAGGGTAGGTGTAGAATTAGAATCTTTGTTAATGGAGCAGAGCTGCACAGCCAAAATCATGAAAAATACCCTCAGCTAAAAAAGTATGCACACACCAGTAGTTTAGCACAGTGTGATCTCTCAACCTTTCACCAAGGATACTAGATATTTACCAACGTTAAGTAGGAGCTGAAAGTGCAGCTTGATGTCCCTCAGATGGAGCAGAGGGAAGAAGTTGTGACAGATGGAGATACTGCTCTGCCTTTTTGTCTTTCCTTCAGTGGACCTCTTCCCATTTCATTCCCGCCCATAACTTCTCTGTTGGGGTGGATATCTAATCACTCTCCACATTTATGTTCCTGAGTCTAATCTCCAAATAGCGCCTCTCTACCTGCTTCGCTGTCCTCTGGCGGAACAGGAAGAGAATGATTACTTGGAGGGATTTATCGAGGTCGGGAAGTGCAGTTGGCACTAGTGCTGATGGAAGCCAACTCGACCGCTCGCCCCAATCAAAGAGCTGCACCTGGTGCTTCATTAGCTCTTAGTCTTTGTTTCTATACTCTCTGTTGGCGAGTATACAGAAATCCAAATGAATTAGAAATTGTCAGGGCCTGTGCCACTGCTGATAATAACATGCAAGAGCAAGAAACCACTGAAGAAAAGTTGATTTGAAGAACAATGGCATCCATCAGTATCAGCTCTATGAATATAAATGTGCTTTTACATGAAGCGATATGTGCGCTGCCTTTTGTGTAACCAAACTCTCTGTTGTTTTGTTGGTTTAATTCCTGTCTTCTTATCAAAGTGTTCTCTGTGTTCCAGTTGTTCTGAATGCCGCTCTTGATGTCTGAGAAAGAGCAGCAACTTTATTGTCTCTAAATAACATGGTACAGTGCCCAAGACAATTGACTGATAAAATGACAGCACCGGAGCTTTGGAGAAACAGATACAATGAATCATAAGCACCAGCATGTACAATAACCCTTGTGAAGAGGTTTCTCCATCTTTTCTTCCCCACAACACTGTTCCGACGTCCCCTATTCTCTTAGGATCCCAGCAATTGCAGTTTCAAAATGTTTGCTGTCAACAGTCTAAAGCAGCACGGGCTGCAGAAGCAAACTGATTATGGTCAGTTCTCTAACACTTTAGAAAATAGTAGCAATATGCTTTCTGCCCAGCCCTCGCAAGGGCCTCTGTCCTCGATTAGATCCCTATTTAAAATCTAAACAGATTAGCAATGTTGCAACTGCGATTTTAAATCCATTTGAACTCACCAGAGCACTATCACTATCTGTGATTCCTTTTGCACATTTAAGTTATTTTTCTACAGGCTGATGCAGTGGTTAGCACTGTCACCTCACAGCAAGAAGGGTCTGGCCTTGAATCCACTGGTTGGGGCTTTTCTGTGTGGCATTTGCATGTTTTCTCTGTGTTTGCGTGGGTTCCCTGTAGGTCCACCAGCTTCCTCCCACAATCCAAAGACATGCAGATTCGGTTAACTGGCTAATCTAATTGTCCATAGGTGTGAATGTGAGTGTGAATGGTTGTTTCTCTCTATATGTGATAGACTGGCAACCTCCTCTCACCCAGTGTCGCCTGGGATTACCTCCAGTCCCATGAGGATAAGCGGGATAGAAAATGGATGGATGAATGTTATTATATTATTATTATATGCATTGAAGGAAGTAACTAGGAAGTAACTAATGATGTTTAACTATGTGTGTAACTAATCATGTGCTCTATTCATTTCATTTTCTTTGCTCATTTTAAACTTAAACATAAATACATACATAACCAAGTACCTCAGGTGCTTATACAATGAAACCCTCCGGGCTCCTGGTACAGTAATTGTGGTGTGTCTATGGAGAAATGTAAATAAAAATTGTTGTCAAGTTGAAACTATTTTTAATTAAAGTTTTTTGTTTTTTTTTTAATAAAGGGAGAGAGAGGAGAGATGACATCCAACAATTACAATTAGTAGCTAACTAATTGTGTGATTATCTTCACAAATCATTTATATATGCTGTATGGCTCCTTAATAAGAATAGCTTTAGGATTGCCAGGTTGTGAAAACTTGCTCTGGAGGAGAATAAAGAGTAAACACCAACCCGACAACTTTAATACGCATGCTGCCATTTTTTAAAATAATTTCATTGTTTTTTTTCTGCTTCATTTTGCCTTTTTTCAGTGTGAATGTATAAATGAAACACAACTGTTTATGCAAATGGAACACAGTCTTTGTTTTGATGCACCGTGTCTCATTAGATGTACAAAGCCAAAACACTTGTTAAACAATGTTATGAGAATACTAGGTACAGCATTGCTAGTTTGGATACAGAACCACAGGAGAATATAGAGCTCTGTCTGAAATCTTCAAACTCTTACATCCAGACAGGAAACATCCACTGCTGTGGTTAGATTCTTCATTTCTCATGACCCCAGCACCAGAAAGTTGTCAAGTATGTTAATTTGGTTTTCTCTTTTATAGACAAAAAAAAAAAAAATGCATTCGTCATACAGAAATTACATTTTTGTTCTATGCATATTGAAGTATTTTATTTGAACATGTAAACAAACCCATTTTGTAGTTTTGCTATTCATGTCTACAAACAGCCAAAAAAAGCTGCACTTTTGATTGAACAGACAAATGTCAGGCTCATCATCCTCAAATTGTGTTGTAGTAACCACTCGTCTCCTGGAGCTCTGGAGTACAACAGGAGAGGGCATTGAGAAATCCACTCTGAGAAAGGTGCTGGCATCCTCAGCGTGTCAGCGTGTCCCAGTCAACTCCTGCTGCTGAAACATTTTGTGCTCACTGTGCAGTATTGTTGACTTGGACGGCCTCCAGATGGATTTGCTTCTTGTTGGTGGAATACATTGTGCTGGCGCACCTTTCCTCATTATGCTGCTTTATGTAATATGTAATCCAGTTTGTCACAGCGCAGATGCCATCATTTACATTACAGAGGACACCAGCTCATAAAAGTGCCACTGCCCAGAGGCCATGTGCAGAACCATGCAGCTGTATATTCACACAAAGCTGCAGCTGACTGTCAGAGCATCCACTATCTGGCAGTCATTTAATTAAGTTACAGAGAGAGGGTTACAGCTGAAGAGTCCTTTCACCAACACTACTGCGGTTGTTCCATCAGTCTTTGTTTTTTTTTTTATCCCATTTTAGCTCAGGTGTATGCTGTGCCAGACCGTTCTCAGTGCAGGCGGAAAGCAGACCATCGTTAAAACACAGCAAATGTCTGAATTAGTGGTGGCGTGTTGCTTCAGGTACCAGTGACATGATGGAACACAAGCAAGGAAAAATGATTTGAGTAATAGATTCACGAGTTGGAAGGGTTATCATTCAGCAAAACACTGCACAATGTTTACTATAAAGCAAGACGGTCATGGCTACTGTCTTAGTTTAGTATGTTGGAACGCTAACATTTGCTAAGCAGAGGCTGATGGGAATGCGATCAGCTTTGTACATACTTTATTAGATCAAAAACCAAAGTATTGGACAAAAATGTGCTGATGGCGCTGATCAGGTTTTTAGGATTCATCATACAGGTACTAACATTTGAGACAGTCAGTCTTGTAGACAGGGAGATATTTCACTGGATCAGTAAACCTGCTGGTGATGCTCAATACAAATCTTGGGAAAACGCCACTTGTCTGATTTTCTTTGGGGAGTTTGAAGTGCAGGAAATGCAAGTCATCCATTATGTTGTTCAGATATTTCTGAGCACACTTAAATGTCTGTACCAAAGTGCTGGACCAACTAATTGACCACCTAGCCTACAGTCATGCTACTAGCATGGCTTAAAAGTCTGTCTAGACCAGCAGGCATCACATGAGCTGCAGTTCCTACAGTGACCACCTCTTCTAATTCACCCCCTATCCCTGAGCTGTACCTGCCAGGGCTTGGCTATCAACAATATCTGGGCACCAGGGAGGAAATCAGGATGAAAAACTGTTCTGCAGCTGCAGAAAATGTGGTGCAAATTCTTCAAAACAGACATACATACAGACAGTACATACATAAATACCTGTACAATTTTCACGATCTTTCAGATTTTTCTCAAACCAAATAACATGGGTACTGAAAAAATCTCAATCATGCTTCTTTTATTCTGCTCAGAAAACCTCGGTGATGAGTGTGATCCCTGGTGACTGTTAATATATTTTCAACAGCGTGTTTAGCAGGCCATAAAAGCTCTGGCACAGTGTGTGAATTGGCAGTCACCAATGAAGCGGGACAAGTGGCACAATGATAAAAGCTTCTGGCTGTGCCAAAATGGCACCCTGGCTGATCCCATAGTTTAATCCTGCACTCTGGGGTAGACAAACAGCAATCACTATTTAAGCCCAACAATTCCAAAAACACAATAAGAGACCATCTGGATTTTTCAGTGCTGGGATAGCTTTTTAATTCACACGTTTGCCTGTTTGAAAGGATGTGGAGTGTTCATTGGACAGACAGACAGTGGATGGGTGGACGTGGTGGTAGCATGGCACAAAGTTTCCAGCCTATTAACGGCCTATGGCTTTGTGATTTCACAGTCCAGTATATCTAGGTATACATTCTTAATGGATGAGACGTTTTCATTGCATGCAGCCCAGGGTTTTGCCAAATTGTGATGGGAAGTTTACAGCAATCCCCAGTCTGCTGCTTTATTCTTTATATGTATGTACAACATAATAACTTATAAACATGATGTATTTATCTTTAGCTGTTTCATCAATGCAAGAAGAATAATCTAGCTGTAAATTTCTGAGAGAGCATGATTAGGGCTTTAAGGTGAGCCCTACTTTATTACCTGATTGTGAGGCCCCTGTATCAAAACCTTCCTTATGTCAGCTCACACATTCCCTATTTCTAAATCAATCAAACTTGATTCAAATATTGTTCCAGGAATAATGTACACATTGCATAGAATAGAGAAGGAATAGGGGGTTTATGGGGGACCAAGAAGCTCATTTATGATTTATGAAGGTAACACCAACATGTAAGTGTCAAACTAAAGCTAGGTGCAGACCACACAACTTCCAAAATGCTGCTGAGGCCGTACTGATTACAATATTATTCCGCCTGGAGGAGTCCATGACTGATTACAATACTCCAAAACAAAAAAAAAAGACATGCACAAAGTCACTGTGGGGTGGCCTCTATCAGTTTTTCAGGTGCAGATGTGATGTTGCTGTGTGATGAGGAACCTGCAGTAACATGCTGCTGTGTTTTAAACCCCTGCAAATTCCAGTTTAGCTGAATCTGTTCTAAACCACAGCTAAGCTGGTCAGATGTGAAATAACAACAGCCCTAAGTCATTATGAGTGTTTGAACAGACAATCAATGTTGGTAGTGTTTTCTGGTGAGAACACTAATGCAACACATTACTGTAATAAATACTGTAGTGAGGCAGATGCAATTCTGTTTCTACCTGAAGACATTTACAGTTCGACAGTTTCAGCCTTTCTCACGCTCTGTGTTTCTGTGAGACTGTTGGAAAGACTCACACTCTATGCTTTTCCATTATAAGCCTCACAGTATAGATCTACTGCAGATGTGTTGTGCTGGATTGCATGAGATTTTAGACATGTTGCCTTGCAAAGAATTCAAAAGGCTCTTTACCCAGTAGCGGTTCAGCTGGCATACCTTTTCATTGCACCGTGATCATTTGGTTGTTGGGATCATCAGAATCGGAGGACGGCATACACAAACCTCCCCCCACATTCATGAAACACTCTGGGTGTTTGGGCAGAGGGTTGTGAGCCGAATCCATTAGAACTCAATCTGCAATCGCCTCCTATTGAAATGAAAGACAGAGAATGCAAAATATCGTGATACCTTTCTGCATTTTTCTCCGACTCACCTCTGTGTCCATCACCAAAGTTTTGCTTCGTTAATCCTCATTAATCTTACATAAATCCTGTCTAATTTTTTTGTAACTCTTAATTCAATTTAATGTCAATTTTACTATTAAATATACCTGTAGCGCTGCCGCTGATTGCCCACTTTCTGAAGCGTTGGTTGAGCAGAAGTCGAAGAAGCAAGTCACCGCTGAGTGAAAATAATGCAGAGTGCTGGCTATTGACATCTGGAGGACCACTTTCTTTGATTTACGGCTGAATGGATTCCTGTCCCCACCACATGACATACAGCTCGTGAAATAGGACTGCATTTTCTTAGAGTGTGAGTGCAAACACACAACAGGCGCATACTCTCGCACATTCTGATAAATTATTTGTGATGGCTCCTCAATTTTCACCGATGTGGATTCTGTATTGATTCCTACGTGCTCCTCTGCTCCGGTGGACGGAGAGGAATTTTTGTAGGAGCAGCCTCTTATTTCAGCTGCATGATGGAAGCAATTAGATATGGTCCAGCTGCTCGAAGGGTGAGGAACAGCACGCACAAACGGAGATGCACACACACACACACACACACACACACACACACACACACACACACACACACACACACTTGGAGTAATTAGCATTTTTCACCCAGGTCACAGAAAGAAATGCACATGAAACTGGGGGCCATCTTGTGGAAACTGAACAATTTAATGACTCTACTGCATAGATAAGACTCGAGCTTGCAGCCTAACAATAATTAGGTTAGGTGATGAGTCAGTCTGCAAACAGCTGACCTAAACTTATTTGAATCTTAGAGCTGCACTCACCACATTTTGTACACACTTCGAGGGTCTTCAGAGATCTGGGGCTTAGCCTTCAAATCTGTGAATGAGTCTGCGGTCGCCATCTTACCTGTTCAGCTCCACTTACCTGCTGCTCCTTTAGCACTTAAGGCAACAGTTGCAAGGAAAAACTCCCTTTTAACAGGAAGAAACCTTGAGCAGAACCTGGCTCATATGGGGGACCCTCCTGCCGGGGGCCGGGCTGGGTGAAAGGAGGAAGAGGAGGAAGACAGAAAAGCTGGGAACAGAGGAGAGGAGGAGAGGGACATGC
>JBBMJY010000009.1:21052851-21068344 GCA_037833715.1 Toxotes lorentzi | reverse complement strand
AGACCACAGCACACAACCCGGGTATATATATATATATGAGTTCTTTGATGCACCCCAAAGACTCATCCTGGATTGCAAATACAGAATAATTACTGCATGCATCTGGACAGTAAAGAAAGTGTTATCAACTCTTACCATTTTATAAATGTGTTGAACTGACAGTAAACACATGCTGAACAGACTGAGGATAGTGACTATACAGTGAGCCATGTGTATGTGCTGTTGTCATACCTGGATTCGCTCTAATTCAGGGTCACAGTGGAAAATCTGTGTTAGTGTGTGAGTCTGTCTGCTGTGCACGTGTGTGTAAACCCATTTGTATACTGTATTTGCGGTTGATAATCCATTTGCATAGAAATCAGGCAGGGTATCCTAATGTGCCTCTGCCTTGCCTTTTCTTCCCATATGGTGCCTCGTGGGTCGGTGAAGTCATGGGATGTTATTACAGCTCACTGGAGAAAATGTGAAAAGGCCACTGAATATCAGCCGAGACTTCTGGAACTCACGTGACTGGCAAGTTTCTAGACTGGTGGCCGAGCCTCTGAAACATGAATGGAATTATCAATAAAGCCAGTGAATCACAAGTATGTAATGAGCTACAGTACTGCCACATGAGGACAGTGTGGTTTTAAGCATTTAATAGTTTGCTAAATTTTGTTAACTGTGACATCGTGTAAAAAATGCAGCATTTAAAGCAAATCTGGTGATATTTTTTATTAACCATAAGTAAGTATTATGTGCACATCCAAACCCTGATATATCTTTCTCCTCTGTGCAAAAGAATGTGTATTAATCCACTGCTGAAAATAGTCCCTACAAATGACTATCCCTACACCATCCAAGAGAGAGAGATTGCTGATTTAGCCATAATTGTTATGTAAATAAATCTTTTTTTTCTGTTGTTTATTTATCTGAGTGAGATCATTCCTGATAGCTCTGTGCTTTATGAATCTGGCTGCAATTTTGTTAAGTAAGCAATTCAAACGTATCCATTCCAGTCAACTATCAAAGGTGAAAGTTGTCCTCAGAAATGCTGCAGTGACTGTAGCACAATGCAGTCACCACTATTATGGCCACTCAAGCTTCCCCTCCACCTGCTTCCTGCATTACTTCTCTGCCAACGCACCTTCTGTGTAATTGCAACGAATGGTTTATTAATACGTTTTGATACCGATCGGGTCAAATGACCTTGGCGAGTGTTGAGAAGGAGAGAACGGTGGCAGCACTGGACTGTACATTAAGGGGATGGCAGTGGCCATTATTTTTCAGCCTCTGTATGCTGATCTCAGACCTGCGGCACAGTTAATAATGTGGAAGCGACACACTTTCCATCACTCCTAATAGAGATATTGTCATAGCCCTGCTACTGCAAAGGCCTGCTGAGGCGATGAGAAATAGATGGTGCCCGCAATCTTCATCTTTCCTCTAAAGTATGTGGGGATGACTTCTCATACTAACATCTGTTCACTCACTGCTGAGTCTAATAAAATGATAAAATTAGCATCAGGGTGACAGAAAGCAGCTCGTTACATTAATAAGCTAAACCATTGCCAAATACAAGTATGTGGTTTCTTACATTGTTCAGTGGGGTTTTTGTCTGTATAGAGTTTGGGCCTAGGGATGTCAGTGCTGGCCAGTTGCTGTGTTTGTCCCTGGTGGATGATCCTTTTCAATTTTGATCACCCTATGAACTTTCCTTGAGTACCATCCCAGGAAAACTGGTTTCATCAGCCATGTGCATTTCAACAAATGACTAAAGAGCGTGACTGACACACCCTCTGTGTAAGACACATGCATGTAGTTCTCCAGTGGTAGCACCAAAGGACAGTAATGTTGGGTCCAACACTTCAACGGCAAATTTTCAAGACTTTACACAAAAAAATAAATAACTTGCACTCAGAAAGATCCTTTAAATGATGTTGTCAGTCACTTATAATAACAATGTGAGCCTGTCAGTGGTAAAAACAAGCAGTTTTAGTGGATTTGATTTGACCTTTTACCTTATGGCAATTTCACAGAGTAGACCTTTCTTGCTCAGTCGTGGACAGAGACAGCAAAGATTTTTATCCCTCAATTCTCATCAATTATTTACACCCAAATGCATGAGAAAATAAGTCCCAGGTTTAAAAAAATTCTCTAATTTCTGTTTGATATAGTCTTGCATCAACATTTTTTGTCTGTTAAAACTGTCGAAAAATAAGTTTTATATGAATAAGTTTTATATAAATAAGAGTCTTTTTTTTTTGTTCATGTGTGGGTGGTTGATTATGGATATCTCCAATGTGTTCAATGATTTGCTGCTTCTTGCTACACTAATCACTGATCAGTGTCCCCATCTGCAATCAAATCCACATGTCCACAAGTCATCCTGATGAAAAAAAATCTAATGGTCTCTTATCTGTTATAAATTCCATTATACAAACACATAGATGATATTAAACAGCTGAGTACTTTTAGTCCTATCATGTCTCTTCTGTTTGGTGGTGTTCAGAATAGACCCTTTGGCGACTCACGAGCCACTGAAAATGTCATTCACAAACAGAGGCCTGTTTGTTAAGTTGTCAAGCTGTCCTTTCTCCACCCTGTCTCCAGCTCGCCTAGAAGCCTGCCACAGTGTGCTGAGGTGTCACGTTAAGTTAAGTCAGTCTTTCGTCCAACACTTGGTTTTTCTCTCCGTCTGAAAGCCTGTTGTTACGGGGAGGGTTCGTGTTCTCACCCCAGATACAGCTGATTTCTTAATTAAAAATGTAGTCAGGCAGCATTTTGCAGTTGAAACAGTGATGCACAGACACTGGTAAGAAGGGTCAGAAGATGAAGAGTGGGAGGCACTTCTCTGGCCAACTGTAAACCTCCACCAGCATCCATGTAATTGTTTTGAAAGGTCTTTGGAACACTAAGAATACTGTAAACTGTTATATCAAATTTATGTTGTGTTATGTATGTTATGTTCTCATTTATACATGAATTTAATTACTTTTATTTTACCACTTTTTTTGTTTGCTCTTTGGCTACTATCAATTAATTAACTGCTTGACTAACTGAGGGGAAAAATGGAACACAAAATAGAGAGAACCTGTACCAACTGGATTTTTTGACCCATATTATATTGAATCATATTTCAGTAAGAAGTCACCATTTGTTTTTTCACTAGTTTTACTGTTGATGCAAACCCAACACATCCTTCACATCTACCTGTAAAAATGTGTCTCCTTTTCAGTTTGGTGTTAAATAAAGTGCTTTATGTTTTGTGCAATTGTGGGTCCATTGAACATTAAATTGCAAAACTGCTTCTTGTAAAACAGGAGTCAGAAGGTTACAAACTCATTCTTCACGCCCTTAATTGTGAGCCTGTGTGTAGTATTGTAATTATATACTGTATTTGCCAAAGCGCCATAAAGAGCATATTTATGCAGTGGTTAATTTTCCTCTCAGACAGCAAGAAAAGCAGAGCGTGCAAGGCTGAATAACTGAAGCCAAGTCGGCCTCAGGGTAATTTTTTTCACACTCTGCATTTAGAGGAACCTCTGGAGTTTTACTAATTTCACTGTTGGGTGAACTGCCTATAGTATTGCATTCATTTGTGGGCAGCAACCCATGGTGCAGCCTTTTTCTGGAATAAATATTGGGAACCACTGTAAATTAAAATGAGCAGCTTACAGTTTTGTTTCTGGGACTAAACCTTCAGGCTGATGGGTTTTACATTTCTCTGGTGATGTCAGCACTAATTTACTAAAAGGATACATTTAGTAAAGTAGGTCACAGCTGATCACAAAGCCTGCTAGGTTTCTAGGTAGTGTGGTTTTGAAATCCACGAGCTTAATTAACATGTCCATCCAGAGAGATCCTCAGTGCAGACTCAGAAGAATTTATCTCAGACCCAGTTCTTCATTCTGATGAGATTATAATTAGATGGCTTCAATATTCAGTTGAATGAAGCCTCTGATCCTCTAACTAAAGCCTTTCTGGCACTTACCCACTAGCCTGCTTTGTTTATGAACCTACTCACTGCAGTGGTTTCTGATCTGACTGTCTCTCCATCACATCCCTTACATCAGATCACTACCCTCTCAAATGTGTAGTGATATCAGCCTGTACTTGTAATGTTGGTGATGATTTTTTTTTTAAATTTAATTTAATTTAATTTTTTAATTTATCATTGTCCACAGCTTTCTTGATTAAACTTCACCTCTTACCATCAAAACTAGATGGTCAAAGTTGTCTACACCCTGGTTTACTGAAGAAACACCTGCTTATCATCAGGCCTGCGGGAGATTTGAGTGAGAGTCTTCTATTTCCAGGGGCTCATTGTGTACCTAATTACAAATGTGTTCATTACAGTGGTCAGACTTACTTACAAGCAGCCGTCACTTAGCTGTTCACCCCTGATTTTTTTCTGCAGTAAAAAAGACGAGATTAGATACAAACTTCATCACCAGTTTTTTTTTTTTTTTCTGCAGATGAGTTTATGTTGAATCCCAGATGGAGACTATACTTCTAGAATCATTTCAGGTGGTAACAGACTATTAAAAAAAGATTTTTTGGAGTGTAATAAGAAATGTATTGTTTTTATGTTTAGGAATCCTTGTGGACAGCAGATTTATTGGAGCGCTGCCACGTTCATGATAAACCGAGCCAAACATGGCCACACATTGATCACAGAGAGTTTGTTAGAATTCAGCCATGCTGTGTACGAAATGCAAACCCTCTGCAGTCTGCTGCAGTGCTCAGGAGTGGCTCCAGGAAGACCAAAGGCAACACCATAAATTACCCTGTGACAAGGAATCACTAGCTAAATCACCTTGGAGTCCAGCACTCACTGGATATTAAGGTGGAAGCATTTATGCCAAAGTCAAACAAGGAGCGTTGGAGGAGGATGGATTAGTATTTGCAAACAGGGTGTACTCACCTACAAAGCCCAAAGTAAGGTAACGTTAAACGAACTGTCCTACAGCTTGGACAACCAGTCCCACTCTCTCAGTATCTCTGTGCTGCCCGTGAAACTTTACTTGTGACCCCAGGAAAAACACAAAATAAGTGCATTTCCCTTTAGTGGCTGGTTTCCAAATGCAGTCATTGATTTAATCATAATGATACAAAACAAGAAGGTCAAGGAGCTGTGGCTGTGATTAATTAAGCACAGACAGTAAATGTAAAGGTGATGCTACCATGGAACTCTTGAATATAAGTCAGTAATGTGGTGTGAATTTGTGTCAGTGGGACTTTGAATGAGGTTAATTAATTCTGGACCATTTATGCTAAATGTCATTACTATATATAAACAGTTATTATGATATATTTACTGCATATTGTTTGGTATTACAGCCTTTTACCTGAAAACCATGTGATGCAGACCTCACAAATGCAGTGAGTAGCTTGGCAGACTGACTGATGCTGCAGCTGTAGCACAGTAAGGCATTCCAAAAAGGTAATTATCAAAGACTTCATCTGCCCCCAGGATGGATGATCGCCCAAATGCTGCCCTTTAGTCTCATAATGAGCCACATCCCACGTCAATAAACCCTCAAAATCGCTCTCCATCCATCATCAGCCCGGAGGTTAGCGTACACACACACACACACACAACAGATATGAAGGTCGGCTTTTGTCTCAGACATCATATTTGGCTCTGACCTCCTGCAGCCTCAGAATAGATGAGCTAGCGAGGCTGACATGACATTTGATGTGGTGAGGGAAAGATGACCTGACCCAGCCAGACAAATGGATATAGATGTCAAGCACAGACTCATGGAACAATTGAGATCTTGAAAGGCTTGTGTCCACTTTAATAAAACAGTACACCCTGTCATCTGAGCCATCTAAGGTAACAATGGTGCAAGCATTTCCTTTGCTTTCTTTTGTTTATTTTTGTATTGTATTTATTTTTTAAGTTGTACAAATCAATATTTTCATAAAAACAGTTGATCAAATTACTAGACGTAATATAAAATACACAGTGCCTTTTCACCAACTGCAGTTCCCCTCAGCCCTCTTGTGCTAGGAATCTCCGGCACGGAGAAGTTCATTCAAACTTACCACACTCAAAAAAAGAAATCGTTGGATGAACGTAATTTCATTTTGCCACCTATATTCCATCTAAACAAGTCAAGTTATATTTAACTGTTTGTCCTTATTTATTTTAATAAAATTAATTCAAGTTGGGTTTACATTTGTCAAACTATTTTGTACAAAACAATTCAACCTTGTATGAACACGTTTTGTGTTTTATTAATGTTAGTCTTGTTAAATTAACTAATGTGGTTTTTAATAGTTTCACTAAAGTCAATCTCACTGTTTCTATTAGTATTGTTTTCGTTGTTAGAACTAGTAAGCATTCATTTAGATCAAATTACCAGAGGTCCATTAATCTTCATAAACATGGACAACATACAAAACAATTTTAACAATTTATTTCAGAAAGGATTACAGACACTCTTCCCATTACTACTGACATACTATCATTTTTTAACTTACTGACTAAAACATTAAGTGATTTAACTCCTTCAAGCACTCGACTAAAAGCACCAATCAAACCAATCTTCTACAAGACTCTTCTTCTATTTGTTGTTTGCATCGAATATTTAACATATCATTATAAATTTGGGAATGCTATATTCACTTTCAAATCCTAAGTGTAGTGGCTTCAAGAAAACCGAGGTTATAATTCGTCCTGCAAAATGCCAGCAATTTTGTCATTTAAGGTTTTTAACATTTAACATGCAACATTATTTTTTTACTGTGACAAATGTGTGTAGAATCATTTTCCTACAAAGCAGCTGTGGATTATTAAAACTGCCTTACAACATCTTTCAGGATTTTGCATCACTTATGTAATTTCACATTTTAAAATTCAAAGTACAGAATAAACCTTGGAACCTACAAAATATTCTGGGTCTGTTTTTTAAAACACTGTTTAAACACTGAATTATTACAATCCAAAAAGAAATCTGCACATGCAAACTGCCAAAAAAAACAAAAAAAAAAAAAAAAAAGGAACTCGGAAGCAACCAAACACTACTTTAATATTGCCTGCTCATTCATTTTGCTATGTTGATCAAATATCAGAAAAATACAATTACTCAGTTTTAACAAGGCTAAAAGCAACCATTAATGGTGTATTTATTGGATTTAAGTTATGAAGAGGAAACCTTCATTGTGTGTTTGTGTGTGAGTACAAACGCACTCCATTTGGAAAAAGAGAGTGTGTATGACTTCTGTAGCCACAACTGTCTACATAGAAATTCAGGGGTATTCAGAAATACTGCTGCAATAAAAGAGTCATTTTGAACATTCTTTATCACTTTGAATGTTAAACTTCCAAAGTCAAACAACACAAAAAAATATGCAGGAATATGGACAAAGTCTTCAGGCTTCAAATTAACTCACTCCTGAAGCTTGTCTTTCAGGACTTGAGCTTTTAATGACAACTTCTGCCCGTCCAGATTTAAAAGAATCTTCTGCAGGACCTCGAAAGTGCATTTGAGCTCTGGTGGGTAGCTCAGGTTCAAAAGGTATATCAGTCCAAATAACAGAGCACAAGCAACCGCAGTGCTCCCCAAATTACTGAGCACCTGCACACCTTCAATCAGGACACCAGTGTCCTCTGGGTCATCTCCAGGCTCCCCATCCTCCTTCTGTATACACTCCCATCACAGTTTCCTCTTGGAAGCGCTGGTCTCTGTGTCTGAGTCCTGAGGAGTAAAGTATAAAAATAAATACATTTCTGAGTTCAGATAAAGTCTGGTAACAGACTGGCGGCAAAACAACATTAAACATGCTGTTGAAATGTGGTGATCTGGAAAAGCCCACATTTACAACTAATAATTTGATGAAGAAGTACAGGTTTAGAGCATCTTGTGGATGTGGTACAGTTGCAGATGTACAGAGGTAGTACAGACGCATGCATTACAAAATTAATACAAAGGCATATCTAAGTTTGGACCCTCTGGTGACCATTGAAAACATCTGTTGAAGAACTAGGGAAGAAAGTAATACAGATACTAACAATTCACATAAAAGACTTCAGCTGACTCTATGGATCTGAATTAGAATACACAGTAGTATGTGCAACTAACTGATAACAGCCATTGAGTGAATTCAGTATTTTGTACACTTAATACCCACAGCTGCTAGCCTGGTGCTAACACATACTACTGTTTCTACAGTAACCTGACAGTGTGTTGGTTGCAGATTATCAAACCACTAATGATATGATCAAAAAGAGCTGCTTGGATAAAATGTGATGATGTTTGGTTTCTGGGACAAAGACTGATATGTGGATACACTTTAAATTCTAACTGTTAAATTAATTAAATTGTCAACAAAGAATTCCAGATCAATGAAGGCTGAATTTATCTAAATGCCATGTTCTGGCAAAAAATATATTGGAATGGTTAATTAACTGTGTTTTAAGATGTTTAAACGTGTCACTGCATCATCTTCTCCACAACTTTGCAAAAAGATGACCTTAACTCTTGCCTCGTCATCTGTTTCAGAAATGACTGACAGGTTTATGAACTCATTTCCAAAATCAGCATCTTGATATTGAAGCCGAAAATCTTGCTGCAATCCAAAACAAGTCTTTATAGTGTGGCATAATTCCTCGATGGAGTCTGGCAGTCCTGCTGGCAAAGTAGCTTTCTGGCATCATTTTCAGCAGGGATAATCCTCAGTCTTATGGGCTGGGTCATTGTTCCAACCTAAAAAAAAAAAAAAAAAGTTAAATATTTCACAATCAAAAAACTCAGAGGCACTTACATTGATTTACAATTAGAAACATTTATATATGTGGATGTGTGTGAGTGTATACCTGACTGATACATTGTTTTAATAGTATATGATCATATCAAGTATATTATTTATTACAGTTGATTGAATGTAATGCTGATATCTATTATTTATCAAAAGAATGTTTTTTTATTTCATCATTTAATGAATTATCAGGCAATGACTGAAAGTTCTTTGGTTGTAGCTTCGTAAATGTGATAATTTGCTGTCTTATAATGTAAACAAATATTTTTGGGTTTTGGACTGTTGGTTGGACAACATAATTTAAACATGATACCTTGGGCTCTTGGACATTACAATTGGTCAAGAACAAATGGAATAGTGAAGTTTTAACTATAGTCTTACATTTAGTAAGTTGATTAATATCTACATAATTAAAATAATCACACGTTTCACAGCTGAAGCATGATTGCACAAATTACTGGGCCATGTGATGTGGGGTTCCCCTGTAAGTTAACATGTCTCTTCAGAGTAACCAGACATAGGCCTCCCACTGAATAGGCAGCCAATGGGTAGTCATCCTTTAATTCCCCATGCTCAATTAGAGCCACCTCTCTCACAGTTCTCGCTATACCAAGCTGATAACTTTTTCACAATAAAATGTATCTTTCCTTGCAAAATACAGATGTGCAGAATTTCAGCAAACTGTGACAGGCCGAATAACTGCCATCATCAGGCTCATTTGGTAATCTTTGCTTAATAGCAATTGCAATGTCACTCTGCAAAACTTCTGCACTCGAGATATGAAATTGACTCATCAGAATGGACAGGGGCTACAACAAGTTCCACTATGTCCCTGAGATCCAAAACAATATGCCACGTAGGTTCATCCTCTGGAACAAGTGGACCAATAATCAGAGGCAACAAGCAGACACCAATTTTCAAGTGCATTTCCACCAATATTTGTTTTTACTGAGAATGTTTTTGGTATCGTGTGAGGCCTGTTGGTTTTATCTCCCCATTTATACTGAAAATTTTGGATCAAATTGTTACATTTTTCTAAGGAGAAATGCTTTTTAGAGATCAAAACAGATAAACAATGAGCAAGCTCCACAGGAATTACACCCTCAAACAGATCATGTACTAGGTCAGGAGGGTAGGGTTTGTTTTATAATGTTCACCATCTCTAAATCCTCTGATCACTATGTAAAACCTCTCTTTTTTCTTTATCTACTTGTTCTTCTATTACTTTATCCAGTACTTTATTGTGACTCAGTATTTCCTGCAATAACTGTAATAAAGGGACGTACTGAAATGACTTTCTTTGCGCTGTAGATAAAAAATACTCAACAGGCTCTACAACCCTAAAATTAAGCTTATAATATTGCTTTCTTTTAATAGAACTGGCAAAAGGGCCACACTTTCCCAAAATGTTAGCCAAAGGGTTAGAAACACATACAGAATTTGCAAGTTCTTCAACAATACCCTGACTAATATGGAGGTTGTGGCTTTTGAAAATTTCGGTAACTGTACGTTTTGTAAGCGGTGCACAAGCTGAACTCTGCAACTCTTCCAATAACTCATTTACTGCTGTTGCTGGAGATTATACATGTTCCAGTTTCAACAATAGTACTCCTATTTTCTGCTCAATTAATTCTGGCAGATTTTCAACAGCACCATCATTACATTCTGTCACTGACTCAGTTTCAACATCAACAAGATACATCTGCAGAACAACCTGCCCTCACACTATCAGAGATTTCTGACACTTGCACCGGGTCAACAAATGCAACTAAACTGGCTTTAAAATCTTTTAGTGTGTGTGGATGATGCTTCCTCTTTTTGTGTGTATAAAATGTATTGTATATATTTGTCTTAAAAGGGCAACCAAGAAATACACAACAAACTGTCTCGTTACTTCGCAGATGGGTTCCAGTATGAACAAAAAAATCGTTCTCTGCATTCACATAACTCACATTTAAAAGTTACTCTGTGTAAACTGACATGAATGACCTTTGTGGACATGGGTGTAGAGTCCACTCCATGTATTGAATGTTCATGGACAATTTACATATATGCACAGATAACAGTTTGCCTTTTCCATACTGATGATGTAGTTTATAATGTTTAAGCAATTTTTTGTACTACTCTCTCTCTACTACTCTCTAACGCCACAATCCCTGCACTGCCACACACACGTCACTGAAAAGTAATAAAAAATTCATTAGCTAATGATAAAATCTATTAGCTAAATTAAGTTAAAACAAACAAAGTATCTGAGACTGCATTACAGCAAAATAATTAAACCTTAATGGCATTAGTATGTATGTGTACCTATGATAACAGATAAGCAATAAAAATATTGGAAAAATATATATAAACTTACCATGTATTTTTGAGGAGGTGCACACAAATCTGAGAGCACGGGGACACTGCTTTATTTTTGTGATGTATTTCTGGTAAAAAGAGAAATTGTTATACAATACTACTACAGAAGTAAGGTTTCTATTTTTAATATGTATTAAATATGTATAACTGCATACACAATATGTAATATTACCCCCAATGAAAAAGATTCTGATTCCAAAAACTGTAAGAGGGCCAAATACTTAGAAAAAGATCCTACTAATGTGCTAATGAGATGTTACAAAGGCAGGAAAGAGGACTTATTACTTAATAGAATGATTTATCTTGCTTTTTTGGCATTTCCCTTGCAAAATACAGTGTATTTTAGCCAACAATGTTCAGTTTGCTTGACGACAAAGCGTCTGCATCACAGCCTTCATTGCATGATATTTTAGTGTAATAGTATATTGGTGTTCATATATTTCTGAGTTGAGTCTGTGTAGAGGAAAGATTTAGTCAGGATTTACACAGCCTTTTGCTACCCTCCCAGTAGCGCAGCGTTGAACTGTAGTCGCTGCGTGACTAGCTAAAAACTTAACGAACCATCACAGAGAGATGCCCTGATACAAAAATAAGAAATGTATTTATTTGGCGTTAACGTAAAACATGGGGTCGCCTAAGGGTTGCGCTATAATTTGAGCTTTTCCGAAAATTGAACTTAATGACTCTAAACAAAATGATTTACCGTGGCTACAACTACATCCTGGCACTTACCTCACTCGACACTGCCATGTCTCTCTCATAGCTGAGTCGCTGGAAACCTCACAGGCACACGTTGCACATGAAGCTACTTGCTACTTAACACTTATATACATTAAACTAAACAAATTCAAATACGTAGAAATTACCCTTAATATCAAGGAGTGCCAAATAATGAGCAAAAGAGGTGAAAGAGCAAAAGCAAAAGAGCGGGCCGTTAGGAGGACGTACCAAAACGTACTGCTCCCGCTTCTTCAAACTTTTTCCGCACTTCGAGGGCATGGAGCATGCGCATCTCACTGTCATTGGATTGACATTCATGAAATTAATTAACTGGAATTTTCTTTGAGTCATTTTCAACAAACACAAACCAACCATTTAATACACATAAACATGATAAATGCATTTAATACCAATGCGTTTTTAGGTCGCTAATCAAACAAATGCCCAGTGCACGCACTGAAAACATAAGTTCTTTGAATTTAGTTGATTTTAATGTGTACATCTGTCCCACACAACCGTAAGACCAATGTAGTTTTCCTCTTTCTCTTAAATTAATAATATCTTGTTACACTAACTCATTTCAATCACGTTAGATTGTTTAAAAGAATCATTATGATTTAATGTATTAAATGTTCAAAACGTAAACCCACTTTGTTGTGCAATGTTAAAATGATTTTATCATCTCTAGGAAACCCAATTTTTAACTGTAATCCAAACTTGATTTTAAATGCAGTTATTATTTAAAGGTATTAGGTAACCTTATAGTATTTCCATTATGTCCTATGAATTCAAAAAGACTTGAAGCTCACTGTTAAAATTGCATTTCTAAACCAGTGATTCCATATCAAGGTGTGCTGAATATTAAATGTTAAACTGACAGTGGGTTCCAAAATATTAAAATCAAAAGCTCTTAAATCAGTCAAAGTCTGCCATACAACCCCTGACCAAATACAAAAGTATAACATAACATGTAATTAGCAAATGCTAAAAGATGTATCTGAAGAAAGAAGCATAATGCCCTCCACAATGGATTTTTCAAGACAGTGCTGACTGTTCTGACCCTTTCAGTGAAACAATCTGTTTTTCAAAGCAAGTGCCTTATTGGAAAGTTGATCTCCTTTCAGTTCCATAATTATCTTTTGGAGTACCTCAAAGGTGTAACGGAGGTTTTGAGAATAACTGAGGTTGAGGGCATACATTAGCCCAACAGCATGGCAACAGCCAATGCCACATTGTCCAGATCCTGCAACACCTTGATGCCCTCCAGGACAATTCCATTGTCCTCTGCCTTAGCACTTGAAGCTTGTTCTTTCTGGACATAAATCCCCACAATGGTGTCTGCAATGGCTTCACTGACTGAGTCTTCATCCATGCCCTGTGCCAAAATACATACAGTGACAGGATGGACAAGGAAAAGTAACAACTGCACACTAAACGATTCCCCTGCGGGAAATCGCGAGAGTGGTGCATTGCGCTACTGTCTGTGTGTGTCTGTGTCTTTTGAGATGAGCATTTACATGAGTGAAATAATCTCTTTCTGATACTAAATTACTACAAGCACAATGCTGGCAACTAAATATTGCTTCCGTTTGAGAGCCCCTTGTGGAGTGGATTTTACTTTGGTGAACAATAAGCGCATTCCATGTCTTAAATGTGCACACACATTGCTGTTATGGGAATGGAAAGCGACAACTACGTCCAAAACGTGGATGTTTTAACTTATAGTGCCGTAAAAGCTCAGACCTACCGTTTCTATGTATCCCTTACAACTCCACATGAATGTCACCACCTAAACCTGTAACACACATTAAGATGACAATTAACCACATTTGCAGCCTTAAGCATGTGTTAGCGTAAAAACATAACTTTTGTAACTCAAACAAAAAAGTCACAATAATACACAATTAGGAATGTTAACTGCAACTCAGAAGAAGGCAATATAACAGCACTTACCATTATAAGTCTCTGTGTATGAGTAAATAGGATGAGGAACTTATAGAGAAAAACATATAAAAGCATTGAGCTTTCCATGGATGCAGGTAATTAAAACATCAAAATAAACAGACAAACGTAATGCATCCTGCTTAGCATAATGTAATGCTGTAAATCTTTTGAATATAGCAACTCAGACGCTGTCCCACAGCTTTTGACAAGGCAAATTCCATACCCACACAGTAAACCTCTGCAGACGTGCAAGTCTCGGAGAAAACTTGACATAATAATGGTGTTTGTAGGTGTAGGTAGTATATTTCGGCACCGTTATCAGTGACAGCGTCATGTGTTGTGAGGAAACCTTTCACATATTCACAGTGGTTAAATGTAAACAAGCTAGCAACAGGTTTTGTTGCTGTTAGCCAGCAAATTAGCAAGCTAAAAAGTCTGGATTCTATATCAACATGAATGCCTGTTGCATTACACACCGTTCAAACCACTGCAGTGCAGAAAAAATGTTGCGTATTTCATTGTCATCATAAACTTTCCTTTTCTCTCATTAGGTCTTGGACAGAGCCACTGGAGGCTGCTGAATGTTCCCGCTCGACAGACAGGACTTCTTCTTCTGCTGCTGAAATTAGGTTCATTCAGTTGAATCACTTTCAATCAACACTAGAGAAACTAGAATGTTTAACAAGCTCTGCAAAGACATGGAGTTTACTTGTGTGAATAATGTTCAGAGAGGAAATATGAATACTTTGCGCTGCGTATACTAGCATCATTTTTGTAAATTCAAAGACCCGGTGTTCCCAGTTTTTTCAGTGTGTAGCAGGTCTTTGTGCCCTTTGTGTGGTTCCTCAAGGGTACTTTGAGGCAGGTTCATCACCCTCTTCCCATTCATGAGTGATTCTTTTGAGGTGCTTAAACCTGAGTTTAATGTGCTCATTGTCTGTAATGCTTGCACAACAAGCACCTCCACCAGTTTGGAACCCTATGAGGGAAACTAATCATGACACAGCCTTCCCAGTGCTCTCTGCGTAAATTGGACCCAGGGTCTGAGGCTGAAGCTGCCGTCACACCTGTACGTGAGCAGTAGACAAATCCCTGGCCTGTTTTTGTTCTTATTCAGTCTACCCCAAAAAGTCTCAAAAAACTCTCCAGCTGTCAGGTTCCTCTACTGTGGAACCATTCACCAGTTTGATTCCAGGAGGCAGGCCTTTTTCATAAACCTTATAGTTAACCTTACAGGGCTTGCTCATGCTTTACTTGAACCATCCCTTAGTTAAACTGCTATAGGCCTAGACTGCCAGGGGACTTCCCGTGATGCACTGAGCTCCTCTCCCTCTCTTTCTGTTTGCATTCATATCCCAATAAGGCTTGTTACTAACTCGATTTCTTCCCTTTCCCGTAGTTTTGTGCTTTCTCTCCTCTCTTCTCTTCTGCTGTCGCTCTCTGCGGATTCATCTGCCCTCGGAGCTGTGGAGTGTGGGCCAACAGCTGTGGGCCACGTAGTGCCTGTCATAACTCGTAAATTATGTTAAGCTGTGTTTTGTCTTGTGTCTATGTTGTCTTGTTTTCTCTGCTTTTATTTTGAAATCTTACAGGTTGCTGGTCCTTCCTCTATGTTTCCCGCCAGTGTGTTTGTTTTCCCTGCCCCTATTGTTTCCCATTGTCCTATATATTGCCTGTGTCTCCCTTTGTTCTGTGCCAGTTCGTCTTGTCCTACGTC
>JBBMJY010000009.1:21037878-21052751 GCA_037833715.1 Toxotes lorentzi | reverse complement strand
ATAAAGACTGATTTAAATTTTTGATCTTGCTTCACGGAGTCGTGCATTTGGGTTCGGTCTTTGCTCAGTCGTGACAGTGCCCCATAATCAGCCTCATTAATTATTATTATTAGACCCATTATTAGTCTCATTAATTATTATTAGTCCCCTTTACTATCATTGGTTCTACTATTGTTATTGTTTGTATTGTTATTAGTCCTGCTGTTGCGTGCCCACCCCTCGTCAGACGGCCGCCCACCCTGAGCCAGGTTCTGTTCAAGGAAAAGAATACAGTCTATACCTGTTCTATGAAAGGTGTCTTGAAATAACTTCTGTTATGATTGGCTGTTATATAAATACAGCTGACTTGACTTGATTACTTCATTTGCAAAGGATGGCATTTGGTTCTTCTGCAGGGAGCTGTAGATCATCAGAAATAATCTCTCTTCTATATCTTCTTGTTAGCTTACCAGTGCTAGCCATCATTAACTGAGTAATCAGTGTGATTCAGGTCATTAGAAGGCTACATGTAAAATCATGCTGCACTGTGATGAACAATAAATGGCGGGCTGTTTTGGGAGTGTGTTGAAATTTTTTTTGGACTGCTTTGGACTTTGGTTGAACATTTTATGGACTGTGTTTGGACTCCTTGTCATGATCTGTTTCTGGACTTTTGTGGACTCTTTGTTTTGGTTTCTTGAATTGTGTTTGGTATTTCCTTTTTTAGTTAGAAGTCCTGTTCTCTGTGTATCTGCTCCCAGTTTGCTTCCTGTCTTTGTCTGTCGCCTGTCTTTGTTGATTGTCTGCCCCACACTAATGTGGATCACCTTTTGCCAATTACCCTCAGTGTATTAAAGTCTCGTGGCTTCCCCTGCCAGTCTTGGTTTGTCTGTGTTGCTACCTGTTGC
The DNA here is from genome assembly GCA_037833715.1 of Toxotes lorentzi. Lineage (NCBI taxonomy): Eukaryota > Metazoa > Chordata > Actinopteri > Toxotidae > Toxotes > Toxotes lorentzi. The sequence goes on along the minus strand of JBBMJY010000009.1, from coordinate 21,051,864 downwards.
CAGCCCTACTGTCATTCCCCAAGTTTGTTCCTGTGGTCTTGTGTCAGTTCTGAACCTGTTATCCTGCCTGAGTTTATACCTGTAGCCCTGCTGCCCAGTCTGGATCCCTGAGTTTTTTGTTTTTTTTTTTCTTTGTGTTTGTGTGTCCTGTGTTTTACTCCCCCCGTGGATGAATTTTGATTTTAGTTTACTGGTCACAGACTGGTCATTGATTTTGTGTTAATAAAAGGACATTATTCATTCATCTGTTCACCTTAGGTGTCTCCATTTGGGTCCTTCCCTTGCGTACCTGACCACAGCCCCCAAAACAGAGGCAGCTTGGCCTGTCAGGAAACTGTGCAAACATTTTGACCTCAGGCTCATGTTTTGCTGTTTGCGTCCTCAAGCGATGCTGGGTGTTGTCTCTGATGAGAGCATTGCTATAATCTTTTCAACGAAGACTTTGAGCGTTATCTCCATTCTGCTCTTACTTTTTCTGCTTTTGTCAGATGTAACTGTCAGTAGGAGGACGAAGGAGAAAGTCTTTGGTGTAGCAGAATTACAGAACTAATTAGGCTAGGACTGAGGGGTAGAGATAAGTAGAGAGAGAAAGGTTTGCAGTAATACAGTGCAGTAATAAGATAATGTAGTAGTGTAGTTTCAGTACAGATTACAGTAGTGTACATAACAGTAATGATGGACTGCCTGCTAAGCTAAGCAATCAACACTGTAAGCAAAAAAAACAAAACACATCAATTAATATGAGACTAATTAGTATATTAAAGTTTAATAAAGAAATTATTATCTTTTTAGAAATGATTAAACATTATTTCCTCCTATACCTTTTTTTTTTATTAGTCCATTGAGCCCTTGAAGAATAGCAGCTCTTAGCTAACACTGTAAATTTTGTGGATGTAGGGTTAGGGTTAGGGTATCAAAACTCCTTCTTGTTAAAAGCCTCAACCACTTTTTAGATGTGGAGAAGGCATCATGCAAACAATCATCCAGGGACAGTGATCCAGTCTTAGCTTTAAACAGGTATTACCTGCAGAGCTGGGAGCTCCCTGAATACTTCCCTCCTTCATCGTTGGCTCTAAACTTCACATTTTACAGTTGTCTTTTAATACCAGAGTTGACCTTCAAAGGCACATCCTCTGAGGTGATCTGTAGTCTTTCTAATCCCGAGCTGACCTTTTCATCACTTCCTCCACACTGAGCACAAGCACCTTGATGGTTTGCGAGGGTGGCACTTGGAGACACTCAACCTCAGCTGCTGTGATTGTTGGCAACCTTTCAACCTCCTGACATTCCTCACAGGTCTCACAGCATGGTCTGAGGAGAACAAGTCGGGCTGAGAGCAGGCTGGCCTGAAGTCTGTTTCACAGTGCAGGATTAGAAACTATAGTGACTTTGATTAGAATCTGCTGTCAAACCCATTGGGATTGACTAATTACACATGATGATTACGATTAACAACAAAGAAAAAGAAGAATGACAAAAAAAAGGCAATGTTTTTATAGAATGTTTGAAAATTAAAATCAAAGGGTGCATCATCTGGGGAGCATAAAAAAATCTACTTAGTAGATAATACTGCCTTGTATACCTAGGACTTAGATTAATGGACAATTTGCACTTTATATGACATGGAGAAAGGTAAGGGTGTGGAGGTTGGTGTGGTGGATGGGGGCATGATGTGTCCAACTGTCAACTTACATGAGGCCAAGTGTGAATGATTGCTAAATCTCCTGGGAAAGGATGAAAGATCAGATGGGGGTTGAATGGTGTAGCAGACCTCCTCCTCCAATGAGGGATGGTTTCTCTACTTTAGCATAGCCTCCTATTTCAAACCACCTCCTTATCCAAAATATGTACATTCACCTGTAGGGGAGCCCCTTGTCTGTCAGATGTAGATAAACTGCTGAGTCTTGACCTCAGGAGTTCACCCTCCTGTGCTGAGCCATGTATTTGTTCAGTGGTTACATACAGAAACATCCAACATCAACTTGGATGTTTAACTCGGATCTTTAACAAGTATACTCAAATTTTAACAACATCTCATAACCTAATGCAACTGCCCTTTTCTGGCAGTTGCATTAGGTTATGAGATGTTGTTAAAATTTGAGTATACTTGTTAAAGATCCGATTTCATAGATTTTCAAGTGTGTTTGTAGACATGTCATCCATTGCCAGCAGTGCAACACATCAATACATACTGTGTTGTCTATTAATAAATCCATGATGCTGACACTGTTTCTCTCACTCTTATGTTAACGAATCACCCACTGGTTGTAGCGAACAAACAGACTCAAGATCACTGACTCAAGTGAAAGTAACAGTACCACAGTGTAGAAATACTCTGTCCTGCATTCAAAACTTTTACTCAAGTAAAAGTACAAAATTGTAAAAAAAAAAAAAAAAAAAAAAAGTACTCATTATGCAGAAAGGCCCATTTCAGTATAATGTTCATTATTGGATTCTAATCTATAATTTGATAGATTAATGTGTGTATGATTTTAATTTAGGAGCTGGTAAACTTTGGGATAATTTTAACTGCTGTATACTGTTGCTTAGTTTAATCTATAATAATACTAATGTGTGATCTTGATACAAAATTTGTTGTTGATAGAATTTTGTCTTAATCTGAATCTATAAAGTAACTATTAACTCAGTTTATCAAATAAATTTAGTAGAAGTACAAAGTAACGTAAAATGAAATTACTCCAGTAAAATACAAGTAACTTAAAACTGTACACACAGTACTTAAGGAAATGTATTAACTTCACACTACTGGCTATTGTCAGTGATTTTGATTAGAATAAGCATTAGTTAATAAGGCAAGTAGCTTAACTATAGCTTACTTTATATCCAAAATTATGCAGCTGGCTACATGTTGAAGATGGAGTGGACATAGAGGCACAATGTTATTCTTGCCAGAGAAAAGCCAGTATAGGAGCCTTTCAGCTGCAAGAAAGGGAGTTTGGACGAGGGGAAGGCCTGGTCTGCTATTGCAGACACCTTGAATAGTTCCATTGATCTTCATCTTAAGTTTCAGAAAGGTCTATGAAGGAGAGGTTTGCCTTGGTTAGTCTCCAATATTTCATAATAAAACAAAATATAATACATGCATGTATGGACATTGTTTATTTTTTTATTATGAGACAAGTAGATGCAAGCAATGAACAGGTGAGCTAAAATGTAGCTGCATACACAACAATAACCTCCACCATTGAACTCATTGTGAGCTAAGGCAACTGTGATGAGTGAATCAGTATTTTTATCATCTCATATCTTCTCTCACCTGGGCTGTCAGAGAACAATGTTCAGAGAGACTTTAGATTGAAAATCTATATGTGTTAATACAAGTGAGAGAGACAGAAATAGGATTTTGAAAAGTGGGGCTCCCCCACCCCCAGTAGAAATTCTGACTTTGAGAATGTACAACAGTGACTGACAGTAAGAAAGAATGTCATTTCACAGCTGGAAAGATGTCACCAAACAGGAATCAATCATTTGTCTGTGGTTTACAGTTTGTAATGTTACGCAACAGGTTTAGCAAATAGTTTAAAAAAAAAAAGTGTTATTTAATCTGATTTTAGACTCAGTCCTTACTGGTCCTACCCAGACTCTGCCTTTGTATTCTTGTCTTATGAGTTAGTATTTAAAATGTCTGCCTTAACTGCAGGAAATGATAACAAGGGGGCTTAGATATGGAAAGATATGGAAGCGACAGCCTTATCACTACAGGCGAATATCCAGAGTAACCATAATCAGAGTCCAGGCTTTGAAGTTTGCCCTGCTGTGGTGTTTGCAAGCAAATTCACATCTCACACAAACTGTGGAAAGATGTGACGAGTTGGACCTCGCGCTCGGTGAAATCACCCTGCAACTTATGATGCAGCAGAAGAAATCGCCCGGGGCGATCCGTGGCAGAAGTCTGCAGCTGCTCAGATGATTTTAATAATTGAGGTTTGCTTTTAGATGCATCCACTGACACGTTATCATTTCATCGTGCGCGATCTCTCATCGAGAATGCTTCACAGTCACACCGTCTCTGAGTGTTGTGGTTCTCAGCAGAGTGTTTTAATATGCACAGCACCTTGTCCAATTCAAATATAAGAACAGAGCGCCATGTGAAATGTAGGACAGGCACCTCGAGGCCAAACGAAAGTCTGTCAGGGGATCAACTCAAGTCTCCAACCCATGAAGAAAAGTCTGTCTTTTGGGGGGATGAGAGCGCCCCCCCCCTCACAAGGTCTGAGGGCAGCACCGGATCCAGAGCCTCATTAATCACAAGTCTGTCTGAAATTCAAAGATTCCAGAGCCCTGGCGAGTATGGCTTCCTCTCAGGAAAAAAAAAAAGAAAAAGAAAAGAAAAAACATAATTATCTCCTGGAACAGGGACATTGTATCACCTCCTCTGATGAGCCATGGATCCAAGTGTGCAATCAGTATATTCTCATGTCAGATTCTCCGAAGAAAACAATAACACGTATCAGTGTCGGTGGAATGGAGTCTGTGGTGGTGGTAGGGGGTGGATGGGATGCGGGGGTTGACACTTTACCTCTCTCAGTTTGAATAGCATGCTCCTTAGTTCGCTCTCCAGAGGACTGTCAGGCAAAAATGAATCACGGTGCTTTGTCTGCACATATTTCTACCTTTTGGGAACAGTCGTGTCGGACAGCTTGCGTAAGTGATGGGAGTGGGGAAATGAAATACAAGGCTGGGAGCCGAAGAAAGGAAGAAGCCTGTATTCTCTGAAACTACAAAATAAAGGAAGACAAGGAAAAGTGTCCACGCTGTAGATGGCTGGGGTTAATAGTTCGACACTGCCATTTCACCTGTGTGATTAAGGTTTCTTGGTGAGGAAAGGTTCATTGCCTGGCCCATGAGGATCCTCTTTACCCACAATCCTGCAGTCATTTAGACAGCTGTGGCTTTTTATGTGTCAAGTCTCACCGCTGTATCGCTTCCCCGTGAGTGGGTTCGAGCTTATGTTTGCGCTTCCCTTGTACTTGGATCGACAGCAGCAGCAACAGTAGCACAGGCCGCCGGAGGCAATCTTAGCTAAAAGGACTAACAATACTAGCGCTAATAGAAAAGGAGGATTACAGATGGAGCTGCTAATGCTAGCAGTGCCTGCAGTTATCTCTTGGATGGTGGAACATGCGGCAACACATCAACACACATAGAATGGTAATTAGTTCGGTACCTGTTTGTGAGCCTGTGCTGCTGCATTAACAAGGAGAGGGAGAGCAATATATTTCCAAGCCTGAGGAGAGCTCATTTCATGCTGCATGCTATGAGTTTTATTAAGTAGCAAGTGACCCACCTCCTATTCAGTGGTTGAGGAAACTCACTCACTCACTGCCATAAAGTGATACTATACCTACTACACCTAGACTCTATGTTGAATATAATAACCCTCATGGGCAGGAGAGGTGTAATTTCAGTCTTTTAGTTTATCAAAAGCTGTTAAAGCACTATTCAGTGAAGGCTTCTATCTGTTAATGGCAAATGCTTTATTTAGGTTAGGCTTACTGCTCTTATTATACTTTGTATACTCTATCTGTTGATGTATATTATCCTGCAGCCCAGCATACCTAGGAATTATGTCCATACTGGATACATTTACACATCTCAAAGCATTATACCCAGTGTGAGTGGAGGATGTAGTCAGTTCATGTGGAGTGGCAGAACATAAGTGTGTGGAGGTCGAGTGATGTAGCATGTGTCTGACCTTCATGCAGGAGACTGGAGTTAATGTCCTGTCCGCAGACCTGCATCTAACCTTAACCAAGTGTTTTAGTTCCCTGTTACCTTAACCATAGTAACTCAGGCATGGGATTGCCTTGCCTTTAAAGGAATGCAATTCTGTTGCTTTTTTTTTTGCTCCAGTTCATAATCATATCTGTGGCCCAACTGATGACCAGAGACAACATTTCTCATCACAGGAGAATATTGTAGTACACACATCTTTGATGAGCTTCGTCAGAAGGTTTGTTGCTTCAGGTGACAGAGAAGATCATCATCCATCATCACTGAGGTGCATACTGACCATCCAAGGATAGAGGGTGTAGTAGGTTGTAAAGCTCTTTGAGGTAAATTTGTAATTTTTGCCAATATACTGTAAATCAAAGTGATTTGACTTGGTAAAGTTATACCATGACAACAAATCGATTTTTAAGGGTGATACTGAAATGTATATTTTATATTTTCTGTCTGTTGATGACAGCTTCCTCCCACAGTCCAAAGACTAACTGTCCATGTGAATGTGAGTGTGAATGGTTGTTTTTCTCTATGTGTCAGCCGAGTGATAGACTGGCAACCTGTTAAGGGTGTACCCTTAGTTTTATGGTATAGTTTTAAGCTAATATATCAATATACAGTATCAGACTAGCCAGTTTGATAAGGCACTGAATGCCAGGTTTTTACAATAATGAAGACAGCAGAAAATGACAGAGAATTCTGGTTACCATAGTTATTGTCAGATAGGGATTTTGGGTGGGTCAGATCAGAGTAGGAACCTTCTTGTGGCAGGTAATATCACCCAGCTCTGCCCCATGAATCAGCCTCATTCTCTGCCCCTGCAGACTTACCTCACCTCCAGCCTGTGAAAGTGTTCACTGCTGGGAGCCTGAGGATATTTTTTAGACTTTCATGCTTCATTTCAAATTTACATTCCTCAGGCAGCAGCTGTGGAAAAAAAAATTCAACCACAATAAAAACCTAGTTCTAGTCATGGCCATAGAGGACCTCAAAGCTCAACAGTCTCTTAAGCACAGTTGGGCTTCAAGAGGCGAGTGCCAAGGCATGCTGATAACTCTTCACACATCAACTCCCAGTCTGCTGGAGATATTCAGTCCAGCCTTTTTTTTTTTTTTCTTTTTATTGGTCGTGTCCTCCTGGTGACTCCACAACATTTTTTGGGTCGACTGAAGTTCTGGGAACAATAGGCAGATGCTGAATGATAATATGTGAGGAAATCAGAGGACACATGACCAAAAACATGCCACGCCAACATGTGTTCAAACATTTGAAGTTTGAAGTTGTGTGCTTTCTTGAAAAGTGACCTTTATTTCAGTCTAAAGTCAAACTTTGCACCAATATCTGATGGACCTGAGCGTACCTTGTGTCACACCCTCAGGTCAAAATGCCAAATACTCAGGTTAATTAACTTTGCTGAATGCTCTCCATTATATGAACTTTAATGACCCCATGACCTTTCTTCTAACACCACTCCGGGTACAAACATTTTCCTTCCCACAGTCTATGAGAAGGAGAAACTCATCAGTGCGTTGGATGCCCCTTTGGGTTTAATGAGCATGGCAGGCTCCAGAGACCACTAAACGTTATGGTGTAGATATTTAATCTTGTTTAAATTAAAGTTGAGGCTGCTCCTTTATTTGCTGTCTGTTAGATTACCAGTGCTTTTAAGGACATCGCTAACTAGACATCATCCTTCTCTCACTGACCAATCACAGATGCTGTTTCTTCCTCTACGAGCACCGGAGACGTGATGAATACTAACATGCAGGCTGCATGCTTGTTAATGTTGAGTTAGATATATTGTATCAGCCACTCATAGATAGAGTGATGAATTATTAGAACACAATTAGTCATTTCTTGCTCATGTGGTTTAAAATAAACAGATGGGCTGTGAGTGGCCTCTGTATTCCAGGGTAATTACTGTTACACTGTTCCTCATTTAATCAAATCAAGAATCAAGGATGTACTCAGCTGGAAGGATTCCAGTAAGAATGTATTATCACTCAGTGTTTAAGAGTCATTATTTGGTGGTCTCAATCCACCTTGACCCATTACCTCTGTGGAGCCTGCCTAACTTTGTGTTTTAATGTAATATATGAAAGTATACTTTAATCAAGTTATATTTAAATACTTTTATAATAAGTATGATATTGACATTCACCTTTATTATGTTTCCAGCAGTGATTACTCAGTTGCTCGCTGTAGTCAAAAACATATATTCAAGCATTACTGGACAAAACAATGCTAATCATTGCTGCCAAAAACAGTGCTCAGAAAATCCACTAAAATGTGAACATTCAGTGAGACAAAATGACCAGAAGAGCCTCACACAAATAAACCATGTTACTGTCTTTCAAAGGGAACTCCTTCAACACAGAAATGCTTCTGTGTCTGCTCCAAGGCACTCAGGTTCGTTATAGAACGGAACAGAGATGTGGTTCCAAAACAATAATCACAAAAAACACTTCATTACACAATTGTGTTAAAACACTATAAAACACCATTCATACAAAGGGGATGTGAGGAAAAAGGGGGGCCTTATCAGGGCTGAGGCTTACCAGGGGGCCGGCTCGAGGAGAGGAGTGAGGGATCCCAAAATAATATACAAAAATCACCCCAGCCACACGTGACAACCACACACACCCATGCACACACAGTGAAGGGAAACCAAGACCAGGGGAGGCAAAAAGAATAAACCAGTGCTTATAGAACAGGCGGCTACAAATTAACCAAAATAACTAAGGATATCAATTACTAAACATAACATTGTTCCACAGGAAAAAGAAACAAAACATTCATGAAACAGAAAACAAAATCCAACTGAATACCAGGACGAATTGAACAACAGAATATCAAAAATTAAACAAGGAAAAGAAACAAAAGACAATAAATAAACCAGCACAGAACCAGGCTAAACAGAGTATTTAATAAACCAAATAACCCAATCTAATAGAAACAAAAACTATAGACAAAATCAAAAGCCAATTCTGTAAAGCAACCAATAATCAATAAATTCCAACAAAAAAAGGAAGATATGAATCAAAAGAAATCAGAATCCATATTAACTAAACTAATTCAGCAAAAGAAGGGTATTAGATAAAAGGGCAGCCCCACAATCCATTCATACAGTTCTTAAAAGTCCAGGCCCAAGCGAAGCAAAAGTGTCCATTCAGTACTCTCTTAGGTAGGGGGTGATTGCGTTGTACACCTGTGCAGCCCGACGGCAGCAAGAACAGCGGAGAAAGCACAGGCGGAAACACCCCAGTAAGGCAAGGCAGCAGGATTTCTTGCTCCATGCTGAACTAACCAGCCAGCAAATAATCCTCTGAGGAGGAGAAGAGGCGAGCACGTGTCTACTCGGCAGAGGCTAGCAGCAACCCGTGGATAATTAGCGGCACTGGGAATGAACCCACAAGCCGTGCACATCAGTGGAGGGCATGCAATTCGGTGTCTGCACCAGCAACGACAGGGAGGAAGGAAGCGGGCGACCAGGAAGTGGGGGAGCTTTGGGCCTTGGAGCCAGGAGCCATAGAGGGTCAAGATGGCCACAGCACCCTTTTATAGAGTGCCCTCATGTGGCGATAGGTTAACAAGGACTTAGGTCAACAAGACTGCGCACACTCGCACTAGAATGAAAGGTGGGACATCTCATTCTGCTACACACTCATGCTAAATGTTTGTTTTGCAAAGACCGGACCTTGGGTGACATTTTCAGCACATCCAGCTCAAGAAAGAACTTCTAAAACACTTGAAATGTGTGTTTCAGTTTTGGTGGGTAGCTCAGGTTCATGGCATTGATTAAACCCATGAGCAGAAGACAGGCCTTTGCCACAGTTTTGCAGTCATGTAGAACCTCTTCCTTCGACGATGACTGACACGCGGGCAGGAGTGTGGTCTTTCTGTGCTGCATTTCCACTGATGACAAATATCCTGAGGATGTGATGAGCAGAGTCTTCTTCACTTACACCCTGTCAAAAACATGTGATACAGTGCTCAAAGTCAATATGCCACACATTTTTTCTTTAAAGCTCCTGAATATGGAAGAGCTGATTCATGGCACTGAAGAAACCAATTTATGCAGCTTACACATACAAAGAGCAAGACACTGGTTGAATGCTAGGTAAGTATTGAGTTAACTATTGATTTTCACGTTTCACGTTTCCACAAACAGGAGTTGTGTTTTCTACTTTTGTGTGTGGCGTAAGTCCCATCTATGTTTGTCTTTCATGTCTTTTCGAGTGGAAATTAATATGACAAAAATAGTCTTTTGTTGTAGCATAAAATGAGTCACAACTTTTACATCTGAAAGACTGCACAGCTCCAGACTCTTCAGTTTCCTGCGAATTGTGGCCACCCCATGTCTTACAGGAGCAAGGACAGCATAAATGAATGCAGGGCATTGAATATCCACGACCAAAGGTACCACGCTTCACTCGATAATGTTTGAGAATTGCCTCTTTTGATGAATCCACGTACATGTACATGTGATGAAAGTTTAGGAAACATAGCATACATCAACTAAGTGCTGATCATTCTGTCTTGAGGACATTGACTGAAATAGCTAGGCAGCATTCCATGTACAACTGGTTTAGTTGGGTTGTTTCAAATAAATAGGTTTAAAGTCTTACACCAGATCAGACTGGTAAAACTGCAGGTTTAAAAAGTTTACAAGGATACAAGAAGGAAAAACATCAGCAGTTGTATTCAACAGTAAATTATGTATTGGACTTACAACTCACTGATAGATAGTGTAGTGTTTCAGTAGTGCATACTGAGGTAGAAAAGAACTGAGTATAATGTCCATTAAGAGTTCAGCAGTCTGATGACCTGGGGGAAAAGCTACCTGGTGGTCCTGCACTGAATGCTGCAGAACCTCTTTCCAGAGGCCAGCACAGAGAACAGTCCATGTTGGGGGTGTGAGGAGTTACTAATGATGGTTCTAGCCCGGGACAAGCAGCGCTTTGGTGCGATGTCCTGCATGGAGGGAATAGAAGTTCCAGTGATCTTCTCCGCTGTCCTCACCACTCTCCTCACATTCTTCCAGTAAGAGGCACTGCAGCCTCCACACCACACAGGGATGCAGCTGGTCAGAATGCTCTGTATGGTGCTTCTGTAGAATGTATTGAGGATGGGCAGGGGCAGGTGGGCTTTCCTCATCTTGCTCAGGAAATGCAAATGCTGCTGTGCCCTATTGACCAGTGACGCGGTGTTCACAGACCAGGTGAAGTCATCTGTGATGTGCACCCCCAGGATGAAAATCCCAGAGGAGTTCATAGTGTTGCTGGTGGCTTGGGGCAGGAGAGAAGAGGCCAAGAGAGAAATAAAGAAAAGGATCAGTTACATCTGGGAAAAAATCCTCAAGTCACATCATTCCAATAACCACATCAGAAACACAGCCGTGACATCATGGCCTCCAAAGCAGCCATCCATCATTGATACCACTTATCCTCTTTAGGGTCACCATTCACACTCACATTCACACCTATGGACAGTTTAGAGTTTCCAATCAACCTAATCTGCAAACCTACTTGACCTACTGAGGGAAGAAGCTGGAGAACCCAGAGGGAATCCATGCAAGCATGGGGAGAACATACAAACTCCACAAAGAAGAGGCCAGGGCAGTGGACTCAAACCCACAACCTTCTTGCTGTGAGGCAACAGTGCTAACCACCGCACCACCATGCATTTAACCTTTAAATTAAATTAACAGTAGTAAATGTAAGTTATTGAATTGACTGGTAATTCCAGCTGTAGTTTGAGTTATCAGTTATTATGAAATCCATACATTTCCTATGTCACCTGCAGGCCTTACGCCTAATGTCTTAGCGTAGAGTAGCTAATGCTTTATTCTGACTAAACACAAATGTCATATTTTTATGGGAAATTAAAATGCATGTTTACAGAGTAAACTCACTCTGTAGTGATTCACTCTTCTGTCGATGTGATACAACACACATTTTTAAAAAAGTACATTTGTAGATGGTGAGATATTTGGTTCACATTCATGGATTGTCTTTTGTGGACGCCTCACATTTGGGGCTACAGATCAGTAGTGGTACGAATTGCACAAAACTCGTACGAGAGAAGTGATCCACAAATGCGAAATGCGGTTTACAGTCGTATTTCCCGATCGCTGTGTTTTTGTGGATGAAAACATCCACGTCCGTCACATTACTGACTGATGAACTGTACATACCAAACCCAGAGCAGCCTCAGACACCACCTTGAAGAAAGTTGGGATGGCTGGTGAATAAAACATGGTGGACGGGGGAAGAGTTGTGTGATATGTTTAATTTAGATGTAGGTACTACACTGAAGCTCAGACTGGTCTGCATCTCTGCTGTGTTCTCAAATTTAGAACCTGTTGGAACTAGGCTAGACTGGTAAGTTTCCCTTGGAACTCTGTAGAAGAGAGATGTGAATTATGAACTGTATGTTGTTGGAGAAAAGACTGAAGACCACTTATACCCAAGAGTACTTTTCTGTTTACTCACACAACCAGACAGAACTGTAAACTCTGCCCTTGTGTGTCTAGCACCGTAGTACTCTGGGTGGTTTCTGCATCTCCAACTATCTTGCTAGGCATCTTCCTGTTTGGTGGAACACCACATCCTGTCAAGTTTTTGCATTGTTGGCTTTTATATGCAGGTTTGGGAGTTAAACAATGGAACAAACATCTTTTCAAATGTCATGTCAAATATCATTCACATTGAGACTGCAACACTGTCAACAAGACGGACTAAAGTTAGTACAGGAGTCCTCTGTTATGAGTCATGGCACTGAGTTAAGTACTGATGGAATCACTTCCTTAAATTCAGCTACAGCACCATCAGATAGACATCTAGAAAATACATTTTTGTCTAATAGCTTGTAGTCCAATAATAAGAATTCAAAAATGATTAAGTAGTGGTCTGATAAATGAGAACAAGGCTTTCGTCCACATTTAAGTTTTCTATTTTGTTGTAACTTTTGCAGTAGTGGTCTTAATTTTTATTAGGTCTGTTTCAGTCTCTACAGGGTTTTGTGTGGGTCTGGTCCTCTATTCCCCTTCCTGCTGCCTGTGGCATGTGTTTGCCCCAGTCTTTGCCCCTATCCTCTGAATTCAGGGTGTGGGGTCCCTCCTTGCAGGTGCACCATCTGGTTTCCCGCCACTGCAACCTCATGCATGATAGGTTCAAAATTCTGTCAAGGTAAAAGCTCCACCAGGTGCAGGTATTTAGAGGTAGTCACGTGTCCAGCAGCAGGAAGTTCTAAACAAGCTGACATCAAAAACAACCTCAAATTTCAAACTAAAAGCATTTAACTAAAATAGCCACAGCAAATGACATACAGTATAAAATCAAGCAATCCGTGAAAATATAAAACTAAAAATAAATAACCAATAAATCCAGTATTTCTGCTATATGACATGTCCCACACTTACACTGGTGCATCAAAGCGAGAAACAGGGAATTCACATCAGACACAGAGATAGGAATCAGTCATGCAGCCCTGATTATAGGGTTTGGGTTAACCTCAACCCAGTCATTCATTTTTCCCACCCACTGTTGCTCAATATGCTCCCTGTTAAACTGAGGGGCTTGGCTTGATCAATCATTATAGGCATATTTACAGTATATGTTCAGAGCAGAGAATTTTTTTGTGATTTGAACAGCTGCCTGTGGAGAGTCTGGTTATGAGGAAAAAAAATGGACTCCAACCACTGCAGAATACGGGTGTCTCTCAGAGTCACTGTGGACTGATACATTTGATAAAAGGAAATGAGTGATTAGTTTTGATAAGGTTCCATTTGATGTGCATCATTACATTCTAACAATACGTTCTAGAATGCTACACAGTAATAAGCTTAGTCTGAATGACTTTTACACAGAGTTTGTGCTGGTTTTACTCATCTATAAGAACACAATTCAAGGCGACTCAAGTCAGAGAAAAGAGAAAAAAAAGAAGAGGGAGTCAACATGAAGTGATTGTTATGGCGATCATGAAGCCAGCATTAAATTTATTTCCATGGACTGCGGCTGTGTGATGATTCAATCCACCCCCCAACCCCCACGTCCACTGGCTGTGATTTGCAACCCTCTGTGCTGTCATTGCACGGGTGTGTGTCGACGTTGTGTGTCAGAAAGTCCTGAGATTTAATGAACAACTCATTGAGTTTCATTCCCCTGTTCGGGACATGCTGATGAGAACTCTCTAGGACTGCATTAAACCTCCCCACCTCCCCCATCAATTTTACCCCCC
>JBBMJY010000009.1:21006804-21020285 GCA_037833715.1 Toxotes lorentzi | reverse complement strand
AATTGAGCCCTCTGTAGGCTGAGAACTTTTATTTCCATTAAAAGACTTTGCATCCTTTTGTTCCTAAGACATTGCCCCTGTCGATATTTGTATAGATATCCATCTAATGTGTTTCTTTAAAGTGCTCCTTTAATTTTTGTGAGCAGTATATATATATATATGTGTGTGTGTGTGTGTGATTATTATTATTATTTGGTAATGAGCATGCAAAAGACTCATTATTGAATGTTCAGGGTTTCGTATGATAAAAATATGTGTACATGTGTGTTTGTTGAGTGGTTTGTTGCAATCACTTCTGTCAGCACTGTTTACTGCTGAAAGACTCTCTGCATCTCCTGCCCCAATAGAGAAAATGCTCTTCAACCCTCTAAGGGTTGAAATAAATGAGGCTGTACTGTAATAAAATTCCAAACACTCATGCGTGTGCAGAATGGATGACTGAACAGGACCGGCACTCAGTTCCACAAATAAACAGTGACAAATTAATTACTGGTACTCCACCAGACCGGGGAGATGAGCTGAGTGGCTTCAGAGCTTATCCCCTGTCAAATTACTGTCCTGCCATGTCCCTTATTACTAGTCCACACAACAACACTGGACTGAAACCGGCCTATGTTCTATCTCTAATTGTCTCATCAGAATGTTTCCACTGGCACTGGCGTGAGACTGAGAGCGGGACGTATTACTGTCTGCGGCAGAGTAGATTGGCGAATCTGGAGAGCAAATTAAAATGCATTGATTGAAACATTGCTGTAAACTGTACCAGAGGTTGGAGTGTGGAGGGAAATGTAGTTTTTAAAGGGTTAGTTATATATATTTATATATGTATTGGAGGTTTCACCCTCCCAGCCTTTGTGACCTACAATTATCCAAAACACCTGTCTCTACACACACCGCAGAGATGTTTAAATGTATCTTTGGAGAGCCATCATTCTTAAAGCCTTAAATTGACCGGATTTGATAAAATTAGTAATTATTTGACTAAAAGCAGCAACAAGCTCTTAAGAACTAAACTCCAAACCTGAAATTTACGGACAGTGTTTCAGATTCTTGGAACCAGATGCATAAAACTGTGTAGGTTTACCATTGGATGCACAAAGACAGAAATATGCTCACACCTTTATAAAGATTTATATGTAAATGTCCATACAGTGCTGGTGGATGATTCTAAATCTCCACAGCAGTCATCTAAAAAGCCAAAAAGTGTGCATTTTCTTGGAAACTCTGGGCCCCCAGCTGATGTGGCCACAGCTGGAGAGAAGGAACGAGGAGCTATTACTTGCAAAAGCTGATGGATGCTGAAAAGTCTTCAGCTGAAAAACTACCCCAGAAACACTGGAGGTGTCACATCTCTCCATAAATGCTTGTCCACACTGTGTGCACCACCAACAGCGGAGTGGTGCACACAGTGTGGACAACCATGCTGCAGTAACTAAAAGCAGGTGACTGTGATTAGTGATAACTGAGCCGACTGATACAGCTTTGGTAGATGTCAGTCCATCTACATTTTAGACCTGTCTTACACACCAGACCTGCCCGCTGTGACCTGCCAGTCAGCTCTCTCGCCCTGAGCCCCAGCCTGATGGCATCTCATCACCTCTTCCTGAGTTATGATAAAAAATAAAAACATATCTTTTTCACCTTACCTGCTTGTCCTGTATCTTCCTTTGGGTTCAGTCTTGACTCGTGACAAGGTGAGCGCCGCTGTGCGCCATGTGACGCTGCGTGCCGGTCCCAGGTACCACTGAAGTGCTGGTTTTTAAAGCTACATCATGTTTTAATCATGTCAATATGTCTCACGCATCAGAAATGCCAAGATCAATAGAAACGGCAGGGGAGATGGCGGCGAGCTCGCTGACATATCATTCCTCTCAGACTGCATCAGCTCTCAAGCTAATAGAGTTTAATTCCCTCCTCTGCTGTAAGAGGAGATATAATCAAGGCAGGTGGCAGTAGTGAAATTAGAATATAATTCACGCATATGAGAGTTGTTCCCAGCCTTCCTGCCTGTCAGATCTCTTACACCTTTACGCTGCTGCTGCCGCTGTTGTGAATAAATAAGATGAAGCTTGGAGCGTCTCTTCATGGCCTCGACTGCTATTACCAATTTGTCTTCGGAGTGCCACAGATGACTCGGAGCGTAATAGATACAGACAGAACAGATATGGGCATGGGAGCTTTCTGATCTGTTGAACGTACTTATCAGGAAGTTAGATCTGCAGCAAAATGAGCTGCACCTGAGATTTGTTTTTTTTTTATCTTTATCATTTTTCAGTCACGCGTGTCTCTGTTCACACGTTCATGTCACATGATGTAATCGTCATATGAGGTATCAGCATGTCTATTTTTTTCCCCAAGGCAAATAGATTGATTTTCTGTAAAATTCCTCCTTCAACCTTCTAAAGATGTTGTCCAGGCTGGATCATGGTGGGATAGTGTTTAGCATACCTTTAGAAAAGTAGTTGAATGTATCTAAAATAATCAACAATAGCAATGTTCAGGTCAGAAGGCTGAAGAGCCAGGGAAAAAAAATGTCCCAGTAATTTTAATAAGCCCCAATGACTTTGAAGTTTATTTTTTAGCCATTGAATTATTTTGATTTGGTGATGGAGGGAGATGGTGAAGGTAGCAGGATAGTGGGGGATATTTAATTATCAGGCAACCCAGAGTAATCAGTTGTAGATAACTATTTAAAAATTAATTAACATTTGGTACTAACTAACTAAAAACCACAGACTGACAATAGCAAACTATGCAGTGATAGTTGTACCTTCATATCAAAAATAATTTCCATTTTAATTCCAAGTAAATAAAGTTTTTTGGTTTTTTTTAAGAAAAAAAAATCTAATAAAACTCTAGTTCTGTTTGTGGTTCGGAATGATGTTTGCTTAGAGACTCGCTATATAATGCTACTGCAGCTGAGGCTGAGTTGAGTTTAATAATTATTTTACAGTTCATATGTTTTTTATTTCTTTGATTTTATTATATTAACCCAGGTGATGATTTATTTGATAATGTCTTCTTTGTTTAATTTGAAACACTTTGGGGCCTCCACACTTTAATCAGTGATTTTTGACAGTCTTAAAGCCATCACCATCACCTCAGGAAAACCTCACAGTGCTGTCGAGCATGTATCCTAACTTCTTTGGTCAGATGAATAAGTAAACAGATGTGGAGGAAAATGTAAATACCAGCTCTCTCTCTTCTAACAGCTGATATATCTTCATGCTGTCTGTAAAGCTGCTGCTGTGCCACTGTTTGGAAATGAGAGAGGGCAGGTGTGTTCATCTCCACCACTGCTGGCTCTTGAATAAATTACATCTCGGACAGAGAGTTCTATACGTATTGTCGGGGCGTGCGTATGGAGAGCTTCCATTTACCGGCAGGCGGATTCGAGGTGTGAGAGGGAAAATGAGTTCCATCTAGCTTTAATAGATTCATTCCCCTCCCTCTTTCCCTGCCACCATCCCTCTTTCTTTCTCTCCTTCTATCACTTTCTCATATTCACTTCTTAGTCATTCCAATGACTAAATGACTAAAAATCTGAGCTCCACAATTGGTACAATCAAGCATCCTACGTCAAAATCATCACTGCGTGTCCCGTAATAGGCCAAAAAAAAAATCCTGTGAGTGAAGAAGGGCTTTCACACACATCTCCTGCTTCACCAGCCATTCATATTTCATTCATATCGCTTCATGACAAATATTTTTCAGTCCATAGCTGTGAAACGTTATAACTCACAGTAACTGCCTGTGGGAGGGCTCTGGAGGCCTGGGAACCACAGCTTAGACTTCCTGAAGTCTGCTATCATCACTGGACAGAACATAACACTGTTCATCCTGATGAGTAAACTTGAATAAAACAAACATGATCTATCAGTTGTCCTCTGCTTCACTTCCTCCTCCGAGACTGTCCTCCTCTAAAAAAAACAACCCCATAGGTCGTCTGTTTAAGCAGCTTATTATGAGCCATAGTTATGTTTGTCAGGCGACCTCTAGCAGCCAAGAGACAAAGTCCTATATTGGGAGAAAGCCAGCGTGGATGAACGGATCAAAACACAGGACTTGAACACAGGACGCTGCCGTTCAAGTTCCTGTCTGAAACCACCTTAAATGTATGTTTACTGCTCTAATTATGACAACAAACAATTTCAGGAGACGCTTCTATGGCTTGTATTAAGACCCATATGGTTGTTTAGGTTGGAGGACTGTGTTCTGCCCCTTTGTGTTTGTAACTACTGCCCTCTGTTGATTGTTCATGGAACACAAAGAGGAAAAACAACAACAACAACAACAGCAGCTTATCAGCGTTTGGTCATCAGAAATAATAAGTAATAGTGGCAGCACACTTACAAAGGGACAGCATAGCCAAGTTCACTGATTCAGACGCATTAAGTACTGTGACTATCAATTTGGAACTCTGATAAATTATAATTAATAATCACAAACAAACTTACCATATCAATGGCTAGTAAAGGTTGAAGGGTTAGGAGGTCTGCAGAGTATGTTCCAAAGCATTTATTTAACAGATAATGAATTGTATTATATACAGGTGTGTGCGTGTCTTATTCATGTGGTCAGAAAACCGGGAGCCCACTATACTTGTGGGGTCCAACAGCTTTGTGGAGACCAAAATGCTGGAGTTTGAATGGCTGTTTGAGGCATAAGACTTGGTTTTAGGGTTCAAGTTAAAATCAGGTTTAGGTTAGGGTTAGTGCCAGGGTTGGGGTAAGGCATTCAGTTGTGATGGTTAAAGAGCCAGAGATTTTTCTCAAGAGTTGGTGGAGACCAACAATAGAGCTAAAATAAATATGAATATTCGCTTTCATTCATTAAACACAAACAAACAGTTCCAAATGAATGCTGATATTGTTCTGTGTCAACAATCAACTGTTAGTACATCAGCTATAGCAACTTAATAAGGTGATAATGTTAATATGTCAAATGTTTTTTTGTTTGTTTGTTTTTTTTAAACGTGTTTAACTGCCCTCATTAAGTAATACAGCTTTAAGTGTTATACTCATGTACATAGTAGGTATCATTGCAACATACTGTCTTGGCAGTTAGTGTGTTAGTAATCAATGCACTATACTGTTCCGTACTAAAGGCTCATGCTGCCACCCATCAGTTAAACTGTGAATTGGAAAATGTTTCTGTCTGTGCTCAGGTCCTTTGGCTAAAGAGAGTGCTGGGCATGAAAAAAAAAAAAAGGACCATTAAATATCATGTGGCCCAGGCCCATCACACTGAATGAAATTGCAGTACAAAAGAAGAATTGAATTCCCCATCCCTAGGATGAGCCATGATGGCTTCTTTAATACAAAAAGCAGAGAAAATTACTTCAGATTCAGCACAGCGGTGCATGGCCGGTGCTTGTCAGCCTATAGGTGCTGCTGGTGTCCAACCTGCCAAAACGAGCCTGTCTGTCTCTGAGCGCTGTGGATAATGCCTCAGACCTCCGGAATGAGCTATTCCATCGTGAGCTATATGAAAACACTTGCACAGGTCGCCACCCTCCCTTCTCATTGTTATTTTGACTAAGGTCTGATCTGACACGTTCTAAGAAGCGTTTATAAAGGTTTATAACCTGTGACTAACTGCTTTATTAGTAATTAATGAATCATGTTGGTGGGCCTTGAGGAAAAGGGCTGCAGACTAAAATTAATTTATGAATTTAATATCATGTAGTACCACCTTAATAGTTATTGACAGCTTCTACCTCCGTGGTAGTCCCAGGATGGTGGAGGTTTAACAGCGTAGCAACAAAGATATAGAAGATGAATGCTAGCAAGAAAACTCGGTCATAAACAATGTAGGATTTTAAATATCCATAGTAAATATGCAAAGTGTGTTTTGGTCAGAGAGTCCGAATGTAAACATAACCTTTAAACACATCCTCTCTTGTTTTTGTGTTGGCTTTCCACAATTATTGAAGTCATACTTAAGCTTTTCCACCATGAGTTTTATTACTGGAAAACAAAAGCTGTAAATGGGATAATTAACACTAGTAGATTTATCTTGAACAAAATATATATAATATAATATTTTCTCTTGAAACCTAGTTAAGAAAATGCTTGTGTTCAAGGGTAAATTGCATTATAGTATACACTGGAGCAAGTAATACAAAACTCAGTGGCAAAATTTCCATGTGTTTTCATTTTATTGTTGGGGTTTTTTTAATGTTTTTTTCCATTATTGTGATATGCAAATGTTATTGATTCCCTTTCCCAACATTCACCTAAAATTATATAGGCATGTACACTTTATTTCTACTCAGTCTTTAATACATTCTACTAAAGAAAGTGATAAATCTGATGGCATTGGCATTAATACTGGTATTATTAAATCCAGTGTCCGTTAATCAAGTATCCAGTAGCTGCAGATCCCATAAGCTGCTGCGACTTCTATACGTGCTTAATTGCAGATAATTCAATACGCCACTTTAATAAAGTCTTCAGCAATCTTAAATATGAAGGTGTAAAATACTGTGATTTATTTGCCACTCTGCTGCACTGCCAGCATTTAATAGCTGTTGGGTTAATTGTTAGGGCGTACTGAGGGTCCCTGGGAAAGGATCAATCATACACAGCCGTAATAATGGCTTTCTAATGGTTCACTGAGACCGCCTTCCTGCCCTGCAGAGTTCGCCTTTATTCACACATCACGGCCAACAGTGGGGTGGAGGGGACTTTTATGTCCTTCTTCCAGATGAAGGGCGTATCAATTTCTGCAGCTCGGAGCCTGTCTAATAAATCAGGAAATTTAACATGGAAGGCCTCAGAAATCCAGGGTGCAGGATCGCTCAACTCCGGTACACTTGTGGACACAGGATACTGGGGGGCGCGGGGGCTGCTGTATTGTTACGGCCCTGTGTGTTTTTCATGTGTTTTCTATGTATTATTAATGGTCTGGGGTACAAGTTTGTTATTCAGGGGAAGTGAGTCCTGAGTAGAGTGCAGGGGAGTGAGTAGTGGTGGGAGGTGGAGAATGATAGTGTGAAGTAGCAGAGAACATTTGTAAAATCAGCCAAGCAAGGACAGCAAGAAACCTTATGCTCTCAGGAGTTTCCAAATGAGAGACATTATGAGACTTTTTTTAATGTGTGGAGACTGAGGAGAACGGCAAGCAGCTTACTTACTTCCAGGCTGAACGTGTTTAAGAAACTTACACTGTAGTTCACATTCTATGTGTTGCAGGTGTATTTGTTCGCTGTGAGATCGGTCAAAATGCTGATTATATATCCCATGACCTCAGGACACATCGGGATCCCACTGGAGAGGCAAGAATACATGGGAGGGGGACGCAAACATCTGGGCTTCCCTATTTTACCCTATTGGGAAATAAATAAATGCATCTGCCAGTTTGGTGAAGTATAATGGTAAATTTTGCCAATTTTTTTCTTTTAATAGTGTAGAAGTACTGGTTCTATTCCAGTTTCCACAGGAAGGGGCAGTGATACACGATACCACCCAAAAAACACTGTGCAGGAAATGAACTCATGCACGTAACTGAAATGTAAGAGAATAAACTACATGCATATTTTATTTTTACAGGTATCTATAGCCCACACAATAAACAACTTTGCAATTGTTTTTGCCCTGTCATTTTAAATAATGGCAATAACAGCTGCCGACTGTATTCTAAGTGTACAGAACCTTCTGTGTTTGGCTGTGACCTTGTAATCCTCATTGTGGAAATCAGGAAAAGTGACTTAACCTTTTTTCTGTACTCAACATAAGTAATTAAATTATCATTATTTATTTATTTATTTTTAAATATAAAAAAAAAAAAACATGTTGTGTATTGACCTGGATATGCCGTGCTTGATTATAGTGAGAAAAAAAAACAAAAAAACACAAACACAAACGTGGATAAAACCACCAAATTCAGAACAGATACTTTGACTGATTTTCCCAACTAAATATCCAAATATAATCCAGTAGTACCACAATGTTCTTTGTGCTGCATCCAAAATGATTCACCTCCAGCACTGCACAGTAAAACTGAGTAGGTAATTTGATAGTTGCAGGTGTTTGCAAACCTTCTAAGGCCCTTCAGACTCCCGTATTTTCAGATACTTTCATCTTTTCTCTCTTTCTCAGCTGAACCCAACCAAACATTCAGATGTTGAGAACATGCAGCTGTAAAGCACCCACAAAAACTTCAAAAGCTCTTAAAACATTCAACAGACAGTCTCCCACCCACCCATGCGTACACACACTAAGATATACAGGACTTGCGGCAGTGCTGTATCCCAGCTAATTGTCCCCCCAACACAAAATCCTGCATGCGCAAGTCAGCTGGGGAGAGGTCTCTTTGACGTCTTATCATAAATCAGAAGAAGTAGGCCACATTATGTCCCTTGGCCTTGGCTCTAAATGAACTGAAAGTTTTTTTTTTACTCAAAGAAACAAATGTCGTGTAATAAGTAGGACCGAAGACATTACTCTTCCCAGTTTCCTTCATGCTCCATTGAAGCACACTGTCTGTGCATGTCTCAACAAGGCTGTTCCTTGAACTATCCATATGCAGGTCATTATCTCAGTTCTGCATATATGACACATTGTCATCTCTCTCATCAAAGAAATTAGCCCATAAAGCTGTCCCCCTTTTATTTCTCCTCCCAGGGTGGGGGGGCAGCATTTTCTTATCTGATTCTGCTCAAATAAATCCAGGGGAGTGTCCCCATACAATAGGTTTCACTTGAAGAATTATACATTGGCTTCTGTTATCATGAGGGTTGACTGCTAAAGGTTGAATTGCAATGGAGAAAGTCTTTGCTGTCTGCTGTTTGCCATCTTTGCTTGATTTAGTAAAGCATTCCAGTTGATTTACTTTATTTACTGGATGTGAAAATCCAACAATATGAGAAAATGGAAATGGATATAAAGTTTTAAATTAAAAGTTGATAGTCTTTTGCTTGTGTACTGGTGAAATGATAGAATAGGGATTGGGTCTGGAACAAGAAATCATAACAGCTGGTCAGACTGCCATGAACTTTTGAATGACAGCCCATGGTCCCCAGAAGACAACTCCTCTCGATTCTCCTCCTCGAATTCCTCAGTCCGTCCCTCACTTCTGTACAACCAGTTTCCCTTAGGTGGTAAATGTAGTGTTCTAATTTTCACTGCTACATGCTAGGTCCAGGAAATAGCTGTATGCCCACCCTCTTGACACTCACTCACTATCATGATAACTAACATTTTACAGAAAACACACACACACACACAAACTCTGCATACTCTGCATAGACCTTACCAATAATGCTTTGCTGTGTTAAAATGGCAAGGTGATTCGAGATTGGTAAAAATTATTAGCTGGGGCAATTTAGCGACCCTTAACATTAGTAGAGACATGTCCCGACTGTCTTTAGCCAAATTTACACCCTATGAACAGAAGCATACTGAACTAAGATTTTGCTATTTTTAGAGCCTTACCAGTACAGGGGCTACTAGTTTGTCCTGAGAGTGCTGATAAGATTAATACCACTGAGCAATTAGAATCAAATGGGTGTATCCTCTGGGGATCATCGTCAGGTGTCATGGTAATCCTCTGTGCCAAATGAACATTTTGTCCTCATGGTGGCACTAAATGAAAGCTTGTGATGCTACGTTGTTTTTGTTGTGTACATGTGTAAATCCTCTCCATTTGATTGTCTGTTGTTTAATTAATGCTCATTCCTGGTCTTCAATAAAACTAGACTGAAACCTTTTTTGTGAGGACTGAAATATCAAGTGACTCAAACTACACTAAAATGTTCAAGGTCTTCTCTGATGAAAATGATATTGGAATATCCAGAATGTTTGTTAATGACTGATCTGATTGTGTCTGGGACTTTGGTTGAACTCTTTTTGGATGGTTCTGAACATTGTTTAAGTCTTTATGGACTATCTGTGGATTCTTGTTTTGGTTTCTTGAGTTTATTCTGTATTTCCTGTTTTAGTTTGAAGTCCTGTTCCTTGTGTACCTGTTCATAGTCTATTTCCTGTGTTTGTCTGTTTCCTGCCCTTGTTGATAGTCTTCCCTGCCCTAATGTGAGTCACCTGTTACCCTCAGTGTGTTTAAGTCTTGTTGCTTCCCCTTCCCTGTCAGTTCATCAGTTGCTCTGCATGTGTTGGTACCCTGTTACCCGGCCTGTCTCTGTTCCTGTGTGTTGTCTCCGTGTTTTCCCCATGGACTACCCTGCTTTCCATTCTGTTTCCTGACCCTACGGACTCTGTTGCCAGTGAATTTTTTTTATTAAGACATCTTCATTCTTAGGTCTGCGTAGTGTGTCTGCATTTGGGTCCTTTGCCTCATGTTCCTGGACACAGCAGCGCCCACAACAAAGAAAGAGATGAGGCTGACTAAACGTGACTTTACCTATATGGATTTTTGCTCTCATGACAAAGAAAGTTGAAAACATTCAATACACACACATACAGTATATGCATTGTTATCATCTTGTTGATTTCTTGTGATGTAGTATCATCATGATGTATGACTCTTTCCACTCTTTCAGATGCTCCTTTTTGTATCACTTCACCTGATTTATGACAGGTAATAAAGGATCTTAATGTTTGCTGAATCACAAGAGAGCCAAGCAGCATTTGAATAATTAATCCACTTAGCTGGGGCACGTTCTTTATCAGTAGCTACAATAGACTCACACTCTTCCCTCTGGCCTCTGAAAGACCTCCTCTACCGCCTGCCCACCACTTTCCCATCTTTACATTTTAACTCAAATGATCCGAAACAGTTTGTTTACTCCAAATGCTTAATATGGTGGAATGCATCGCTGATGAATATTAATGCTGGGGCATAATTGCGTCCCATTATGTCTAAAAAATGTTAGAGGAAGGCAGGTCATTAAGGAAACGAGTTGTGTGTTACGGCCTCTGATGCCATGTGGGCAGCCTCTGCAATATTATTAATTGCAGAGGCTGCTAATATGTTCAATGTAGTGAGATAATTTATAGTCTGAAACAAAAACAATTACCTCCTGACCTGTTATTTATTTTTTAAGAGGTCGTTATCAAGCATGACTAAAGATCATTTCTATGGATAAAAAAAGCTGAATGTAAAGTAATTGAGGATCAATATAATATATTGTTCTTAATCATAGGGACTCTACAAAAAGTATTATTATTAGGGTGGAGAGCCTTGTTGTTTGGCAGCATTGTAGTGTTTCCTTCGGTCTTTCTCCTTAACAACTCCTAAAAGTGGAAGCAAAATGGTGCATCCCAATTTACTAAAGGGTCCAAACCTTATTATTGTCATTATAATTGCTAAGGGTACTGAATAGGTCAAAATATATAGAATTATTTTTGTTTAGCAAGAGACAGGGCATCTCCCCCCGGTTGTGCAAGTCTCCCTTCTTTGAATGTGTGGCTCTCCATGTCCCCTTTCGTGCTTCTCCTCTTCCTCTCGTTTCTCTTCTCAGTTATCCACGTCAGATTAATCTTGTTCCGCATCATGAATCCACATCACTGATGTTGTGGAAGATAACCTGGGGCCAGCTGGCCAGTCATGCTCCCACAGCTGTAAGTTCCAATCACCTTGTCCAAATTGTCCCACACCTCCTTGGTTGGGGCTGGGGAGGTTTACAGCTTTCATGGAAATATGACAAGACGTGAAATTTCAAGTTGAGTAAAAAGATCATTTAAAGGGTTTTCTGAAATGATATAATTACACCATGATACAGTGTGGTCACATACGATACATCCTTCTTTAGATGCAGTAGTGCTATCAATGGACGAAATCCGAGGCCGAATTATAAATCAGAATCAACACCGCAGCTACTGTATATACAACAAAACTGCTGTTAACCCCTTACGTAAAGTATCAACCTTGCTTTGTACTGTAACACAGTAATCAGAGCAATAGGAATGGCTTACCTATGTTAAAGTAGCTGGGTGTTAACTCGGCCACCTCAGTCAGTTACATGGGCTATAGATTTCATTTAGCCTTCCTTCTTCGTCCTTTGAAGACCATAAAACATCACATCAACAAACAGCACCAAAGCTGACATCACTATTCTCAGGGCCCGCTTTCAGCAGCACAAAATAAAAGACAGAAATTAAGTATTCTTTCTTGCTGGGTGCTGGGAAAAGACATAGATACATCAGTTTGAGGTGGCAAATGGGAATCAAGCCAGAGGGAGGGACAGAAAAAGACAAATGAGAGGTACATTATACAAAACCAAGCTCCACTGCATCATACAGGGAGCGTCGGTGTCACCAGCTCACAGTTGAAACCCCTATGAATCACTTTCTGCTGAGGAAATAGGCCATCATTCTCCAGGCTACACTCTCTCATCTCCAAAGACAAGATGTCACTCAACTGCATTTTGTTTCAGAAATCATGGGACAACTTCAGTAATGCAGTGACGTATTAGGGTCAGTTATGGAGAAATATAAGAAATGTGAGTTTTTTTCATAAATCTGACCGACCAAACCAACCAAGACTAGTTGAAAAAGAGGATCTCAGTCGCCTTCCATGCAGATTGATGTGGTTTATTTGCTGTGCAAGAGCAAACAGATCAACCACAGGATTTTATAAGAGTGGATATGGAATTTTTAGCCTGAATTCAAAAGCTAAAGTACTAATAAATTCATCTGCTGTGTTGGGACTCCACAGCCTGCCTGAGATTAACCAGTCATGAACAAGTTTAATTTAGCACAAAATTTCAAAACAATAGGAGGCGAGAAGATACAGAAGCCACACAGCCTGCACAACTGATCTCCATGACACAAAAGCCAGTAGCAAGACTGGCCTGTACCTCGCCATGAAGCTGTGCAAGCCAGTTGCTCTGTGGACTTATAAAAGCAGCATGGCACAATGCACCTATCTGCCTCCAAGGACTTGGTAATGTTCACTGGGCCTAGCAAAGCATAGTAAGGCTAAGTACAAGATTGTCTGAGTCAGGCCGGTACGGTGGTGCAGTGTCGCCTCAAAGCAAGAGGTTAGGTTCAAACCCTGTGCCTGTATGGGTTTCCTCCATGTAGTCCGGCTTCCTCCCACAATCCCAAAAACACATACATTAGATTAGGTTAACTGACTACTCTACATTGCCCCTAGGTGTGAGTGTGTAAAACATAGACACACACACAGACTGAAAACTTAAAGGTCCTGCTCTATACATATTTCCCTGTTTACCTCTCACACATGCCATGCAGTCCTAGTTTGTTTCAACTATATTGTTTTTGTTTGTTTTCCTGCACCCACATGCACACACACATACACCTGTATACAGTATCATGCTGTGGAATTTACCTGGTGGACTATTTAATGTTGCACCGGAGTGAATGTTGCCAACTTTTACTCTGCAGAACTCAAACTACAAACCCCTTAGACTTTACCAGCTATTGATAAGGTAATTTTAGTTGTAGTTATTATGGACTGTAATTATTATTATTATTGTTGTTATTATTATTATTATTATTATTATTATTATTATTATTATTATTATTATTATTATTAATAATAATAATAATAATAAT
>JBBMJY010000009.1:20974322-20997404 GCA_037833715.1 Toxotes lorentzi | reverse complement strand
AGCAGCATCTCTACGGCAGACAGGAAGAGACTGGACAAACTGATCAGGAAGGCCAGCTCAGTCCTGGGTTGCTCCCTCGACCCAGTGCAGGTGGTGGGGGAGAGAGGAGGATGGTAGCAAAGCTATCATCAATG
Source organism: Toxotes lorentzi (assembly GCA_037833715.1). Taxonomy (NCBI): domain Eukaryota; kingdom Metazoa; phylum Chordata; class Actinopteri; family Toxotidae; genus Toxotes; species Toxotes lorentzi. Next base: position 20,997,270 of record JBBMJY010000009.1, on the reverse strand, counting down.
ATGGCGAACGAGTCCCACCCCATGCAGGACACGCTGACAGCACTGAGCAGCTCCTTCAGTGAGAGGCTGCTTCACCCCAAGACAGAGACGGAGCGTTATCGCAGGTCCTTCCTCCCTGCTGCTGTTAGACTGTACAACCAGCTGTGCTGAGCAAACCACATGCACACAAACCACATGCACACACACTCATTCCCGGACTCAAATTTGGTGTAATATGTACAGCCTTTCTTCTTTTTCCCATACTGCTCAAACAGTGCACATGGACACTTTGGTCATTCTCTTTATAGTATTTATTATTATTTTCCTCTACTAAGTAAATCTTTTCTTGGGGTCTGTATATTATTTTGATCTTATCTGTATATTCTGACTGTTTGTACCTTTTTGTATCTGCTCTTTGCTGCTGTAACGGTGTAATTTCCCCATTGCGGGACTATTAAAGGTTTATCTTATCTTATCTTGCTCATGCACTATAAGAGAACAAGCACTAGTGGCTTCAGAAAGGATGCAGATTCCTTCACTTTTTGCTCATTTTATTGGGTTGTAGATTTAATTCCAGATGGATGTCTACTCTGAGAAGCTGATAATGGCAAAGTGAAAACATGTTTAGAATTTTTTTGCAGATTTATTAAAAGTCAAAAACTGAAATCTATCATTTCCAAACGTATTTACACCCTTAATTAAGTACATTCTTGAAGCCTCATTGGCCGCAGTTATGTCTTTGCCTCTATAAGCTTTTCACACCTGGATTTCTTTTTAGCAGGTCGATGTCCTGCTATAACATGAACAGTCTCAGGTCACATGGTCACATGCACCTGTGTTCAGATGCATGAGAAGCCTCCCATAGCATGATGCTCATGAAGCAGTGTATTGGTGACTGGTATTAGCCAGGTGATGAGCAGTGCCTGGTGTTCACAAATTATAATGCTTGGAGTTTGAGTTCGAGGGACCGTTGGGTTCTTGGTCACCTCCCTGACCAAGGCCCTTCTTGCCTGGTTGCTCAGGTTGTCTGGATGCCCAACTCTAGAAAGAATCCTGATGGTTCTAAACATCTTCCATTTCACAATTATTAAGGCCACTGTGTTCATGGGAACAATCAAAGCTTCAGAAATGGTTTCATACCCTTTTATCGCAGAGGTCTACAGAGCCTTTCTTTCTTCTCTGTGTCTGTGGTTGTGTGTGCCTTGCATGTGGCTTATTTTCCCTGGTTCAGCAAGATGGATCTGATGGCAAAAAGAAGTTTATTCATTTATTTCAGAACTTCAGCTGACCATTGAAGGTTGATGAAAATGATAGGTCTGATGATGACTGAAAAGCTGTAAATGAATGGAGATTTGACATCTTTGCCCAGGGGAAAATCACCTCATGATGCATCCATTGCATCCATTTTAATATAGTGATAATCATATTATTTTCTTCTTTGTACAGAGTTATGGTATTTGTGTGAGGGGTTTTACATTTACACAACAATACATAGAGTAAGGGAAGCACTAAAGATGAAGATGCAAGTGTGCTGATCATTCAGTACTGAAGGGGCAATAAGTAACTTTTGTGCTGTGTGTTCTTAGCTGCTACAAAATCAAATCAGAGTTAGCAGACTTAGAGTTTTCAAACTGTGTATAATTTGTGTGAAGATTTAAGGTTTGTTTTAGGGATACATACTGTATGTGGAAATGCAAGGTAACATAAGCAGTTATTAGAAAACAGTGGATGGAGTTTAAAAAGAAAAAGTGTTTTTATTAGCTGAACTCTGACATATTTCATTATGCCATGGTGCCCCCATGCCACCCACACCCCAACCCCCTGGCCACACACACACACACACACACACACACACACACACACACACACACACACACACACCAGAGCACCAGGTTAGGCTCTTATTGGGTTTCATGAAGAAATCTGCTGGGTTAGGCCAACATTTCAGCAGAGCACTGGACTATGACAACCACACGGCTACTTATTACATGGAGGGGAATCCCATCCGATGCTGGGTCATGATAAAACATGAGGTTCTGCAGAGCGTCCTGGCAGCCATCCATGCCTTTCATTTGGCAGATAGTTTAATGATACTGTAAATCAAACACATGCAGAAGCAGCTGTCCATCATTTTCTGTATCTCTCCAATATCCCTGTAGACCACACAGTCTCCATAGCTATAGTCTATGTATTAGTTATCCAAATAACACAATTATGATTTCCAACTTTTATTCTGAAGGCCAGATGCATTTTGAAGAAGCCTTACCTAAAAAATTTCCTCTAAATTGTGTTTATTGATCCATTTGATTGGTTTATCAACTCCTGTGCGTGGTTTACCATGCCAATACTTTTTCAATTGAATGGCCCCAAGGAAGCTCACTACTACAGCAACTGTCTACAATCCAAGAAGTTTACTAAATATTAGTTATTGGTGCTTTGTCAACGTGCAAGCTAACATGAGGAGAATCACTCTGCTGGAAAATAGGTGGAAATCCAGTTTCACCTGTGTGCCATCTTTAGACCTGGAGAAGAATTCTGGTCATTATTACTCACTTTTAAATGTATCAGAATTCAAAACTATAATTAAAAAAATATATATATATATCAGCATGTACTGTAAAGTTGCATGAGCTCAATATTTATCTTTTGCCTGCGTATTAAGTACAAGGCTGGTGTCAGAACATGTTTAGCCGAGCTTAGCTTAGCACAAAGAAGTATTAGGTGGATGGATAAACTCTTGACTCAAACCACAAAATTTAAAAATTCTGTTTGTGCACAGATTAAACAAACAATCTCTAACGTGTTATGTAACTTTGGACAGAGCATGCTTCCAGTCTTTATGCTAAGCTAGGCTAATTGTCTCCTGGCTCTAGCTGTACTTAACACACAGACATGAAAATGAAATCCATATACTCATCCCATTCTCAGAAACAAAGCAAATGAGGATTTTTCCTTTAAAGTTGAAATAATTCTATAAGTTAAAGAATTTGGAGTGGAGTCTAATCATAGACAACTTTTGTCCTTTCAACACTACATCCAAATACATTACTTAGATTCTGAGCATTTTGAAAAATCACAGAGACACATTTGCCGCCTTTGGCGACCATGTCACAGTTTATTTCGTGCCATTTTTCTTCATGCTGTGCCACGTTTACGGCATCTGCCACAGTGGTGACTGGCCAGGCTTAAAGAGTATTATCAGGAGAATAGTTTTGCATATATTAAAGGGTTAAGTGCAAACCAATCTGCTTTATCCAAACACAGCAATCCAAACAGAGAACCGGGCCTGGGAGACTGATGAGTAACACACTCAGCCAGGGCCCCAGCAACCCCTGAGCCCCCCTTTTCCATCTTCCCATCACATACTGGGCTCACACTGATTGGCTCTGATTGGTTGTATAAAACACAGCACTGACTTTTTGATTATATTACATATGGTCACGCATGGATTGGTGCCCCGTGTTGCAGATACCAGAGCTTGAGCGGCCCTAAAGCAGTCGCCAGATCTCCAGATTACCACAAGGACACATGGAGGGAAAAAGAGTATCTGTGATTGTAATGACTGTAATGAAAATATGTAACATGCACTGAGATGGTCTCCAGTGTTTATGACACAAGTATATTTTGTCCCCTGTTGCTCGCAGTCTGCAGCATGTGAGGCCCAGAGCAGGTCCTGACCGACCGTAACCCCCCCTCCCTTGCAGGTTACTGCGGGTTCACTGGTGTCACATTTCAGGAACTGCATTGTGGGTGAAGTGGCAGAGGAGGACGTCCAAAACAGACATTCTGCAGGTCAGAGAGAAATTGTTTTGGCATTTTAAATGGAACACCTCCGTAAGCAATCCATACTCGTGTTCCTGCATATCCCCTCAGTGGGGACCGAGGGCTCGGGCTGGACCGCAGTTAGGGTCTAATCTGTGAAGCCTGTGGCCAAAGCTGATTTCCCACGTAGCCCCATCAGTCTGAGTTACAGATTAAAAAGACAGGACCCGTCTTGTATCACTTGCCTTTTCACCTCTTTCAGTTCTGTTTTTTTTTTTTCATTTTAGGATTCTCGGTCCAACAAGGACTCGTAGACATCTCATCTTACAGCACATGCAGACTGAGAACAAATACTGGTGGGGACTTTCAAAAGTTGTGTTAAGGGTGATTCATTGTTTTGGGTTTAAAGCACTGCTGCACATTCCCTGTTTGTTAAACATGATTAAAATGTTGGTTCATACAAATATTTAACATCACATTTTTTCTCACTTCTTTCTGTTATCCAGGCACACCAGTTTTAGGTTTTGAGATTTCTGTCACAGAGATTTCTTCTTGCATCACAACACAACGGAGGTGAATGGAATTTAGTTTATGGTGCTCGCAAGCAACGTCTTTTTTTTTCAGAAAGTGTCAAGTGAATTCTTAACATTGGAACCAGCAGTTGACAAAACAATCTCACCACAAGGTCTGTTTAACGCTCTTCAGGAGCTTCTGATTGTATCTAAGTTTGTAGATGGTCAAATTTCCATTGTCAGTTAAACTGTCCCAGTTATTCCTATATAACAAACAGACCTTGCTGTGAACAGTTTGTAACACATTGTAACTACTTCCTATTGTGTATAGTTATACAGCATACAATAAGGTATATTAGTATGCTAGAATAATGTGATATTTTCCTTAGGGTTCACAAATTTAGATTAGATAGTTTCATTGTCCAAAACCTACATCTGTTTTATTTAAGGTGAGTTGGTTTAACAGGTACATGGATTTACTAGTTCACTTCTATAAAGTAAGGTGACTTTCAAGTTGAGATATCCAGAGTGGTGTGAGTCAAACAAACACGTGATCCTGCACTTTTTACAATGCAACTCAGTGTTCTCTTTCATCAGACCTTTCCATGGCCAAATCATTCAAACTCCATGTCGCCAGCATGTCATAAAAAAAAAAACAAACAAACATGCCATCAGAATACAAAAAAGATCTGTTCTGTGCAGGTAGTGAAAAATGTTTGTGTTAAAGGATCCATCCATCATCTGACCATTCACACTAAAGGACAATTTAGAGTTGCCAGTGAATGCATGTCTTTAATTGGCAACTTTGTGTGAGGAAGCCAGAGTGCCTGAAGGACACCCACACTAGCACCCAGAAAAGCCCCAGGCGACAGATTCTTGCTGTGTGGCCACAGCGCTAACCACTGCACCACCGTGCAACCCGCCGTTAAAACAGCTACTGAACATGAACAAGGAAACACCAGCTGAACTGTTCTTTGTGTTGCAACAGAACTCGTTGCAGGATCTTGTATTGATGGTCAGTGAGTTGAAACACAGCTCAGTCCCACATCATGAGTCAGTTCCACTCCACAGTTTCTTCTTTTCAGTTTTAGTCATCTTAGAGGTTGGATTTGGGTTTATACCCATGCACAGTTTTCCTTTTGCAGTACATTTCATGAGGTTACGTTAAACTGAAGACTCCCAGTATTGTAAACAAGACACTTCAAAATAGGACCAGATTTTCTTCATGTTCATGTCCAATCCAGCTGAGGAGAATTAATCGAGGCATGACAGGCCGTTGTTTACATGGCCGCACTTTCCCACCATGCCATCAACAAATGCTGCAAAAAACAGCATCATGTGCAACTGCTGTTAAAAGTCTGGTGAGTTGCTGGGGGACTGGCTTGGTGTGACACATAAAGGTCACATTCACACACATGCTGCATCCGTGGAAATCATCTATCACGCAGCCGGGACAAGAGAGCTTTTGAGCAAAGCGAGGGAGCTTGGCTTCTTGTCCAAGGCTGCAGACTGAAGGAGTGATGTTGATGCAGAGCTGGGGGGGAGGGGGAAGGCAGTTGAAGCCCACCCAAAACACACACACACACACACACACACATCTGTCCACTGTTTGACGTTTTGTTTTGTCACGGCCATTGTGGTGAGAGCTGTCACTAACAGAGAAACAGCGTGACCATGTTGATTAGGTGAACCTTTTGGGCAAGGAGTGGAAATATGCTGTCAGCTCATTACAAAAATACATAAGCTCTCACTTTCAATTACTCACTTAGCAGCTGGAGATTAGACAGGGGAGCGGCTGCCAACACCGCAGTCTTTCTGGGGTCAGTGGGGATGACTGGAATCACAACTTCGATCAGTTTCTATGAACCCCCACCATCTCACCCAGCCCTCCCCCTCGTTATCCCGTCATCCATCTTTAAACACAGCCCGCTGCCCTTTTACTCAGTTCATCTGAAAAGCAAAGTCTGATATTTGTACTTGTGTGTTAGCTGCCTTTTAAGTGAATTTCATAGTTCGTGAAACATGAAAGAGACATTTGGGTTGTTATTGGCTCTCGCGGCCTCAGTTCAGGCAACACAACGTGGAACACATCGGTTACAGAAATCCATTCACCTGAATGTGTCAGTTAAAACACAATATGTCTTGTTACTGTAAAGTCGGAGGTAAAATAAAAAGATCTTGTCAGCAACAAGGAGAGTTTGAGCGTTGAAGGTCTGTTCACTGGCCTCTAGTGAAGTGGTTTGCTGATGCTATCATGCTGACCTTTATTTCACTATAATTCAACTTAGATCCTTTTTTATTAGCTGCTTCCCCCAGGACAGGGACGGGGATGCCCCCCATCTGTGCAGCTTATTTGTATCCATTCTCTAGGGATGGCAATGTCCATCCGTGTACTACTCATCCAGACAGAAATATTTTAACAACCATTGAATGAATTTGTCCCAAAAGTTGATCCACATGTTCATGAATGCAGCATGAAGGTGTATGGTATCAATGGAGGCAAGCCCCTCCTATTCATGCAAGTTACACAAGGTGAAAATTCACACCATAAGATCAGCCATACAGCGCTCCATAGCATTGTGTCAGTTGATGTGTATAAGCTGATAAAATTATGTTGTTGTTCCAGTTTTTAAAAAAAAAAACTGTTCAGCTTAAACTTTATATCAATAAATAATCAGAGAGAGGGACCTTAAATTCTCTGCAATGTAACATTTTCCCTGGAAAGAATTTCTCCTATTTACTGTAAATATGGTAAAAGAATATAAAATAATAGCAATGCTTACTCTTACTCTTCACCTGTCCCTGATCTAATTTTACTTTATATTCATGGAGTGCTGATACATATAAAAGCACCAGAAAACACACTCACACAGCCCTCAGTCAGACATAAGAGCGTGAACCTTTCCTTGACCATGACCACCAAATCAGTGAGGATTATTGGCTCGGGACCTCCACAGACCCTCAGCCCCCTCTGCGATGCTAAACCTGCCTCCAAAAGGCCCCCTCATTCTCCCAGTAAGGATCAAATCTGTTAATGCCTGACGAGCCCAGTAAACTCACTGTCAATAAAGTCTGACTTTGTTGTTTTTTTTTTCAAGAACGGTGAAGGATGTGGAGCTGGGAGGCCTCCGAGAGTCACGGCTCTGATTGCAGCTCAAAGTCTGTATATACGAAGGCCGACGGCCAGGAGGGGGAGGGGTGGAGAAGCAGGTGAAGCAAGAGCAGACTCTGCAGATATCATGTCATGTGCCTGGGAAACCAACACAGTGACCTAAGACACAGATCATGTACGTAGCATTTGGAAGAGGCTGTAATTATTGATTATTTACATGATTATTTACACACGAAAATGATTCAGAAGGAAATAAAAGCACACAAAAAACATGTATGGTGTTACTGCAGTGTGTGCGCAAGACGAGTCATTAGACACAAGACGGAGCTGTTAGAAGAAGAATTTTTTTTTTTTAAAAAGAGGGAGGTGGTTGTTTCAGAAAGTTCCAGAAAACTGTTGGAGCCCGACCGTGCGTGGTGATGTGGGAGAAAGGTTTCAGATGCTGTTCAACAATATTTGAACCAGACTGACAACTGAAGTCTCTAAGAACAGCAAAATCATCAACGTGTCAACAGCTTGTCAGAATATTCACTTCCTGAGAAGAGATTCAAACACACACACACACACGCACACTTTCAAGGAATCCTCATTTGTAAATGCGTCACAAGAACCTCTAATTCTTTATTGCAATACAGTGTAGAGGTGAATAGAATTTTAGTTTTTTGTTATGAAACAAAACAATAATGTCCCAAGTCAAGTACCTGCAAAAAAATATATTATTTTTCAGTGTATTGAGCACCACAAACAAAATTCTATTCACGTCCATTATAGGCAACAGTACACGAGCCCAGAGGGGGCCCCAGGTTCTTTGACTATTTGGGTTCATATTCCTTTAGTTTTGACCTACAAACTAAAAGACTTGTAGTGGTAACACTTCAACATACTACGCGGTACTACATACCACTACAGAAAGTGGAAGGTAAGGGGCCCAGTATAATCCGACCATCATCACGGCAGGTAAAGAAGAAAATGTATTCTGCTTGTTTCTTTCATTTTTTTAGCCATTTCCTTGAATGGTTGGATTTGTGTCATTACGTTTTAAACCCAAACATCTAAATACACTAAAAATGGTATGTACTTCATGTTGTACTTTAAGCTGTCAATAGATTCTGATTTCTTCAGATGTTCCCAGTCTTTCCATTACTGATGGATAGCAGTGTCCTGTGGTCCTGTGTATTACAGTTATTGCCAGGGTTTGCAATAACAGATAACGGAGAAATGAGACGCTCGGATCTATTCTTGAGTGTAGTACACCTTTATTCCAGCAGAGGGCAGAAGAATCCTGCATGTTGAACACATTTCTGCACACTTTTACACACTTACACTCATGTAAGTAAGTCTCATTGTACATGCATGCTGCCCCTCTCCCCTCAGCAGTGAGCAACAGTCCACTTGCTGTTTAATGCAGGACTTGGCAACGTGACAGGCAAATCTACTGCAACAGTCAATTAGAATCTACTCCCCGCATGTCAGCCATAAGCAGATACAGCTGTTTCTGGGTGAAGCAGCCAGCTCCAGGGGAAGCTGTATAGGACATACATGTTGAAAGATGGGAAACACTGAGCTCTGCCCTCAACACTAAATAAGTGGGAATCCACAAGTACAAGCAGTTCAGTCATGGAAGTCTGATATAGGTGGACGTTTGGATGCGAGTGTCTCAGATACAGAGAGACAGAGAATGTGATCAGTCCTCCGGGGGAGTCCAGAGAATGTCTTTCACTGTTGTTTCATATCTGCATTAACAGAAAAGGAAAGAAATGTTATAACTGTTGCAATTATAATTTCACCACAGCAGGAACTGCAGACCTCACCACCACCACCTCTCCACCCAGTAATAAACCAGTGTGTTATCACATAAACTGTACATTATGCAGTTATGCAAAAGTTTAAAATCAGCCATAGGTGATATGATGATGAATACAATACCTATAAAAAAGTGTTCCCTTCACTGTGGGGTTTTCATCTTCTTGTTGAACAGCAGAATCAGAGTTGATTGAACGTTGACACGGATCAGCAGAAAAGGAAAACAGATCTTTACAAGGTGATCTAAATTCATTGCAAATGTAACAATATTTGCATAAGCGTTCATTGCATTTAATAGGATGCACCTAAATTATCAGTGGTGCAGCCAACTGGTTGGTAGAAGTCATGTAATGAGCTAACAGAAGTTGACTACTGTGTGTGGTGAAGGGGTTTCAATTGAATGTAGTATAAATATGCTTGTTTTTATCCATATCCAACATAGCCGTGTAACTGAAGTTATGTTTTGGTGCAGCGATCAGCACTGTAGAACCCCAAAAAGAACATGGTACCACGAATCCTTTTGAACTATACATGTATGTGTGTGTTCTCCTTTTATTTGTGTAATTTGTATTGACATTTATTTTACGTGACAGCTGTTTTTAATGTTTGAAGTAAATTCTACAGTGGGCCTCATGTCCAAAAATAAGTGCCCTGATCAGTTAATGGAACAACAGTTTCAAACACCGCAAGCAAGGAAAGAGATGAACGTGCCAAAATGTAAATAATCACTAACAATCACAAGTTCATAAATTAGAAAGTTGTTGGCTCGCGACACAACTTTAATTTTAGACAGGGCTGATTTGTAAATCTGATGATTTTCACTTGAACTTTATCCTTTTGATTTGACATGACTCGAAAGAGTCAGATTAAAAGATTATGTTGTTAAAAAACATAATTTGAACTACTTATTTTCCTGAGACCTGAAATACTAGCCACGGACTTGCTGGCTGCAGTGGCTGGCTTCACAGGCCAGCTAGTTCACTCTGATTAGCAGATGGAGTTTGATGGTTCAGGACCCCCTTTAGTCACTGTTATCGCATGGCAAAAAATTCCACACTTGTGTTATTTAATGACAGCTAACCAAACTGCATTCACCAATGACGAATATGCGGTTGAAAGCTAGTAAGTGGACCTTGAGTAAAAGACTTTTCTATGTCAAATTTGACCAAAATGGTTATTTTTCCCGCCCAAAATCAAAATTACGGTACATTTCTTGCCATGTGAAATAACCTGCAGTGCATTTCCTTATTTCTGAGTATGTAAGAAAAAACAGTATTAATCCGTTTGTCATATTCTTGCGTGTGAAGGCGCAGCTATTATCAGATAACTAGACAGAAAGGACATTGTGTAATTCATAGCAAACTCCTTTCCACTGATGATCCATCATTTATTTTTTTCTCCACTGGGGAAGCACAGCTCTATTGTTGATACAGCCCATAATTTTGATTTATCCTTTGGGTAAATAGAGAACAGTTTGCTCTGGCCCTTGGAAGAACACAGCCTTCAAATCACTTGATCATTAATCCACACATTGTTTTATTTACCCCTCGCTCTCAGCAACTAGGAGACAGAGTGGAGGAGGACAAGGGGGGACACTCTGGGGTCAAAAACAAGCGATCTACTGTGAGTCCCTGCCTATTGGGTGGAGGCGGCTAGGGGGTGGGGGGATTGGGGGGGATGGGTTGACATTAAAGGGTGATATAAATATGCTGCCTGCTGGAAGTTTCAGGTGGTGCCGTGGTGAAGGTTTTCTGGATAATGTCGGCGACAGAGGCGAGCAGCAGCAGCTAAAACACCAGAAATCCCCCGAGGGTGAGATTGAACTTGGGGCAAACGTTCCACTGCAGGTCAGCAGGGCATGTACACCTACAGCTCCCCCACCAAACCCTCAACACCGAAACGTAAACCCGAGAGCCCAGCCATGTAGCAAGGTTCCTCCACTCCCCATGACTCTGTTAATAAACCTACCCAACAAATCAAGTGATTATAGGCTTTCTCCTACGTTTGTAAAAACTTTTCAAATGTATAATCTAATTTTCCCACTTATCACTGAAGTTCTTGAGTCCAAAAGAGATCTTTTGCTGCATTTCCCAGCTCTTCTCCTTGTCACTGTCCTGTTCTCATTTACAATAATAAAAATCCAAATTCTTTCGAGTTTTATTCACAGATGTAGTGATTTGTTTATACTGATACCACCGTGATACTGATTTCCATTTACCAGTTTCTTCTACAGTTTCTTTGCATTGTGGTTTGCTCAATGTGACACTGCTTCCTAGTGGACATGTACATCATATCCCCAATCCGCACAAATAACAAGGAAACGCATATTCAAACGTGGCGACGTTAACTGACGTGCAGCTCAGCCTCAGCTGAATTCCACTTTAATCATGGGACATAAAATATCCAAACAACGTGTGGTAACAATGCAAAACATAGTTCAGACAGGGAACAAAGACGTGGTCAGAAAATCAACGAGTTGTTAACGAGCAGAGAGGTTAGCCAGATTAGCTAGCCGCTACTTTATTTTTTTTTTGTTAGGGGTATGTTTTTACTCTCCGCTTCAGTTTTTTGTTTTGTTTTGTTTTATTTTGTTTGTCTGTATTCAGCATTGGCTCTTTGGGTTTTCATTTTAGCCGTGATATTGCTGTGACTCAAGAGAGGTCCATCAGTCTTTTTGGTCAGCTGGTCTACCCCTTTTGTCAAGACTGAATATATTTTGACACATACTGAATGGATTGCTATGAAATTTGGCTCAGGCATCAACCCAGAGGACGAATCTCATTAACTTCAAGTCAAACCAAGCATTCTCAGAGCATTTTATCAGTCCCGTTTGATTGTTGGAGGTAGGTTTTGTGTATCAGGGTCCTTAGAGGTATTTGTACTGATTGCTGCAGCATCAGCTGAATTACGTCACATTAAGAAACCCAATGGCAGTTGCTGACGTTTAGCAGTGTTTTTGCAGCCCTTACCAATGGGCTCATTCCAGATGTACTGCGCCTCATCCGGAAAGTGGATGAGAGCGGTCAGCGGCAGCAGGGGGCAGTGACAAAAAAGCTGCAGTCAAGATGGACAGTCTTTTTACACCCCATGAGATCCGATCCGATTTTGCATTTTCATAGGCTAGAGTTCTCATAAAATAAATCTGACCAGCGTGCACTGTGCAGAGATCGCCAATGATTGGTGCAGGCAGGCCTAACTTTTCCTCCACTGCTTTTCTCTTTCTCCTTATACCTTCCTCTCCCTTCCACAGCCCCCAAACCACACCCTGTCCCCTGGGTATGCAGCCTCAACTTCACCCTGAGGCAGTAATAAGTGGTCAGACCTTCATCCCAGAATATGCTCGCCCTGCTCTCCGTCACCAACCAATTGAAAAACCACAATTACCCTAGTCTGTGGTGCACAGCATGCCGGGCAGGTGAAACGGACATGTGTTTTGATAGGTATACTTCATCTAGATTATTCATGTGTTTGCGTTGGCATGGGCCCCACCGTAGCAAGCTTATTACCACCACCACCACCACATCCCCCCCCAACCAGCAGAGCAAGACAAAGGTTTAAAGACCTCCAGAATAGAAGCTGTACGATAAAACCATACAGCAGCACCGTGGAACAAAGTCACCTCCTTATTCACTGCTACTGTCAAATATCATCGGTTTGCAATGTTAACCTCTGTCTAAGAGTCATGCTGTTACGTACAGAGAGTATTAGGTGACTGACAGTTGGAGCATTTCAAGGCAGGGATGAAATCATCTGTAATACATACCACTAACAATGAGTAGAAGCTAAAGTTTCTACTTAGAAATAGAATTGAAATAGAATAGAATTTATTAGATACATTCAGTAAACCACAGTATAACCAAACAACTTGTGGTAACAATATATATAATGCACAAAATTCACAATTTGCACAATTCTAATTTGTAATTTAGAATAAGCTACTAAGATTTTTTTTTTTCAGTTGAATGGCAAATGTAGGGGCTCATCCTAAATTTGGGATACATTAGTGGAAAATAATAATGCATTATAAAGGGATTTTTAATGAATCATTAATGAATCATTTATTTATCATAATAACTATTTTCTCCATGGTCGAAGGGGTTTCTAAGAGGTGGAAGAAAAGACGCAAAGACCAATCAAAACTTACCAAACAGCATGAAAACAATCTCTGATTTTTCAACTTTATTGAAAAATCCATGTCCCTTAGGGCATCCTCTCAGGTTATCTGTTGGTTTTAAGACAAGCCTGTACTGATCATTGCAGCAAACCAAGGAGAGAAACAGGTACAGATACATAGAGCAAAAATGTAAGAAACTTAGGAGTTAAAAACAAAAAAAGAAGTAAAGATAAAATAAATATAAAGTGAAAACAGAAACTACACAGTCAAGTCAAAATTACAAGGCAAGCAATACACAAGGCAAGCATATACATGCACTATTAGATGAAAATCATCCTAGTTCAACACTGGTTATACCCACTAGTGGTAAATAAATAATAATTCTTAGTGTGTCTGTAATAATGTATTAATATAATAAATATATTATTTAATAATAAAATACTACATAGTATAATGTGTGTTATAGTGTATGTGTGTGATGAGGTACAGAGTATAAAATATAATTTCAAAAATACAGTAAAGAATATAACAATTTACACACACACATATAATCCATTCAAATTCTTTAATATACTACAATCTATTAGTTTATCCATTAATTATGTCCTTATAAGCACATTGAAAAATACCTTACTCAGTTTCACAGTGGGGCCCACAGTGACATATTTTGCTGACCCCCACGTCAAAGTCGTGTTACCACTGTGTGGTAGTGCAGTGCAGACTTTTCCAATCAATATGCACTTTTGAACTGCCAACAATAATGTAACTTCTGACAACAGTACGAGCACACTTGATGTTTGCAGTGATGGATTACCCAAGTCAAAGGAGCTCTAAGCCCCTGCAAGTTGATTTTCATGTTACGCAGAAATGACAGGAAATCAAGTGAGTACTGATGGAAAGTATGCATAATTTGTAAGAAACAGTGTAGGTTATAACATGCACAAACAATTTTAGAGTGGGCCGCTTTTCTTTTTAAAGTGTTGTGTTCTGTTGTAGCTTGATTTATTTTATTTTTTTACAGTGCAGGTCTTGTCCCCCTCTGCTCAGGGTTGTCAGGGGCTTTACAATCACCTCCTCCACCTTGGAGATCGGCGAACGCTGGCAGTGGTCGGCTCTGACCCCGCACCATAGCTCCTCTGATTTAAGGCTGCTCTGTCGGGGTGGGGGGTGGGGGGGGCAGCTAATTGAAGTCAGCAGATGACGGGTGTGCTGTGATTCACGTGCTGACAGGTGGTGTAATTACATGGCTGGTCAGAAAGAACATTACAGTTGTTAAGAGCTTTTGCGGGCGCTAACTCGGCCAGTAAAAGGATCCTTACACTTCAATATTTGTAAAGCATGGGCAGTGTGTTTTTGTTTTTTTTTTTTTGGTTAGGTTTGGGGTTGTCATGTACAATGTATGATTGTACTTTTGATTATTCTTCCATTCACCAGGAAATCTCTGGAGATATCGCTGTCACAAGAAAAGGTCAGGAAAATCAAATTAAACATGAAATACGATTTGCAGACTCCATATAAAACACAGAAGAGCAAATGCTGTAAACCTAGTGGTCACACTACCAGTAGACAGTGTGAGTTTGTAGTGTGAGTTGCGATGGTCCATCCAGTCACAATGAGTCCTGATTTTCATTGTAATACTGTGTAATATAACGCACCTGTGAGTTAAACTCATATAGAGAGTCACATTTAATCTATCGCCAATACATATACATATCATTTTTATTAACCACTTGAGGGCAGCAGAACTATTTCACATTCTACCACTTTATAAGTTCGACATGGCAAAAGTGTTAGCATGTTAAAAGCATGTAAAAGTCGCTTATTCACACCAACTTTTGCTGAAGAGCGACCACTGTGGCCACAAGCAGCTATTACAAGATAATGGCACAATGAATTTCCCTCCATTTTCCGGGTATTTCCAACAGCCGAGGTTTTCTCTCGAGTCAGATACCTGAAAGGCATCGTCAGCAAATCACACAGCAAATTTGCTTCTTGTCTTTTTTGATAGAACAACAAAAAACACAGTTTATTTATGACAAAAAAAAGAACAGAAGTGCCATAAAGTCAGTAAATATGGTGTTAAACTGTAATATCTATATAATATATATTTAACGGTAGCTAACATTAGCCATCGTAAGCTAATGCTCATACCTGTCCATGTAAGACTGCAGCAGCTTTTAGCTGATTAGCTGATTAGCTGATTTTAGCGATTCATTTGTAATAGATTACAAAATGTAAAAGTTACACATTCTCACTTTAAAACTCTTTACAAGATTAACATTCAGAGTTTCACGTCTTTACAGTCCATTTAAAACAGTAAATAAAGAGAAAGCAGTTCGTCATTAAAGTTTTGAGAATAAAGTCTTTGATAAAGTTGTAAAATGTGTGTGAAATAGTCACATAAATCAAATCACACTGTAATCCAATAAATCTCTGGAAATGAAGCCAGAGGTAGTGAGACAGTTAACAGGCAGCTCTACATGCTGCAGCCACATGTTCAGAATTTAAATGGCTGTGGCAGTACACTCTCTATGTATTTGTACATGCCTTTCTATACATCAGTGTATCCATCCAGCCCTAATCTGGCCTCAGAGCTCCGGCTCTCTCTGGAAAGATCCAGAGGCCAAAAAGATAGTCGCGGACGAAAACAAAAACAAACTCCAAACCACATGTCATCCCAGTGAAATATGGTAATAATATAGGAGGAAGTTTACATTTTGTAAAAATATGCGTTATTTGTCTTAGCTTTCGTTTATGACTGACTGAGCCGGGCCGTGATGAGGGAGGCCATTTTCTCAAATGTTTCTGGATGTGGACCACAGAGCGGCCAACACCCCTGTCTATCTTTAGAGCAGGGAATCCACCCAAAGAGCTGTCAGTCCAGCCGCCAAATCCATGACTGCTAAAGCTCTCCAGACCCCCAAACACTAACAGCATCATTCAGAGACATTCACCCGCCCACCACGCACACACACACACAAACACACACACACACACACACTCCGGCTCTGATACTGTAAGAATGTGGAGGTATTTGGTAGAAAAGAGTAAATAAATGAGGCCTCTGCATCCTCAGCTGGGTTTACATAAGATCAGCTCGCCCACTGGATGTCGCACAAAAAAAAAGGAAAAAAACGAAAAACTTTTCTTTCTTTTTTTTCAAAAACGCTTATAAAAAGGAGCAAAGATTTATCTACTCTGAAAGTTAACTCAATACCTAATTTTTCTTGGACTCCACCTTTGTTTTTCCAAGTGCTGGGATCTGTGCATAAAAAGGTCAAAGAAATAATGGTTTAAAAAAAAAATGGAGTTGCATTAAATTTGTGAAATAGAAAATTACTGCTGCTGAAAAAAAAAAAGATTAATGACTCCGGCTGTGGGCTGGCTTTGTGGATCTCACTGGTGCTGTGCAGTGAAGCACTTAATAAATCACTGCTGTACATACAAGGAATTATTAGGGATGGTGTGTTTTTCATGGTTTTGCATCGGTGCCAAATCTCAGAGAGCCTGATGTGGCCCTGGCCCTAATCTGTGTTTCAAAAGTCACATTAGGAGCCTGCTGTTGCATTTACCCTCCTCCTGATCCAAGCATAACTACAAGAAAGCAAGGTGATAATTTCTCCTCTGATTATAGTCTGCTGGAGATGAAGGAGATAGACTGAATTGGGGGTAAATGTGAACATACATCAATCGTGACTGGATCGATTCACAGACACAAAAATCTAACAAAAAAAAACAGACAAAAAAAAAACGTGTAGATTAAAATCCATGTTCATCTGCTCCTTCCAGGGCTGTATCTAGGATCAGCAGAGACTAGGTGCCGTAGCCCAGACTGAGGGGGCCTCCTAGTGCTTCTGTTTTTTTCAGTGTGTCACTCTGGGGAGCCTCGAGGATTTAATGCATCTTTAATCTTTTCATTTGAAGATAGAATTTGTCAATAATCGAAATAACTGAACCAGACTATGTTGGAGAAAAACAAATGTTCTACAGTGTCACAAAGATTAAAAGGTGAATGTAAATGCAGGGGCCTTTAGACCACATTGAGGGGCCACGAGTGCATCACTCACAGGAGACTGTCGGAGGAATCTCAGAGTCCGGCCCAGGTTATGCTAATTTTAAGACGATTGTTTCCTAATTAAATTGAAATGACTCAACTACGTTGGAGAAAATAAACCTGGTATGATTTCATCAATCTTGTGCCCTTAAACCTATGCTTATATACCACTATGTGTTTTTGAAACACAACTGTAAAGCACTAGTCAAAGGAATTAAATTACCGTCTCACACTGCGGAGCTCACAGCGGACTCACGGTGTGAAAACCTGCAGGACTTTGACACCAGAGACCCACAGACTGGGTCGTTCTTGGTTTACGCTAAACACTTGGTTAAGATTGTTGGTTGGTTGGTTTTGGTTTAATATTATAAAAAGTCAGTGTTGACTTCAGTATTTAAGCCAAGGGAATGATCTTTAATCCCTAATCTCAATTCAGAGTATTTGAGTTGCCTGAACATAACGAAAGCATCAATCC
The DNA here is from genome assembly GCA_037833715.1 of Toxotes lorentzi. NCBI lineage: Eukaryota > Metazoa > Chordata > Actinopteri > Toxotidae > Toxotes > Toxotes lorentzi. Next base: position 20,979,459 of record JBBMJY010000009.1, on the reverse strand, counting down.
TGCTTTGTTAGCAGGAGTCGATATGTTGCGCTGACAGTGATTTCAAATTGAATCTGGAAAACAAAATACAAAATATATCTGCTGTTGCAAACTAGCAGTGTATAAACACATTTTTGAGTAGAAGCAGCTGCTTTTCTTTCAGCTGTAGGGCAGATTTAAGGTTTAAGTTAAAGTTTCTAAATAAAATGTAGATCTATACTATATAATATACTACTCATACACAGACTGTAATAGGTAAAGGGTTACTGGGAGGCAAAATGCAATAACCACCTTGCATTTCGATTTATATTGTGCTTCCATAGTGCAGAAAGTACAGCCAAGCTAATTTCCCATGAATCAATTTACCACAAAGTAATTACCCATTCACCTCTGGGCTTCTGTAAAGCTCTGCTGTAATGTTTTGGCCAAAATCTCCTGAAGAAATATGGTGTTTAAAAAAAAAAAAAAAAAAAAGATTAAAACAAAATCCCACCATAATAGAGTCTAATAAACATCAGCTCAAACATGTTTGTAACCTGTGTAATTAGAGAATGTGTCACGGTCCAGTCCTCAGAGACTAAAACGCTTTTGTTTTAAGAGTCATTTCCTTCCACTTTCCAGTCTCTCCAATAACATGCATTCAGTGCATCACTCAGTGCATTCAGAGGGTCATTCGCGTAGCTCCAGCTCTTGTTGCCAGCGTGTTCGCTGTGTCCACCTCTGGTTTTGCAGTGTGGGCTGCAGGAGCGTGCCGAGCAGCCAGCTCCCATTAGAGGAAAGCAGCGAGCGAAGCAGCGAAGTGGGTCGAGCTGCGTGTCTGCAGCGCTGTGATGTTAAAACATCAAATTCACTGTCTGTCCTCTGTTTTCAAGACCAGCAACAAAATTACGTCTTTTCAATTTTTTGGACTGATGAGAAAAATTTTTTTATATATATATATATACATAAACCTAAAAAAAAATTAAAATTAAAATTAAAAAAATGCTAAAAGATCAGATCAGACTAACAACCTTTGTGTTGCCAGGTTGTGAAAAATGTCTTGGTGTCTTCCTCCTCAGACAAGTCAAAGCCTCTGGAGAAATATCCATTTATTAACAGCACATCAACGTTTACAGCTGCAGAGTTATTAGGATGATTTTAAGAACAGTTTATTAATCAGTTATTAAAATATCAAGGAGCAAGGAGGAGGATGGAAACCAGAGAGTTATCATAACCTGCTCAGCTAAAAGTTATCTCTTATTAAAGGCTCGTAACTGATCGATAAATGATAAATGAGTAAATGATTTATTACTTAGAACTTATGAAGCAGCACCTATTACGAAGGATGCCTAAATAAAAAAAATGATGCAACCACAAAGTTTAGGTCATACGATGAAAACTGAGCTGATGAAGACCAGGAGTTGTGGTTGAAAATGACCCTTTAGTTTTGTTTATTTGTTTGTTTTTTGGCCAAATGCATTTGTGATTCCTCCAGATGAAATCACTGGATCTGTGAACCCTTTAACTAAGTATTATAAAAGACAGTTTACTTGGAAAACATTAAAATCTTCATTCATGAGTGTATGAAAATAAGATTTATATCTATTAATTCATTTAGAATATCAAAATAATATTCTAGGCCTGTTTGCACTCAGTCAACGCACAGGCCCGTGTGGTTGAAATAAGCAGTAATTAAAAATAATAATACTAATATAGTGTTTCAGATATTCGACACTGTCTCTGTCGTTTAACTTTGTTTCTTTATGGGAAAAGAGTAAGAAAAACATATGATGGAATTTATTCATTTATTTGCCAGGTTCCTTTCTTTTTTCTTTCTTTTTTTTTTCTTTTTTTGAAAGAAGTGGGTCAGTAATTTCAATTTATCTCTGTTTGCCAACCACTGAAGGCTGAGTCACCCCGACCCAGTTAGCTGCTGCTCCAGCTATTAGAGAGATCCTTTTTTGAAGTTACATTTTGTATTGTTTCTTTAATACGACAATAATAGTAATATTTTAAGTAATGTTTGAATGGAAACAAATACCTAAACTTGCGTCCTAGACCAGCATTATTATAAATGTAAATGCTGTTTTACAAATTAATTAATTATTACTATGATTCCTAATGAATCTCCACAGAAAATGAATTAGTTAATTAATTAATAATTAGTGCTTTGGAGGATTTTCAGACTAAAGGAGCAGTGTGGGAACATCACTTTAAGTTATTTTATATACTTTTGTCCAGACAAAACCCAGTTAACTTTTCAGTTGTGTTTTCTATAGATTTTAGTTTCTCAACATTAAGGTCTTCAGCTTTCACAAGCTTCTCCACACGGCCACAATAATAGTCTGATCAAATATATATATATATATATATATATCGGGGGGCCTAAAATACTGGAATCAGCATCGAAGATACCCAACACCTCAGTTTGGAATAAAAAAAAAAATCACAAAATTAACAAAAAAAAACATTACATGATGCAGAGGTGTATCGCTTATCCTAGTTGGTATTCTGAATGTGTTAGTCTTATTTTTCCCCCTTGATCTGCTCTGATATTGTCTTATATTTCAGTTAAATATCACAGTCACAAACAGGAGCTTTAACTATCAATTCTGCGATGATCCCTCTACATTTAAATTTGTAGATTTGTAGATTTTGTTCAGATGTATATCAATCCCAATACCAATCCAACCCTAATTTAAACCTATCTTTAAAAAAATAAAAGGAGAAATAATCAAATCTGAGATGTTTCTGAGATTTCATTACAGTTTAATGTAGGCCTATAGACGTTGTCTGTTTTTACGTACGTTTTCTTATTTTTTGGCAAATAAAAAAAAAGACAAAACATCGGTATATTCCTCCTCACGGCTCTGTGCTGATGCTGTATGAGCCACGGGATGGGTTATTATTTTTTTGTTTGTTTGTTTACAGACTCCACATGTTTCCCGTGTGGCTGACTGACTGAGCGCAGTGAATAATGTTACAACGGGGGGGGAAACACCAGAATTACAACATTTAATATCCATAAAAATGTCACATATAACATTACCATATATTCTGACATGTCAGTCAATCCACCGGGCGTCATGTCCCGCCCACCCACCCCCCTCCATTCCCCGGCGTGCGTTACATTCCCACCCCCCCACCCTCCAAAAAAACACAACTTTAAATTAAATATAAATATCGAACACAATCAATAATAAAATGTAGATATGTACAACTGTGCAACATGGCAACACGTGTCATCACACACACCACCACCAGCATGATGTCGTCGGGTCCACATCACTTTCCACTATATATAGTACACACTCTCTCTCACACACGCGCACACACACACACACGTGGACGTGTTAGGGGGCTCTTTTAATTATCAGCTGTCTGAGTCCACCTCGCTTTTACTCTCCTCGGTTTTCTCCGCGGACGCTTTGGTCGCTTTGTTCCATTTCTGAGAGTTCTCTGATTCCTCTGATGAAGACCTTTTCTGCCGCCTCCACTTCGCGCGTCTGTTTTTGAACCACACCTACATGATCATGATAAGAAAGCACAATTAAGCCTATAAATATATATGGATATGTATACGTTTCATTTATTAATTTCTTTTGTCATCTCTATTCGCGACAGTTTGTTTGAGCGCTTCACAGATCCAAGTCAGAAAAGCATGACAGTGTATGAAGCTGACAGGGAACTGATGACTGATAAGGATTTGGGTAATAAACGTAAATCATAACTGACGATTATGATTCACGTAAATTCACGCGTCGTGTTTTGTTTCAGAAAATTCTAAAATGTTTTACAGACCATCATATTTTAAAATATAAATATATATAAAAGTTTGTGACTATTAGATACTTTATGTGAAAATGTTCCTGTCCTCACAGGTTTTCGTTCCCTCCCGCAGCGCGCACGATCTTTATTTAAGAATTTAATTTTTATTCTGGAAAAAAAAACATTAAAGAAATTTGATTGGTTCACTGAACATTAATATCTGAATGAACTGGAATTCGGCTGCATTCGCGAGCTCATACAACGCCAACTATAATAACATAATGTATGTTATTATTTTTTATTATTATCATGTATAAATCTATCTATTTAATATATCAATCTGTTTAATTTGATATTATATCTAAATACGAATATAATATATCGATATCAATCGAACTGCATTTTAATTCTAACAAAAAAAAGATTGAATGACTTCAGACTTTCCTCCACAAATGTAAACACTTGATTTGAAGTTGCCTGACTTCCGTTTTCTATAATAACTATGTATAGTTATACAATGTGTATTATAATATAATTGTTAAAAGTGGTCATTAAAACTCTTCGGTAATAAAAGTTACAGAAAATATAAAATAGCTAATGAATTGAAATTTATATTGATCAAAAACAACAACCACAACAGACCGAACAACAGCAGCAATAATAATGATGATTTTACTGCAGTGGCCACTTGCGAACTTAATAAATAAATAAATAAATTATCCTGCTAAAAGCTTTCTTTTTATTTTTGTTTTCTGTTTTTTTTTTTGTTTGTTTGTTTGTTTTTTAGCCTCCTCTGAATCCAGAACTAATCCGAATCAGTGCTGTGAACGGATTTGAAAAAACAATAACAACAACAACAACAACAACAACAACAACAACAAAGCAGCAGCAGCAAAGCTAAACAATAGGAAAAGCTAAAGCGCCTCTGACCTCGACCTTCTCCTCTCGGAGGTGCACCTTGCGGGCCAGCTGCTCCCGGGTGCCGACGTCCGGGTACTTGGTCTCTTGGAAGAGGCCCTCCAGAGCCTCCAGCTGCTCGTCGGTGAAGATGGTGCGGTGCCTCCGCTTCCTGCGGCAGTGCAGCTGGTTGAGGAGCTGCAGCTCGGTCCGCGACAGGCTGCCCATGTTCATGTAAGACATCATCTGATGGTGGACCGGGGAGATCAGCACTGAGCCCGCGCTGTCGTAGCCTGCAAGGTCGGCACGGATGGAGAAACATCTCAGCTCAAATGGTGGAAATATAGATCTGTATATGATCAGTGTTTATGAGTGATGTGGCTAATTGGAAAGTCTGGCTCCGATTTGTTTACATGCAGATTACAGCTGATGCATAGCACAGCAGAAAATGGGAAACTTTATACGCACGTGAGTATACACACACACACACACACACACACACACACACACACAC
>JBBMJY010000009.1:20955607-20967945 GCA_037833715.1 Toxotes lorentzi | reverse complement strand
TTTTTTTTTTTTTTTTTTTTTTTTTTTTTTTTTTTTTTTTTTTTTTTTTTTTTCTCTCTTTCCCTCCCCACTTTTTGTACTCAGTGAACCACAGTGAACAATAAATAGACGTCAGTTACAGGTAAAATCTTTCAAATTTGCTGAATACACAGTACAAGTATTTAATTAAGTAGAATGAGATGGATGCTAAAAGCTGTGTGTGTGTGTGTGTGGTAGACACATAGACAGTTACACATGTGGGCTAGTGTGGTGTCAGACAGGCCTACCACACATAGGCATAGGTGTGTGTATTTACTTCCTGTGTATTTGAAAGCAGACAGGAGACACAAACATGCCTCGTTTAATCCCATCTACCATTTCACATACACTCTGTCTCTCACACACACACACACACGCACACAGACACACACTGCACACATCGTATTTATTGTACATGTCAGATCCGTCATGTGGAGTCTGCAGCATTCTACGGTGGTACATTTTGTCCACGATGAAACCCATGTGTCGCTCCTCAGAACCGTTTGCTACAGTTCAAGGAGGGGCAGCCCCCAGTGCCCCCCCCAGCCCTTCCCTCCTCATCATTCCACACCACCACCACCATGAAAACCGTCTGGTCCTCAAACAAAAAAACCACAAAGTGCCTGTAACCCGACCACAAATTTAATATCTGCCTCACACATCAAAGAGCGTGAATCACAAAATGAAGTTTTTGTTCGGCAGCCGTGTTCTTCACACATGAGGTTCAAGGAAGTTGTAACTGGAATAATCCCTGTGCAAAAAAAAAAAATAAAAAAAGGCCTCGCCTACTGGAAAAACAAGTGGCGGTGATGAGCGATAGGTTCTGAGTTCGTGCTTCTTCTGTGAGGCACACCCTGTGTTTGACATCTGATCAGCCAAAAGTCAGCTGTAGCATTTACAAGGATCTGCAGATGGCTTGTTTACAGCGACTGTTCTGTCCACACTGAAATAAAACATGGACCCATTTGTCTTTGCCCTGAACTCTTTCTAGCATAAAGCACCACAGTCAGTGATGGGTTAGTCAAGTTCGGTTTCTTTTGAGGGGGCAGAATTTGATCAAATCAACCTCCCCCAACCCATTCCGTATTGTTCTTGTTTTTGTGGGGCTTTTGTGAAGGGTAGGGAAGTGGAATGGGCACATTTAAAAAAATAAATTAAAAAAAGGTTATATTTTAAATTGGAGAATTATGCTTTTCTTTTTCCTCTGTAATGCTTTTGGACAATTGTTCTAAGTGTCTGTCAAGAAATATAATAATATGGCAAGATTTCAGTGATGTCTGTTAGCGATGTCTGTTTACAGTTTAATCCCATGCCTCTAATGAAAAACACTACAAAAAGGGGAAAAAAGTAAGCTACGTATATTAAAAATGACGTTAAAACTCGTCCAAAACAAGAGGTGGCGCTGTTGCTAAGTAAAGCTTTAGAAATAGCAGTTGATGAAATGATGGAAATTTTCTATAATCTAAGTTTCAGATGCTTGACCAAAGTTCTTGACCCAGAAATAGCTTGAAACTGTGAAGAGCGAGGGTCTTCATTAGTGAAGGGAGGTGATGAAGACAAATGAGAGGCAGCCGAAAGCTGAGGAAAACGCTTGTAGGTGGATCTTGACTGTTTCATTTGTGCTGCCGTCAAGATCCAATTGTCCACATAATACAGATTTTGAAGTTTCAACTTGTTTTTTACCCAGCTTTCTGAGAGTGGGCTGCACAGATGAAAACAGTACAAACAAATCACTGTGTTCTCATTTCCAGTGGTTTTGTCAATGAAATGCCCTTTAGAGACATTTAAGCCTGTCTAGCATTTGGGTTGATTTTCCTAAGAACAGCCCTGAGCTGTTGGCAGCAACGAGAGTTCAGATTTCAGGAGTCGCATGAATATACAAACTATTCAAAGAGGAGGCGAATGCAAACGTGTCCATTTTCCAAATAGCAGTGTGGTACCTGCCATTGAGCCCTCGCCCCATGTCCAGTCATTTTCTACTTAAATGGTTTCAATTCAGCGCTCACGTCATGCTGTCAGAGGACAGAAATGGCCCAGCCGCTTTCTTTCAGTGGTCATCAATCATTCATTATAACCAGAATCCATCAGCCAATCCTGGTAATTACTGATTACAAGCAGCCACTCATGTGGGCAGGATCAAGGAAACACACACATGTATACGCACACTGCCATCTGACCATGTGTGTGATGTCAGGAATCAGAAACACATTTACACATTACAAGGTCTGAAACACGCTCTCAGACTCCCCCACCCCAACCCCCACCCCCTCCCTCTTTTCACAGAGGTGCTACTTAACACACTTTGGAATTATAAGAAATTCAAATCAGCTCTACAGACCGTGGCAGGAACATAATGGAACCTAGAATTTTTCTATCAAAACAAGCTGGCACAGACGCAGCCAGGATGGATTGAACACATTAGAATTTAAAACCTCAGCCCTGTCTTAACACAACACTGCAGTGCGCTTTAAAGGGTCTTTTACACATCCACATGGGATCTTCATGACAGCATGTAAAAGAGAGGCATCCAATATGTACTTTCATCCAACTCCTTTAGCTTTCGCTTATTCTATTAATCTATTCCTGTCTTTGTATAATCACACATGAGAAGGTACAGGGGAAAACATCATGCAAAAATTCTATAGATGTTTTCTCAATGCAACATCGATGAAATGTCATGCAAAGTTAAAATCATCTACATCTGAAACACCATAGGAGGGCGCCCACAGCAATGAGCCGCTCCATAGAAGCACTAAAACACTCCTCATCTCAGTCATAAAGCTCTATGATATGGAGATTTGGAAACACACTGAGCTGCTACGAGTGTTTATTCAGTGAACTGAAAGTGGAATTCAGAGTAAACAGGTTGATGTCAGGTGAAGTATGTCGCTTTATGAGTTCTGTTTGTGTGATGATGTTTAATAGTTACGTTTGTGCATTAAAGAGAAAAGGCCAGACATTAAAAAAGGTATATTAAAAAAATAAAATAATAATAATTACACCTGGCTGATGTGGAAAAGTTGAAATAAAGACTGATTTTTTTTTTCCTCTTTGATTCTGGACAGGAGCATTTGTTGCATGTCAGTCGCCCCTTTATCACCATAGCAGCTGATAAAAACTCCACATGTGGTTCATGTAGATCAGAGGAGACAAAATCATTTATTAGAAAAACATATGTGGACATGGGAAACAGCAATAAACCACTCAATGTATTAGAGTTACTGCAGCTAAGTCGTTGATGCATTGTTTCACATATTATTATCTAGAAATGCCTGGGGAAATGACCCTTAACCTTTAAGGTATCAAGGTTAGCAGTTGGCAGCTTTGTGAGGCTGTACTTGACTGAAATGCTAACATGAGCATGCTAACGTGATTGCAGTGACAATGCAAACACGTTGATGTTCATCAGGTATTATATTTAGCATGTTTCCCACCTTACCCTATTAGCATGTTAACATTTGTTAATTAGCACAGAACGCCAAAAACAGCTAGGGTTGATGGGGATGTCATTAGTTTAGCAGGTATACGGTGATAAACCAAAACTAATGAACAAATTGACGTTTTGAGGTGATCATGGTGCTACAGGAAAAAACAGAGGATCACCAAAGTCATTATGATTCATCCTCCGGGAACCATGAACCACTGTAACACATTTCATGGATATTCCTCCAATAGCTTTTGAGATAATTCAATCTGCACTAAATTAGCCTGGCTAAGAGCTAAAACCTACACTGACACATATGCCACTAGTGTGGCTAATAAAACCTTTGAGCCTGAGTTATCAAATCTCCATTGGTTAGACTTTTACATACTATTGCTGTGTAAGTGTATAATGGACAATGTTGGTGCCTTTGCTTTACTAAACATAAAATAGACTCCATTCTTGTTTCCACTAAGTTTCATTCCTGCAAGTGATTTATAATGCTGAAAGTAGAAAAATAAAACATGATCTGAGACTGATCTTTTACAAGAAATCAGTATTTTACGTAGGACTGGTCATCACAGGTACAGAGAGCAAATGAAGAAGGAAAGAGGTGACACGATGACATTAAACAGCTCTCGGGCAGCTGCATTTCACCATGTGTTTCTGCTTCCAGTAGCTCTGGTATATGGCCCAGTCATGGACAGTATCCAGGGCTGGCGGTAATCAGCAATATCACAGAATACTGGTCTAAGATCTGTTCTCATTACACTGTGAAAACACAGATAGTCAGCATCAACTACAGTATTCTTATTTGGAAGCTAGGACCTGTGCCTGACCTGAGTGCAAAATATGGGAAAAGTGAGAGAGCTTCACTTGTGATGGTCACAGAGCTCAAAATCTTCCTCTCAAATATAGTTTACACTGGATCACATTTCTTAAAGACACATAGGCCTACAGTGTCTTAAATTGTCACAGTAAAGTATAAAATGGAAAAAGAGCATCCCTTAATTCGACTTGACCCAGGGAACTCTGGGAAGAAGCAACCAACACACAACATAAGAAAGACATAATGCTGTCAACAATAGTAACGGTAGCAAATAACATATAACATATTTCAAGAGGGCAGGTGGAGTTCAGGGTCCACCTCACCTCCAACTTTTAAAACATTATAGTTTAAAACAATCAGTCTATTGAAAGCCAACCAGGACCAGTAACTTTATAACACCACCACAACCTCTTTACCCTTTAAGTACATATACACAATTTAAATGTATAAAATGTGGCAAATGGAGCAAAATTCTGAGAGAAATCTGATGGACCAATCCCAATTAACAGAGCTACCAGCAGCAGCTGCCAGCGAGGGTATTCAGAACTCAGATCTGGTATCAGCACCCCTGAGTTGCACCCAGATTTAGTTCCAGGAACTAAGCAGATGGAGAGAAGTGGAAACAAAAGAAGCAGAACCTGTTGCAGTAGCTATGTTATGGATTATTAAGCTTCTGCGGTGGAAACAGGGCCACATCAGTTCCTGCCACAGACTCTGGTAGCCTTCTGGCAGTCTTCTGGAGGACAGGAGAACCTGATATCTGCTGACTAGTGGGTATACTTTTAAAACAAGGGTACATGCAAAGTGCTGTTAATAGTATCATTCCCTACCACCGTTAGGCAATAACACATAATTTAGGGGCTCCTTGGTAGTACAAGAGTTGTCTGGTTGTTTCGTGTTAGCTGGCTTGCTAACATTAGCCAGCTACATTCAGGAGTCACATAGTTGTTTTTAGAGTTTGGAGTACTTAAGGACACTCTGTCCAAAGTGCCTTTTGGTTGGCAGGATAGCTTTGGAAACATTCATTTGTTTCATTTCTTGAAATACTATTTGTATGCACATGGAACCAAGTGTCGTCCTGGAGACAGTGTCTGAAAAATGTGTTCGCACTCCAAACACTGATTTCCGGCACTGTTGGACAGCATGTCGAACAACCGAGTTCCGATCGAGCACAACCTGGCCCTTACTCGACACTCTGTTAACTGTCATACCCTCCACTGAAAAGAGAGGGCCTGCAGTGATTTGCGGCCTGCCTCGTCTACCTTGAGAGGCCTGATAAATACCAAGTGTGATGGCACGCCACCAAGACCCAGGGCAGCAGGCAAAGGGGAGCATAGCGCAGCCCTGAAACAGAACCAGATTGTTGAGATCTGGGAGGTATTACCCAGCCAGCACCTGGCCTGCATGGGTCCCACTCCTCTGTGTAACTCAATCTGAAAGCTTAACTCTGTCAAGCTACTGGCAGAGATCCCCCATTAATCCCGTACAGGTGCCAAACAGCACGGTCTACCCACTGGAGGGAGAAAAGAAGCTCCAGTACCTGTTCGGGGGAATTTGTAGAGATACTACATATTTCTCTTTGTGGCCATTTATTTATTTGCCTAAATACACAAAATGACAATAAGACCACAGGAAGTGTGTAGATTCTTCTAAAATGATGTAAAGCCTTTTAAAACCTTGAAGTCCTCTAAGGGACTGATATAAGACAATACCCCACTTAAACTCCCTAGTCACTCCCCCCCCCCCCCTAGAAATTAAAGCCAATTTTAACAGTGCAGCCATTGTGATTTATAAATAATGTAACAGAGCGACTAAAAATCTTTAATATCCACTGATGACAGAATGGAATTAGCCGCATATTTCCCTCCACACTTTCAATTTTCTTCCTTGTTGTGTAAGCCTGGTCCCTAATTCCATCTTTATATGGCTTGAGTATTAACCCCTGTCAAAAAAACCGCTCACACACGGGTTGCCAGCCCGCTCGAGGGATCCCCCGGCGAGGCGAGGTGCGTTTGTTCACCAGCCTCAACGTGGCCTTTGTTGGGTAGCTGAGGAGGCGGTGGGGGTGGGGGGAGGGGGGTATTGCATGCCATGCCTCATGCCAGCATGAGGGGTTATTTAGGAGCCTGAGAATCAATCCAGTATTACAGTTAAGCCATGTAATAATTACCATCATTAGGGGTAACTGGAGCATGGAGATGACCAGGCTCTGCCCATAAACCTGAAGTTAATGCTGCACGTTCCTTGAGACATTTGTCATACATAATTCAGTAATCCTGGAAATACATATTAACGCTCCCCTGCAGCTGAAAACTGTCAGAGCTTTGCCCTGCAGGTCTCTGGATCTGCTCTCTCTCTCCCAGGAGTTTACAAGGTTAACTTCCATATTTCCCCCTTCCTTTCCAAGCGCACTTTCAGAGAGGAAGAGAGAGGCTTTTACTGCAAGAATCTGTGTAAAATTCAATTACTAAGTTGGTTTTGGGGTAATTCAAACAATCACTACAATGTATTTTAATCACACAGACAGATGTTGTTCTAAGAAGGGAAAACACTGAGCAGATGCAGCGCTGTGCAGACGTTCATTTACTGCTTTTGGGATATGGGCATTTAGCAGATCCTATTAGCGAGCCGCGCTGCCTTCGTCCGACGGATGGAAATCGCCTGCTACATCTTCCCCATTTAAAAGACCTCATGCTTAAAATTGACAGAACATTTCATTACAGCAAGCGTATCTGTTGCAATAAACAATGCCTGGTAATGCTTTAAAACCTTTACTCAACCTTAAACTGCACCCTCTCAAATTAGACCCCTCTCAGTGTGTTGTTATTGGCACGAAACTACTGCAGATTTCTATCACAGGTTTGGTAATTCAATAAGCATGAGGGCATTCTAGCCATAGCCTCCAACCAATTGACTGGGTTAAGTTATGGTTAATGCAATACAGATTTAATATGCATTTATGGGGGAAAAAAATCTGGGAGATATGCAGATAATACAAGAGGGAACAAACAGCAGATCATTTATTTCTCTCTGCGAAGGCAGAAATGAAACAACAGTGATGTGAAGCATCTGCAAACCACAAATGCACAGTGAGATGATGAGATTAAGACGATTTTCTCATCCCTCACTTTCAAATGCTTTAATGCAAAATAGCATAAACCAGTGCAAATGCAAACTGGGAGACAATAAACATTCATGTGCTCTTATCAATTCAAAGCAAAGGGCAGTAAAGTTTTTATGAAACCAAGAAAAACTAAATCTACCTTTATTTTACTCAAATACTGTTCTAAAGATGCCCTGTGGAGTTTTCTTGTTAATAAGGCACAGTTTCTTACTTCCACCTGTGGATCATAATAATAATAATAAGAAGAAGATGATGATGAAGAACTGTTTTGAGGGGGTTGGGGTGGGGGGTGGGGTTGCTTGACCTGCAGAATGTGCATCACATAAATGTAAAAACATTGCTCCATAGAGCTACTCGTGCTCAAAAAGGCACAGATAGAATTCTGACTTTAAAATGAAATGTTTTTCTTTCTTTCTTTCTTCGTTCTTTTTCTTTTTAATTTTTATTTTTTTTCACATGTGGCCCTAATCCTCTTCCGTTAGGCATGGGAGTTGGTGCAGACAGCTTCAGCAAAAAATAAATAAATAAATAAAAATAAACTGAAGCCAGTTCAGCTTCTGCTGCAACAAAAAGTTGAGCCAGGATCGTAATGGTTAACAGTTACAAGTGCACAATCCTTGTCAGTTATTTTAAGTTGTGTAATTCTGATATTCACATCCCAGTTCTTATGATGAAGGGTTCAAACGATCGCCATTGTGATAAAGTGTTTTGTCAATCTGCTGTTGTCTGTCTTACCTTTTAAAAGGAGCTTTCCTAATCCCTATCTTCGCCTCTCAGGCAGGCCGTTCCATTCATCCGAAACGTGGGGGGTTATTTTAGTGTGAGAGGAAGATACACAGACCCAGGGCTAAGGACAGTGGGATGTACATTGGCCCAACAGTACATAAATATTTTAAATTAACTTTTCCTTGACAATCAGTAATAATGAAATATGAATGTAGTGTAAATAATAAGACTCTGTGGCATTCACAAAATTAGTACTCTAATAAAAAAAAAAAAACATTACACAACATTGTTGATGAAGCTTCTGTACTTTTACATTTCTCATGTGTGAAAATGCAGAATATTAGCATCTAAATATTAGACTGTTTCAGATGCCTTGTTTTCAGTATCGTAAAGGGAAGGACTGGATGTGAAACCTCTGGTAGTTTAACCCCTCCGCTTATGTTTACACCTGCAGCAGAATACACATCCACTCAGTCAGAGGGATCAGCCAGGAATTTGGCCGGCTAATTGGGTCTTAACTTTCCTGAGAGAGAGAGAGAGAGAGAGAATAGTCCCTGGCAGGCTTTAGCATGAGAGAGAGAGAGAGAGAACGGAAGGGGTGGGGGGGTGAAAAGTCTGTTTTGAACTCTATTCGCCTTCATTTCCTCTGCAATGAAAGAGAAGGAAGATTAATGAAATATCCCGAAATCCATCCTGTTTCGTTTCTATTAAATCAGCAGTGAAATTCAAGCGTCCTGCCCGGCCGAAGGAGGGGGAACTCTGGGATAAAGTTTCCCCACGTTGCTAAAGAGACTCGGGCCAATTTCTGGTGGTGAGCGATGATATTTTCAAAAATTCAGTTGCCGCTGAAGTACGTATATCAGGTTGCGCTTTGATTCTCCCTCAGAATCAGACTTATTTAATTACGCCTGGGTCCGTACAATGTTTGGGATAAATAAGACACATTTCATGGACCGCCATTTTCCTCCTTTTGCTGTAATTGGCAGTTACGGGGGAAAAAATATTAGATCTTTTCATTTCATAGCCGGTTTTTCTCTGACTACAATAATTCTTTTCCAGTTAGTGTGAGCTGTTGTCACAAATGACGCTGTGTTGAGTAGGTGTAGTGTCAATACAAATGCAAACAGCTGCCTCCTCGCTGGAGTCCATTGAAAAACACTGAGACGAGCCAATTGACTTAAACCCCATGGAGTCGCCTAATCCCATCTCAATTAGAATGAACTAATAAGTAGCCCTGTAATTAATCTGACAATGGAGGAGGCTGGGGAACAAACGTCTTAAAGCGTTAAATCCATTAGACCTGCAGCTGTGTGTGTGTGTGTGTGTGGGTGTGGGTGTTTGTGTGTGTTTGGTAGTGTTGAGAGCACTGTTCTAGGGGATACCAGGACATGCACAGTAAGAGACAGTTTAAAGCTGAAATTTGATTGAGTCAAACTTTGGATGGCGATGATTATATTAATACAAAGGCGAGCATATGAAGTAAGAATCCCAACTGATGCGCTGAACAGCGAGTGAATATCAGACCGAGATTGATCAGGTGGACACAAACATGACTCCAAATGGATGCAAATGTTCCGTGGCCCTGTTCAGATCTGTCATTAACATGCATCTTGGCTCTGAGTACATACGTTCACACCTGGCATTAGAATCCACATGCGTCTGTAGTGACCACTTGTGATCACTAGACATATGCAAATAAACATTAATGCTGTTTGCAAAGATCAAATGTGTTGTTGTTTTTAACCGGCGGGAGGCAGCAATGTACTTCCTGTTCCAAGTGGGTTGGTAATCAAAACAAGAAGAAGAAGGAAAAGACATCAAAACAATACACACTGTGTCTTTCCTTGGTATGTTCCAAGCAAAAACCAAATTGCCCAAGATGTTTGACGTGCTCACGATAAATCTCTATGGGCTGTTTGAAATTTCCAGACGTCGTAGACAAATTCAGCTCACCCAGAGTCAGATTTGAGAGTACATACTTCCAGAGGACAGAGAGAGAGTTCTAGATATGGCCACATTCTTAGATTAGGAGTGTGTCCGGGTTCACACTGAAGGACCACAAGTCATACAAACTGTGTGAGCTGGCTTTATACACTGTCTGAATTTTTTTTTTTTTTTAAAACCCATAGAGATATAACACAAGTGCGTATGATGCTCTACCATTTTTATTTATTTATTTTGTCCAAATGAAGAAACAGAATACTCTCAGTTCGCTTAATCCAGATGAAATGCTATATTTCACACCCAAGTGTGTATCATTCAAGAGAGTTGTCATATTGACATTTATTGACTGATTCACAATGTCAACTCACGTGAGAATACATTCCACCTTAAAAGTTGCTGATAGCAACAGTGAATTCAATTATTTTTCAACCTTGTTATTGTTAGCCAGTAAAGATTTGAATCATCCTTCACTCTTCTGATGGTTTCTCTAACAGAAACATCACAACATGAATGTAGAGCGGGGATGTGAGACCCGATCACAAGTGCCAGGTCTGAACAAGGCCTTAGGAACCCTGAGTAAGTAAATAGAACGTGTTCAAAGACTGGGAACAGGGTTCTGGATCAGCTGTGGTCTTTGGATGTTCCATCTGCTGATACCCGAATGAAGAGTGCTACAGTAGTCCAGTCTGGAGGAGACAGAAGCACAGAGGACCTTTTCTAGATCTTAGTTAAATATCTTAGTTGGACAAAGCAGGATCGCACAACCTCAGTCGTCTGACTGTCGAAGGACAACCCAAAGTCAAAAATATGGTAATTTCATAACAGTTACCAGATTTCTCAAAAAAGAGAAATCTGGTAATCTTTTTATTTGAAACAAGCTAATATGAGGACATAACTGAAATACACAAAAGTCTGTTTTACTATGTCAATCAAGTTCAAAGTTGGGGAACACATCCAGTGCCAGTCTGACCATTGGCAGTGTGTTATGCTGTCATGAAGCTTCCATATTTCTTTTCTTTTATTTTGGGAACAATCACACATATTCCAACATGCAAACAAAAACTGGATTTTAAGTTGTTTTTTTTGTGAATGTACACAGAGAAGGAAAATGGACTGAACTAATTTAAATGTTAGTAGCCACTGAGTTCCGTAAATTGAAGTAGAATCAAAGTGAAAGTGACATACTCACTGTGGCACTTCTTTCTCATTCATTTCTTTAGGTCTTTCTTTTTTACTTTCTTTGTTCTGTGGCATCTCACGAGGAAAAGGATGCTTTTATGGCAGATTTATCAAAGTGTTCCTGGATGTTGTTTAGCTGGTCTGAGGGGCCATGGAGCAATACACAAGTAGAGTGACTGATGACCCCCCTTTTTCACCAATCAAATGTGTATGTGGAAGGAGTGGGGGGTGGGGGAGTGCAGGGGGGTGGTCACCTGTTGTCAGTAGCAAATTGCCCGTCAGCCGGTTAGATGAGCCGATGGATGGCACCTTCAGGATATGTGGCTTTTAAAAACCCATAAACCTCCTGAGCTGTGGGGCTAAAACCCAGCTCTCTTGAGTGTGGACTGACAGTTGGCTGATCCTAGTTTGATGATGATTGGTTTTTTTAGCAGAACGCACACACACACACATATACACTCGCTACGGTTTGTATTACCGTACTTGTGAAGGCCTCGGCTTCAGCTCGGGCTATCCTCACCTTGGATCATTTTCCCTTTTTGTCTCGTAACCCCCCGACATGACATTTGGTTCTCATAAGTATAGGAAACCGAGAGCAGGCGCACATTCAAACACAACACCACCACCATCAGCCCTGCTCCTCCACCCTTAAACTCTGCACTCTGTCATTTGGAACAATAATAAACAACCCTCCGAGGAGAGCAAAAAACCTGCTGAAATCTATTACAAGGGAACAGTGTGGTTACATGGCTGTGGAGGGCGGAGGTTGGGGCGGGATGTGGGGTGGGGGGCACATCAGTGTAATTCCAAGTGCCATGCTGATCCGGGCCAGGCTTGCCACATACACTTATCTGATCCTTACGGGTGGTCTGAGAAGTGGTGCCATGTTAGAGTCTAAACCTCGCAGATCTAGACGTCTTCTCTGCTCTGACGCGCCCCCGTGTTGCGGATTTAGACCGAGCCTGCAGGAACGATCGGAATGATCTGGAGGGGGGGGGGGGGGGGGGGGGGGGGCTCCTTTTTGTTTTTGACCTGGAATTTGCCCTCCCACCCTTTTTCCCTCTCCTTTTTTTTCTTTTTTTTTTTTCCCCAAAAAA
>JBBMJY010000009.1:20937271-20955507 GCA_037833715.1 Toxotes lorentzi | reverse complement strand
CCCCCCCTCCCCTCCCCTCCCCCCCCCCCCCCCCCCCCCCCCCCCCCCCCCCCCCCCCTCCCCCCTCCCCCTTTCTATGTGTGGTTGTGGACTGGGAGTTGGACTTATAGGCCTTTTAATGCTGCTGTTTTCTATTTGCTTGATTTGGAGATGAAGGTTTTTGGGTTTTTTTCTCTCTAAAGCATAACACAAAACACAGAGTGTCAAGAGTTTTTCTCTGGCACTGGATGTAAACCAGGTATAGGAGCCAATGTTAAATGGAACCACTAAGGGTCAGGCTCAGCCAAAGCACTGCTGTAAAGAGAAGAATAATCTGTGTTAGTCTAAAAAAAAAATCACATGTGTACAATGCATGTTCTCTTCCAATAACTAGTGATGAGTATGACTTGGTAGTAAATATAAATGGTGATAAAAGTTATATATATAATTATATTATTATTGAATGAATCCATTTTTAAATTTTATTTTATTCATTTTCTTTTAGCTGTTCAGTTACATTTTCACAGGCCTCTCCACACTGTCAGGATATAATTCTGCTGGAGAAATATTGAATCCGTCCTTTATTTTGTATTTCATACAATCTCTGTACAAAAAAATACATGAGAGAGCGTCCAGAATCCACCGTGTGTAATTTGTGTGTAATTACAGAGCACACGACCTCAGGGTTCTCAGCTACTGCTCTGTTTACAGTAAACTGAAGTACTATCATCACAGAAAGTGAGGAGACAGCTATGCAAGCAAAAGAATTCCTCAAGGTCACTGCAAAAACAAACAGCACAGACTACAGACTCTGCAATGCAAACGATATTTTCAAAATTTCATCCAGATTTTATTTTTCATTTCTGATGTTCCCCCGGTTTATTTTTTTATTTTTTTCTTATTACTAAATATAATTGCAGTTACAGTTACATTTCTATTTACTATTTATGTGTGTGTGTGTGTGTGTGTGTGTGTGTGTGTGTGTGTGGCTCATCTGAATTGCATTAAACTGAAATGAAAGAATAATAGATGTACAAAATCATGTCTTGTGTGTATGTGCGTGTTTTCATATTCCTCCCCACCTTTCTGTGTCTTTATCTAATTTATTTATCTCAAGTAATATGTCTAATATTTATGTCAATATCTACATCCAACTGTACTTCCAGGCTCAAAGTCTATAAGAGGAGTAGTCACACACTAGTAAATCTAAATAAAAACACACAGTACGTCATCATGTCCTGTGAGGTGTTCACATCTACTGAGGTGTAACTCAGAGTGTTCCACTGAATTCATTATTCCTCTGCACGCAGCAGAATTAAGCCGTTGCGACACCGGCTTCAGCAGCTGGCGGGGCCACGTTACACATGAAAAAAAAAAAAACATTCAAAGAGGTGAATCTGATCTCAGGCTGCAGGAAACCAGCTCTAGCCTTTGCAAGTGAACCCAGCTGGCTTACGTATCAGCTCAGTGCAGTCTGTGCAGAAACGTACATGCGTATGAACAACTCCCACAAATTCTCCTGCTTTAGGTGAAAGATGAGAGTGGCTGATGAAATCGGCTTTTTCGGAGCCTTGTCCATGTGAAAATAATTATGGAGCATGAGACGACTGGCTTTGCTTTGATGGGGAGGGAGACGGCTCAGGGGGAGCTAATACATAATCAATACAAACATTAACATTCATGGAGCCCAGCATTGTTCTGGTTTCTTCATTTACATGGAACTGATCGTTTTCAGAGATTGTCTTTTGCAACAGATATTATATATTTTAAAAAGTATCCTAGTCATTATATGATAGATGCCTAAAACATTATAACATACTAACCTTTGATTGACCACATTTGGTGTTACAGTATACTGAGCCCCTGATTTCCACTAAAAGGATGTATTCTTTTAAAACTAAGATTCCCGTGCTGTGTTTTTATTTCATACCTGATCTAAGATCATATCTTGCATATGTCAGATATAGATCTTATGTGCACAAGATCTCATGCTGAAAAATTTGGTCTACCTCCATGAGACATCTCTAGGGTTGAATAAAGTCAGGGCCAAAAGACATCCCCAGGTGGCACTGTGGCACCTTTCAGATGTCAGCAGCAGGAAAGCAGCATACTGTGTTTTAGTTTAGTTGAGTTGAGTTGCGTTTGCTTATTGTCACAGTGACCACAACAAGACTAACACGGCCGTCTCCGTGACAGCTGAGAAAGCTTCGTTCACAGAGGAAGACAATGAAATACGGTCGAAAGCTCAGGAAAAAGCTGAAAAGTGGACCTTGAGCGAGACTAGTTTCTCCAGGGTCAATGTAAAGATGGAAGATGGAAGATGTAACTAAATTTCTTCAAATATGCTCAGTCAGAGTTTTTGATTATTAACTCGTGACGTGATGATGAATTTAATCTTATGATAGATAGATAGATATACTTTATTGATCCCAAGCTGGGAAATTACAGGTATGGTTATGGTAAGGTTATGGTAAATTTGCTGAAATTATCAGAATGATTTTTATTTTCTTTGAAGATTTGTTGCACGGGAAACACAGATGTGCATGTTTGTCATTTTCACACCTTTAATTTTTATAGAAACTGAATTACCTCTTAGTCCACAACAAGATGTGACTAAAAGGATGACTGTGTGTTTCTAATTTCTTGAGCTCAGATTTAGTTGCAGTTAGTTGCAAATGTATGTTATTTCCAAAATAAATTCCAAATATCGCATTTTCATTTTTACTTATTGGGATAAAAATCTGACGTCGTGGACGTACGGAAAAGGATGAGGGCCACATGTGGAAAAAAAAAAAAATTCCAAAAAACTATGTAAATAAAATTAGAATTATGAGGAAAAAGTCAGAATTGTGATTTTTTCCCCTCAGCTTTATAATTGTATTTATTTATTTATTGTTTTTTCACAAATATTTTGGCCCTAAGCCTCTTCCGTATAGACGTGTGATAGAAGGTCATTAAAAAACTTTTTTTTAAATCATTGTTTGTTGTTGTAACTGCTTAAAGAAACTGAGAATTGTAACAGTGAAACCATTAAAAGTGTAAACCTAGTACTCCAGTATGCGTATACACAACATAACTGCACATTTTCAAAGGCAGAACGGTACCAGAGCACCTGGAATAGTTCTCTCCCTGTTCTCCGTGATATCCCTTGGAGATGAAAAGTAACGCAACAGTAAATACATTTCCCTGCATCTAAAAAAAACCTCTGACAAGGCAAATGGCTTTTCATTGGCAGGCAATTTTAACACACCCATATGTCAGAACAAGCAATATGAAAGTTTCTTATCCCTACATGAGGGCTGGGAAATCTTAAGTCTCTGGGCGAGAAATGAAAGTTGGAGGTGCACATCAGGCGCAGGCTATCTGTTATACAGAGTAATGGCTCAGCCCCGTCTGCTGTAATTCCACAAATGCATTTTAGCTTTCGAGTCGTGTCAGCTTCACGTAGCAAACATAAGAATTTAATAACAGCATGTCAGCGAGGAATAAAAAAAAAAAAAAAAAATCTTTTCATTTGTCAACCGTACCTTATGAATACACCATCAGCACAAACACACACCTCCCCGTTTAGTCAATATCGCTCTCGGGCCTCAGGCTTGACTGGATTAGATTGTATTGATAGAGGAGATGTATTGGAGATAGAGAATTAAAGGAGCATACCTCCTGCCACAGCGCTTAATTTGTTTCGTATTCGTTACATGTGGTCCGAGTTACTCAATTTGCTGTTATTTTTTCCTCACAGCAGGCTTTTATTTAGTTCTATGAAATGTTGTTTTTTTTCTTTTTCTTTTTGAAATCAGGACGTCTTCCATTTTAAGAGAGAGGAAATTTGATCATGGCAATTGGAGATATTGTGAAATTAAGTATTTGATAAAGCAGCATTCTGCTCAAATGATGACATAGGGAGCCAAGAAAAACATCTGACTGATGCATACTCTAATTTAAAGTGAAGTGTATTGCTTTTGAGCCCCTGCGTTTCTAGCTCTGTTAAGCCTTAAATACTTGTCCTCCACCGGGGATGGTCTTCCAGAATTAATTGGACCCTTGCAGTGAAGGTAGACATAAAGGTTTCAAGGCCGTATTATAATGATGGACAGTTAGAATGCTGGGAAGGTAGCGAGACACTTTCAGTTGTAAATACTGTAAATACAAAGCAATACTTCATAAAGTGGACTAGTAAGAGCTGAACTGAGCTGCAAACCAAACAGAGAAAACCTGAACTGCAACAGAATGGAACAAACTGACATTTAGTAACTAAATGACACACAGGGGAAACATATAGTGTCTGGCCAAACCATTAGGGGTGGACAAAGCATAAATTGACCATGCAAATAACATCAAAACAACTGTTAGCTTGACTTGAAAAATTAGCAACAGTATACGCAAACAAAAGTGGTCTCTCCCGAGATCCCCTTACCATGGTATAAGCTTTTGGTACAGTCGTGTCTCTGACTGCAGACATTTAAAGGTGCGTTCTGCTTGAACCTGAAGCAAATTTTCCCTCAACTTTAGTGCAGCTTTTGTTTTTTGCCCCTAAAAGCCAACGTACCAAACGTGCAGATGTTAGCTCTAACTAGAGAGATTTACTTTTACCTTTAACTCCTTGACGTTGCTAGTTGCAGCAGTTGCATCATATAATGGAGCCAGCCACCTGGTTAAA
Source organism: Toxotes lorentzi (assembly GCA_037833715.1). NCBI lineage: Eukaryota > Metazoa > Chordata > Actinopteri > Toxotidae > Toxotes > Toxotes lorentzi. The sequence goes on along the minus strand of JBBMJY010000009.1, from coordinate 20,950,868 downwards.
GGTTTGTCTTTATTATTTCAGAGAACACTTTGACCCAGATTTTTGTTTGGTATTTTACATAACAGTGAGAAAATAAAATCTTTGCCCTTGCAGGACCAAACTACTTCACCGGTAAACTGGCAGCTTCACTGCTACATGTTCAGAAAGTAAAGAATCGCGATTCATGGGGCATGATGTGAAAATCAGAGGTTTTCATGGGGCAAAGTCAGAGCTAAAGGTTGTGTTTTTATGCTCCATCTGTAGTCTCATTAAAAAAAAAAAAAAAAATACGGCTGCAGAGAGAACTTGAGTTTCCAAAGTGTGTTCGTCAGCAGTCAGAGGAAACACCGGGGGTATGAAGGCCTATTGAGTTTCGGTGTTGGGATCGGCCATTTGCAATCAAACCTGAAGTAGTGGGAGCAGATCACCTCTCCAGCTGTGTAGTAATCTCACACACACACAAACACACTGCACACAGACAACGTGGTTGATTTCATCAGTTCCATCTCAGCCGTTTCATGACCTGATAACCCGGGATTGCGCTGTCATAACACCGTTGTACCGTGCGTTTGGGGGAAACCACATCGTACCCTAAACCAAACCAAGCTTGAAATTTGGATCTGATTGCACGGCTGCATGCCGACTGCAATTGGCCACACTGGGAGTTGATGGTAGACTGAACCATAGCATCTTCTGCATGCTAAATGCTGCAGACGTCATTCTTAACTCAGGCCTTTTGCGTTCGAAGTCTGGTGAAAATGAAAAAGAAAAGAGGAGTCTAAATGAATATCAACCTGGCTCACCCTGACCAGCCTGCCTTCAGCAGCCTGTTAGAGGCTTTCTAAAGTTTCCAGAGATGCTAAGAGCACTGTAGAGGCACTGGGGAAGGCAGACGGATCGAAGAGTCGTAGTTTCCATCCCACCTACCATGCTTCGCCCTCACCGGGCCCAAGCCCACTCCATAGCCGCATTTATCCTATTACATCAATCTGCTGGGATCCACTTCATACGCTCACAAACAGTCGGAAAATACGCAGCAGGATGGAACTGACAAGAAGCCACAGTTGTGGTGCATATCATGTCCATGAATATAATTCCCATCGATTTGGGCTGCCAAACAACTCAGACCAGCTTAATACCTTTATATCAAATCCCTCTAAAAGCATATAATTTCCAGTGATTGCTCACACTTGCGGCCTACTTACATTCACACTGACAACCAAGAGGTGGCACGACTCCAGAGAACACACTCTGTCTCTCTAGTGTTTCCCCGTGTTGCCAGCTTATTTATTCTGCGCAGCTTTAAGTGGCGGCTGTGGAAAAGGGAGGAAACAAAGAGTCATTCTCAGACCATGTGTAAAGTTAATACAGAGCTTTTTTTTTTCATGCTGTTCCACTGCTGAGTGGGAAAATCTAGCCTTTTTCAGCATGCACATATTTCAAAGAGTCGGAGTTGAGAAACTGCAGACCATTTAACATCATCCGTTTAAACAGCCGAGTGACATGGAAGCTGTCAGTAATGTTTTGGATGAATCTCTCTGAGCCTGTAAGACTTGGTGAGATTGATCTACAGTTCCTCTAAGACCCAATCAGTGACTGCAATGTGGTCTCCCTTGTTGAAACACTGTCACTTTACTGTTAGAGATCTGGTTTGCAGTAAATACTCATGAATTCGACCAAAGTAAATATGGAAGCCAAAAGGGCTGAAAATGAAGTCAATTAAATAAATAACTCATTCAATGAAATAATAAAAAAAAAAATAAAAATAAAACTCATAGGAGTTAATAAGAACAAAACATATAATATAACCATGAAATTGTGACACAACCCACTAACTGTATAGAACTTATCTTGCTACTTTTCCCAATAAGAGTTTTTAAAAACAAATTTTTACTTTATTCCACAATTTTTCTTTTTCTTTCTTTTTTTTTTTTTTTACAAAGGAGTTTTCCGCAGAGTCAGTGAAGACCGACAGAACAGAGGCAGTTCTGTGATTGGCTGCAGTCTGAAGCTCTTCCCTGTTGGTCTTGACTGACAGACAAAGACGTTGTGATGAAAAGTGGCTTTTTATAATGTCTCGCTGAATGTTGAGCAGATGTTTCACTTTTTCAGTTTAGAGAGAAGACTGAGAAGGACGGAATGAAAAGAACTAAAACAAATCTGTTGAGAAACAAATGAAAAGTAAAGATCAAACTCATGATTCAACATGAACAACTGTGAATATTAATTAATATTTGATTAATTAATATTTTTAAGATTACTAAAATTATTAATAAGTTGTTAATGTTTTCAGATGGTTACAGAATATTTTTTTTTACACGTTTTAACTACAAATGTGTGCATTTGTAATGTATGGTTAAATAATTGCAACATAAGCCATGAAAATAATGACAACAATAATGACAACAATTTCCATGACAAAGCTGGCTTCATTGCTAAGGGTGCACCCCAAAAGATGTTGTGATGGGAAATCCACAGACAGCAATGTCATCATCTCTAGTGCCTCCAAACGTTTGGGTGCTGACTAATATACATTAAATGACGGGATTCAAGATGCGTTCAAAGCCCCCTTTACAGACTTGCAGCTTGTGCAAAAGACACTCAAAGCTGAAGTAAAAGTATAAGCAGTGTGTGCATTTGACCCATCACAGGTTATGGGCCTTACAGGTGCCCAGGACCTACTTCAGTCAGACTATTTATTGACCCATCTCTTGTGGTGGTGGGAAATAACTAAGTACTTTATGTAGCCTCATCCACAACATTTTCAGTAGGTAAAGTAAGCATTAAGTAGTAGTAAGTATTATCAGAAATATTGTACTTTCTGCTACGTTTATTTGACAGCTTTGGTTACTGGTTACTTTTAAAATGAAGATTTTACACAAATATAACAAAAGGATAATATAACAAACTTTTAAAGATCAAACCAGTGTTTTAAAACCTTTGTGGCATCTCACCTCATCAGAACTTTGTTTCTTCTTCTTTTGTTTCTCAGAAATGATCTAACGAGCCCTCAGACGTTTCTGATGTCCCTGTTTATAAAACTGTATATAAAGTAGCCAACTATCTCCACCTCAAGCTGCTACAACCACCCTGATGCTTTAGTATTAATCATCCAATAATGTTATATATGATAATATATCAGTCAGAGGGACCAAACCAGAACTTTTACTTTAATACTTTAAACCCATTTGTGGCTAATACTTGTAGCTTAGGTCTTAAATTTAAAACAGTATTAAAAAGGTTTTAAAAAGTCTTAAATTGAACTTGTTTATTCTTGGGGTCACTTTCAGTACCGAGCTTTGGGGGGGACTGGGCTTGCAAAACTAGGCTTTTGCAGGACTCTGATTTCTGGTTCTTCTGCACTGATTTTGCTCCTATTTTTAAATAGTCCATCATAACATATTCGGCAGTGTTCCAGTGGTGCAGCGGTAAGTCAGTGAAACAGTCTTTTGACAGTTTTCTAATTAAGAGTTGGAGACATGGTGTTATTTTTTGAATTATTTTTACAACTTACAATCCGACCAACTGCTCCAGTCAAGAGCTCACTTTGACCTCAGACAGACAGAGGACAGATGCTGCTGACTGTGAGTTCAGTTCCTGCGTGTTTGTGACCCCCCACCCCCAACTCCCCCATTTCCTCGCGGATTAATGTCTGTTTTCTCACTGTTTTGTTAAGCAGCCTCATTAAGAGGAGAACTTTTCGTGCCATCACAACTGTTTTTTCCTGTGTCCTGTAATATTTGCAGTTAAAGGCCTCGCCTCTCTACACTAATGAACCCATGATTAATTAAAATGTGTCTACCAGAGCACTGCTTTGGCTGGGTTGTAAGGAGTGGGGGGGGGTTAAGGTTAGAGAAGTCAATGGCAGGCGAGCTGCCTCCAGCTCCCATTACATCATTCTACCCACATGCTGAGCTGGGACTCGGTGATGTCACTAAGTTTACTCAGCTTCCAGGCCATTTGTTTTCCTATGAGTAGCCCTTTTGTTTATTTTCATCATTTTGAATATCACTCAACCAGTTTTATATCAACTCTAAAACTCAATTAGCTTAATGTCTCTCGCGTTCTACCGCCGCTGCCGCTAGCCCCCGAAAAGTGCCCATTAAAACGCCATTTCTGATGCTTTGTTTGCTTTGCGGGCTCAATTATCAATGCACCAGCACCTTTTTACAGGGCCCTTGGCTGTGAGGTTTTAAGAGCTCTAGGAGAGGTTACATCTGTGATTTTTCAAGGGCTTTCCAGGAGGAACCTTGGGGGGCGCTAAACACCTCCACTGCTGCCAGTGCGATAGTCTCCAAGCAGAAAAAAAAACAGTAGAAAACCCCCCTCTGTTTTGTTTTTTCCCCTTTTCTTTTCTTTTAGGACCCCAAAGACATAATTTCACAGAACAACAACCTCCCTCTTCTTGATAACTGTTAGCCTCCAAATGATCCATGGTGAAATTACACAGATCAGATGTTCTCCAAGAACTTTAAATGAGAGTGTAAATACAGTATCATGACCTGCCTCCAGGGGTACCACAACAGCAGATGGATTGGGCTCAAATTATCTGGCTGTCTTGGTGACTTAGGATGTCAAACTGATAAGATACTGTGACTGTATCCACACAATACATAATCATACAACATAATCAAGCAAAGCAGGGGAGAAAAAAACTGCACTTCCTCATACCAAGCCTTTTACTTATTACCTCATCCGAGGTAATTGTTAAATTCTGCAGGGGCATATTTTGAGTGAAAGCATCAGCATCATGCTATAAATTCTACCTATGAGTTGAAGAGTGGGGGAAAAAAAGATTGAAAGTCCAAGTTCAGTGAGAGTGCAGGCTGAAGCAGGGGCCTTCAGCCAGCTCTGGGTTTCATCTGATTTGCGGTGGCAATAAAAAAAAATCAAAAAAAAAATCAGCGGGCCACATGCCGGTCGTTTCAGATGTGTTTTGGATCGAAAATAGGATTAATGTGCTAAAGTGTGATTAGAATGGTTAAACACGATTAATTGGAGCAGACTCAAGTCACCCGGGGAGCTGGGAGGTTGAGGTGGTGGTGGGGTGTATGTGTATGTATGTGTGTGTTTGTGTGTGTGTGTGTGTTTGTGTGTCAGGGTGTTTCTGGACAGATTCCAGCTGAACCAAGTGAACAAAGCGTGCTAACTGTCCAGATTTTCCATGTCTCTCCTCCTGTATGTGTGTGTGTGTGTGTGTATGTGTGTGTGTGTGTGTGTGTGTGTGTGTGTGTGTGTGTGTGTGTGCACATGTGCCTTTACCCTTTGCATTTTCTCATAGCCAGCTTGTCTCAGAGCAGATTGAACACAGCTGAGAATGTTGGTCTAGGCCTGCAGCGCTCCATCCTGGGGGAATAAGCAGGAACCACGAGGTTGGACTTGGCTCACCCTGCGACGGCTGAAAACTGCCATGCACCCAGGGCAGGGGTCCAGGTGGATCGGCTGGGGAGAGGGGAGTAATTTGGGGGTTATTTAAAATGATCTATTAAACCCCTGGACTTTAATCAGGGTTGCTACTATACTGACAGCCATGATTTACCTACAAATCAGTAGGATGAGGATGGGAGGGGATGAATAGGCTCAAAATGGGACCACTTCATCTGAATTATTTTCTAGGGCACTTAGGTTGGGGGCGTTAGCATTGATCAGGCCTGAGGAAAAAGACCAATAGCTCTTAGGAAATCTGCATTCCTTTCCAAATGCAACAGCTCAACATCATCCACGTCTGGCTGTTGACAAAGAAATTGCTTTATTATCCTTTTCCATCAGCGTAGCCTCCTGGTATTAGCATGTCTAGGCTGAGAGAGGGCTCCACGCGGTGAATAGGCAACCTTGGTCTTGTCAGTGAGACCCAGAGTACCTCACACAGGGAGCAGACCCCCACTTGTTTGAGTTATGTGTAAATACAGGCCGGCTCTGACAGACACCCAAAGTCAAACTGGTTTACAGAGGGCCGACGTAGCCAGAAAGCAGAACTGAGCTCTCACAGGTCATTACCACTGCCTGGTCTGTTACTGGGGTAATTGGAAAACCACAGGGGTGTGATGTAATCCACCGCCAGATTACAGTCAAGTACACACATAAATATACAATCATATACATAATCATGAACACAGTGAACCTGTGGGCAACCACTTTCAGAAAAAGGTCTTGTCGAGTTAATATCGTTTCCGATCAAACAAATTTCAGCTTTAGAAGATTTCCCACGAATCACCACCATGAACCACTGTGACCACTGTTTATGGCTGTAATATTTGTTTATTCCATGATTGCTTTCAAGACAATGTTGAATTTTCAAAAATATCCGTAAATACTGTTTAACATTAAAATGTTAAAAGTTTAGATGACGCTTGCAGCCATCCACATCTGCTACCTGCAGTCCGGTCAACGTAATAGCTACATATTCTGAATGTTCGTCAAGCCCTACAAGGTATTTTCAGTTCTCAACTATAGCATGTTTAGCATGTTCCCCATAAGCTAGTTTGGGCACCAGGTCGTCCAACCTTAACAGAAGTGTTTACAACTGACACATTTGACGTTGGGGGTCTCACTGGCTTCCCACCCAATTCCGTCATGGAAAAGGGAGATTCATTTGGGTTTAAGATGACATGACAAACTCTTTGATTGAAGCATACTGAGGCCTTTGTTGGGCACTCACACTACTATCAATGTGGTCATGGATGTCATGTGTGGTGCTGTTACCAAACTCACTCATGTATACCAACAAATTCAAAGTTTGCAAACTACTTTTTCTCCAAGCTTGGATAGGCCACTTCTTCCTGTGCCAACCCTTACATTTATATACAACCAAAATACCACATCAAAAATACTTTGAAGGGAAGGTAAAGCTGCTTGGATGATGTTTTTGTGAAAAAGTCAACAGCACAAAATGGCAAGAACTAACATTTTCAGTACCAAAGCAAAACCAAAGTGATTTGGTATCTTACGTTAGTTGACCTGTGTTGACAATTTTATTGTCTCACTGCCTTGATGCTGGTGAAGCCAAAATTCCACCTGACCACCCACATGGAGGATTTCAAAGTCCCCTGCAAACAGCAAACAAGCAAAAAAAAACCTAGCACTATATAAACTGAATTGTTAAAAAAACATGGTTGCCTATGCCATCTCCTCATGACTCAGCAGAGTTCCAATTCAAAGCCCCCATGCCCACCTCCCCAGTCCCATCCACATGATCCCTCACTGGTGTATGTAGGAATTACCTGGAAATTGGACAGTTTTTCCAACTTTTAACATTCAGTGCTATTGCAGGAGCGATGTAACCACAATGTTTCCGTATCCTTTTTTTCTTTGTCTGCCATGGCACTAAATGTAGTGTGGGTTCATGGGGTATTGTCCATTCCATTATCTGTTCTTCTCTATCAATAGGGATGGTGAGAAAATATGTTTTATGTAAATCTTTGTGAGCTGACCCGTTTAACTTTTCACATTGGATTTCTGTCACAAAGTGTATGCAGTAACTGCTACATTCTTTTTACCAGTGGTATCTCATGGGTCGTCCAATTTCGATTGGCCTCCCTCTGTTGCATTCTACCTAAACCCGGTAGTGTTACATAACCTAGCCCAGTGACCCACCGTTGCTGCTGTAATATCGCGACCTGAGGATGAGGATCCTTACTATCCCATAAAAGTATATGGAGTCAGGCAGCTGGAGCTAATAAACGGCTCCTGAACCCTGTCTTAAGTTCCTGCACAAGGGCAAATGGGAGAATGGGGAGTAAAAACACAGGATGAACGCAGGGGAAGGCACCGATAAATCTGCAAGGATTAGGATTGAAAACAGGGATCATACGTTTACTGTCAGAACGAGTTGGCCTTGTTTTCTGTTACGCTAGCTGGGTGGCTGGACAGAGATGGTCTAAGTTGTACAGGCTGGCCGCACAAATGTAGACAGCTGCGTGTGGATTTTCAGAAAAGCAGCCTTTTTAACCTTTTTTGTCACAGGCTGAAAATGCTCCTACCAGCAAATGAGTATAGTAACAACAGTATAGTAACGACGAGAGAGAAAGAAAAAAAACCCTAACCAGCACTCATCTGAGCGTTCCAATTCAAATACCCACCATCTATTTGGCAAACACCTTCACAGTGAAAGAGCTATGTTTTATGAGAGTGTTAGCTGAATTAACAAATTGCGACGCAAATGAGAAACATGTCTGCAAGTAAAAACAACCCGATATGTTTGTCAGATTTCCAGCAGACCTTGCCACCCCTTCCATCTCCCTGGAATTCCAGCCCTGACTCTAATAGTCAGGAGTTGGAGCGTGGTTTGTGACATGCACCTCTTTTTTTTTTTTAAGCAGAGGTGTTTCTCCCTATTAAATTTATAACGTTCTGCAGTTTATGTGAGAGCCAAACACCAACAAAGATACAGGCTTTTGCAGGCCCCCAAGAAACGCATGTAGCGGTTGTGCCCTGACAGCAGAGTAATATGCACTGTCAGGAGAATTCAGATGCAACGGGACTCAAAGAGAGGCTTCGCTGATGCCTGTCTGTAATTGCCCTAGGTCACGGCCGCCGCTTCACTGCAGATGACCCAGACAGGCATTATATATTATTACAAGACGAGAACTTCAAACCCCTCATAAAAAGAACTATCAAGGGTATTTCTCCCAGCTTTTAGCTCTGGAGGCCTGGAGTTTGTAAAAATCAAGATCCTCCCCCCCCCCCTCCTTCTTCTCCTTATATACTTTTTCTCCCCACCCCCTGTCTTTTTTTTAACATTAATCCCCAACAATAATACTTTTCATTTGAGTGAGAGCAGAGCAAGGCAAGACTCTCTCAGCACATGGCGAAGAGCAAGGGGCCAAAACATTGAGAGCAACTCAAACTTAAGTATTTTTTCTGAGTGGGATCCAAAGATGACCTGACTAATGGGTGTTCATTGGTAGGGAAATATCTTTGCCCATAATGCTACAGCTCAAGGCGTTTTGCTCTCCTGACTCAGTTATGTAAGTGTCAAAAACACCCCAGACTTGGCCTGTTGAGTCTTGAACTGCTACATCAGGGGCACTAACCCCGAAAGCTTTCGCTTTCTCACAGAGTGCCTGAGCACATGGTGCCTGTGCGCTCATTTTGAGACAGTCAGCTTTTAAAACTGCAGGTAGGGAAGGGAAAGTCACATGGAGGCTAATTCCAAAAACACATGTGAACAAGTCAAAATGTCCTAAAGACTGAGGACTCTTAATGAGGTATTTGAAAATGGCCATCAGGCACAAGTCAACCTTCACTTGATTAATGCTCCCTTTAAATGACCCTCTCCCACTATGTTCACAATCCAACTGTGTATGAGTATGATCTGTGGACTATTACTGATAACTCTGCTTGTTGAAAAGCTTTCGTTAAGTGGATAGAAAAGTCCCAGTGAGAGCTATCGTATATCTGCTGGAAACCAGACCTTAGCTTTTTTTCATTTAACTCTTAATCCCTTTTTTTCCATTATGAAGCTAATACGTAACCTTTTTTATACATTCTTGAACAACGCATTACCATGTGAACATAGAGTATGTGTTTTGTGGCCAAAGAAATTAAAGTATATAAGAGAATTATGAATGTTGCTTACTGTATTTTCACATTTAAAGACAGAAAACACATACAAACTTTGTGTTAAAAGAACTTTCAAATTCTGTTTATTTATTGTGGACAAAAAAAAATAATACTAGTATTACATTGCTCCATTCTCTGTACCTAAGGGGCTGTGCAGAAGAAGTATTGATTGCAAATATAATTTTCAGACATTTGTAACAACAACAACAGTTGACACCTTGACAAATCAGCCCTGTATTTTAGGAATCGTGTTCGTATCAGATTTTTCTGCGGTCGCGAGATTGACTTTCAGTCCCAACATCCACTTCCTACGCAGCGTGTAAGTCCAAGGTTATCTGTAGAACACCATCTCATATGAAAGCTTTGGAGGGGGGGGCGGCTCAGGTGGGCTGCTGATTCCTTGGACGGCGATCATGATCCATCGTAACCACGATTGTTGCCTAACCTGCTTTTACTATATTTTAATTGCTACAGCCACAATATTTCCCAACCTTAACCAGACAGTAGGCGTAGCTGTTTCCATTTCCTTAAGATACTCTTTACTTAAACTATTATGTGTGTGATGATAGTTGTGGGCTTTTTTTTTTTTTTTTGCACATAGCGCTGTCAATCAGCACAGGCAGCAACACCAGCATTCATTGTGTTTTCATGGAGTGGTGTTTTGTAAATCCGATGTTCCCACTCTTTTAGGTCTGGTTTGTCGTCTCCTGATAAAGAAAAAAAAAAAATCTGGCTCTTTTGCTGCTTAAATGCACCACTATCACCAGCTAACCGCTAACTTTTGCTGTTTGACGTTGGGTGGATTAAGTTGTGGGCCATAACGAAGAGTTCCCCAGAAGTGAGGGTGAGGTGGAGAGTAGATGAACAGTCTCTGTAGGTTTATCACTGAAGGTGTCACTGTGTGTGACACCTTCACATAAGCTACAGACATTCGATCCGTTGTTCAAATACAAATATTGATTACCGCAGCTATAAACTGAAATTCCAAGCTGCTGAGATTTTTTTTGTGTTAAGAAATGGCTCTTTACGATTCAGGATTGCAACTGCACGCGTCTCATTGCAGCATTATGAAAACTGGAATACATAAGCTTCAGATAAACAGCCCTATAGTCTGATGCATTTGATGCTAGGTTGCCTTCATGTTTCACAGCTCTTTTGAAGCTTGCCTGAGCTGTAAGGCCCTTATCATCTCCCCTAATGCATAGGTAATCACATGTGTGTCAGTTCTCACCACTTCCCCCACTGACAGGCCAATCGGCCAGGCACTCCAAACATGAAAAACATCCTTTTTACAACATGTTTCTTCCCCCTCTTTGGGTTTTTTTTTTCCCCCCTTCTATTTCTCCAAAGCTTGTGATGGACACCCAGGGAGACTGTGTGACACTGATGGCTGGGTGAGGGCATCATTTCCATGAGTAAAAATATCAAACCCCTGTCAGACCTGTCAACTCTTCCACACACACAATCACACAAACACACATACAGAAACTCAAAGCATGCTGGGGAGCCTGTGAGACACCCAGTGTCTCCAGATATGTGTTTTTTTTTTTTTTTTGGTTTTTTTATTCTTGAGTTTTTCTTTTGAGTGCCAAATGGATGCAATGGCTCATGGTGGGGAAGAAAGCCTTCGTATTCATGTGTGACACTTTGAGGGGGGGCCGGCGGGATGCTTCTTTTCGCTCAGTGTCAGGTGGTTTACCATTTGCCTGGCCCGGAGCCCCGGAGCCCCGGAGCCCCAGAGCCTGGAGCCGACGCAGAGAAATGCCAGCACTTAGTCATTTTGTTTTCAGTTGGCACCGTTTACACAGACAGCGTGCGGGTTAAAGAGGTTCGTGGAGGAAAAGTCATTTGTCTCCTGTGTTTTCCTTCATTAATGTCGACTCACATTTTTTTTTTTGGAAGTTGTTTATTTTTTCACAGATGTACAGCATGTGATTATTCAGATTTCAAACAGCTGGGCTGCAGGAGCATGTCATAATCTATATGTATCTTAATGACCTTAACTCACAGCCCACTTCATACTGCTGCCAGGATGTGTGAACAAATAATCATCTATTCTGTGAGAGTGTGTGTTTATAGTACAAACTTCGGGTCATTTAACTTGACACCTTGGACAGAAATTCAGTATTTTAAGACGTCAGAGAAATCGTTAACCCTCTTGTTTTGTCACTCATGAGTCAAAGTCTCACACATTCTCAACACTTGTTAGTTATTAGGATTTGTCTGTTTATGATTTATTCAGTTAGCTGCTGCTTCATATTTTTCACAAGCTTTAGTTCAATTGAAAATGTATGCAAATCCCAAAATTGCTTTGAAAATGAATCATTTAAAAACTGATATCTAGGTAAAATAACTGTTGCACTATTTTGTCTGTATTTAGTACCAGATTGCATTCTGTAGTTCTTTCTAGGAAACTTTCTAGAACATTATTAGGAAATTATAGAGCTGTAAAATAAACCATCCATTCCTGAAAATGAAGGTCTAAATGCTGTTTGAAATCTCTCTCCTTGCTGCCAAGATTCCTGTATTTATTTATTTATTTTGTAAGGATGGAAACTGTTTTTACTCGATCTGCTGCAATAACTGCAGTAAATGCACCTTCCCCCGTGAAAGAAACAGTAGTAAGATTTTTTAAAAGTGTGTTTTTACTGTATGTACTGCAGATTCCTGGAAAATGACCTGAGTGTCCTCAATGGACAGCCCTTATTGTGTGTATTAGAGCGTAACTAGGATTTCCTCCATTTACACACATGAATCATTTCCGGTTTCCTTCCTGTTTCTACATTTATGGGCATTTATAGTGTTTAAAAAGAGAGTTTGAATTATTCTGGCACTTTGAATTCATTAGAAATATACGTGTATTTTCCATATAGATTTAATTATTTAATTTTTTAAAAACTAGATTTTTGGAATGGTTTTGTCACCCTTCTTCTCCTGTTCTTCTTCTTCTTCTTTTTTTTTTGGCTGATTGAACATTGAACAACAGAATAAAACAGTGGCTGACCCTGCATCAGCACGACGGTCAAACCTGTGAGACTCGCGCTTCATTTGTCTGCTTCAGATGAGTTTGACTTGAATATCAATCCAGCAATTAGCGTGAGGCGACACAGGCGCGTCTTCGTCCTAGGCCTCTGCCAGGTCCCCTTCCCTCCCTCCACCCTTCTGTCCATCCATCCATCCACCTTCACCTCTACCACCCCCCCTGCTGTTCGCTCGAAGGAATCCACTGTAAAATGTGATGGAAGAGATTCATTCAGATTATCAAGCCCCCAAGACCCCCCCCCCCCCTCCCCCCCGCTCCTGATATGTTTTCCCTGCATTTGGGGGCCTAATAAGGAAAGCAAACACAGATATCGCTGCTTCTTATTTGAGGACAATTGTTGTTGATGAGTTGGAGGGATAAGCAGTGGAGGATGTGGAGGAAATTGGGCTCCAGGGTTCTTTCTCTGGCCCGGCGGGAGGCCGCCGGGTAAAGCTTGAATAACAAATGAGCTTTGCCGAGGATTTGGCTAATCATCTCAGGCCGCTGAAGCCCCGGGACAACTGGACTTATCAGAGACAGGGAGAGAGGGAGAGAGAGAGAGAGAGAGAGAGAGAGAGAGAGAGAGAGAGAGAGAGAGAGACCCAGCACTTGAACTGCGGACCCCGGGCTCTAATTAACGGCGACCGCAAATGAAAAGCAGCTGGCAATAATTACATAATTAAAGTGCCTTTGGGGGGGAAGAAAAGCATAATTTCTGCAGCCATCGCCATAAATCTTGTGCTGTCCGAGCCCATACGTTTAACATGAACTTTTCCTGAGCAGGTTAATGCATTACTCATATATAAAAAAACACAGTATCCCTTTGTGTTTTTCTTGGACCTGCTTAATAACAAAGAGTATATGACGGGCGGGCGGCCTGCGGATCACCGTGCCCACCGCCGTCTCAGAGAGCCGCTGGAGCATGAAGAGCCGACACCTTCGCTCACCGCAGTGTGTGGGGGGAGGGAAAAAAGGGGGTGGGGGAGGAGGGGGGGGGGGGGGGGGGGGGGGGGGGGGGGGAGAAGGGGGCGGGGG
>JBBMJY010000009.1:20914238-20931300 GCA_037833715.1 Toxotes lorentzi | reverse complement strand
GGGGGGTTGATAGGAGCATTGCAAGGCCTGAAAAGCCTTTCCATCTGAAAGCACTTCATTAAGCCCCCCCGCGAGCTGCCGCATTGCCCCGGCTGCTCAGGGAAGGTTTTAAACAGCTGAGGGTGAAAGCTGAGAGGCCTGAGCCAATTCAGCCCCCAAAGTGGAGCCTTGATTTGGTCCGTTTATGCCTCATCATCAGTCGGCGGGGTCTCAGCTTACATCACTGGTGGAGAGTTACCGCCAGCCAAATTAGCTTTGATGCAGTTTAGGGATATTGTGCAAACAACCAGTTGCGAGTTTAAGAGGGATTAGTTTGTCTGAAACAATTCAGCTTGATCGCCTACAAAAAGAGGAAAGTGCTAAAAAAGCAGAGAGACCAAACAATGCCCTCTGTTTCTGAAAATTAGAGACGGGACTTGTCTAAGACTACAGTGAATTTTTCTTTCCTTTAAAAGTTCTTTAGGTTAACATAACGTATGTAAGTCTGTCTTTGGATGCGTCATGTGTTGCATTTACATAAATATGTACATGAAGTTCGAAGGACACTGTTAATAGTGGGAATGCATTCATCTGGAGCATTAGTGTCCACCAGTAACTCTCTTTTACCTCTGCTTTGGTCTCCACCTTCTCCTGAGGAAAGTATCAGGCTCTTTAGCTGCTAAATGCTCAACTATGTTAACCAGCTAAGTCTCTTATTATGTCTGTCTTCTGTCTGGTGCTGATCAGGCACTGGAAAGGGGGTTAATGAAAGCTTTTTTCCCTCAAAAAAATTAGCTAAAAGAAGCTAAATAGGTTTTATAGCACTGATACGAAGACTTGGTGATGATTATCTATGGGTTCATCACTACAAGCAACTTTTTAGACTCCATATATTATAACCAAAGGTGAAGGCACCTGTAATGTCACTAAGAACCTTTAATTGCAAAGTAGAACTGTATGTCCGCAGTACTTCCGAAAGCATAGTCGGTCAGAGTTGAAGCAGGAGTTCCGGCTGTGAGCTCTAAGAACTGTAAACTCTGGTTGATGTTTACAACAGTAAGTTCAGTTTAGATACATATTCAGCAAAGGAACAGTGTGAAAGAAACATGTTATCACCCTGAATAATGTTCGAACCCCTCAAAGGCCTCACACAAACTATACCACTGCGTAGCAGCTCAATGCTAAAGCTGCATGGGGGCCAATACAGATTTACTCAAAGAAAGGGAAAAAGCCTCCCCAATAACAGTGTAATATTATACATATGCTCTTTATTTTTCTTTTAGAAAGCGCATGTGTCATATTGGGCTCCCTCCTACAAATAGGAATTGAGGGTATTGCGCCGCAGCATTTCTGTCTGGCTCCTGAACAGACGGTCCAAATGGAACCCACGTCCCCCATTTCTCTGCCCCAGAAAAATGGCACGGTTGTTAAGAAGGAAAATACATGAGATGAGAGGCTTGGATATCAGATTATCATCAAGTAGCACCAGAACCCCTGGTATTTTGCTGAAAATTTTGGTATTAAATGTCCGCTTCAAAGTGGCTAATTACGCTAAGTCCTGATTTCATGGTCACAGCTGTAGCGTATTAGCAATCACAACAGCTCGACATAAGACTGCTGCGGTTTCTCCTCGCGAGGAGATGCTGTGGCTTATCTCTCCGCTGGTATCGATGTCGCTGTGATGCTCAGCAGAACCATGTGGGATGATAACTCCATCTCGTCTTCATCTGGCCTGCAGTCACCACAGGCAAGACCCAAATTCCAAGGGGCTTACCTTCAGTTTTTTATTTCTGAAAAACAAAACAAAGATTGTTCATCACCTCACTGCATCTCTTTCCCTTCATGGTCCATTTCATGACTCACTCACACTTAGACACCTATAGAACTCAATGACCATGGGAACTGAGCCAATGAGTAGAAAGAGGTCTCTGGCCAAGAAAAGGAGTCCACAGCTTTTTTTTTTTTCCCAGTCATCAGCTGTGAACAGTCATGTCAACAGTTTAAGACCATCACAACTTTAATTTAACATGCCTCTGTGTTAGCTTGATGTCAAACCTCAGACTCACCTCTTATACGAGCAGTTAGTTCAGGAGTTCCGATGGATCCGCTGCTGAAGCCATTGACAGCTTCTTGGAAAAACAGTTTTGGAGACACAGTCTACGAAAAGCTTTGCAGGCAAAATTAAGAATGGAGACATAAGTGCACTGTGCCAGAGAAACAGCCACATACATTAAAAATTATTACCAAAAAATGTCTGCACGGACTCACTGAAGTTGACAGGAAAGAAGACAATGAGTATCCACTGCAAATGACCCTCACCTCTGAAAGAAACAACCACCTGTGACCTGAACTTTGAAGAAAAGACAGCAGGGGCTGGTGGGCCCAGCACTGTGGTCTTTGTTCATTACTTCATATTTCATAGTATATAAGACATTAATACCCAGAAAATGTGCCACAAAATGTACCTTAAATTACCTTGACTTACCTCTTAAGTGTTCTCAATATGTTTCTGAGCCAAAGCTTGATTTGCCTGATAAAAAAAAGAACCTCTCACCAGTCGTAGACCCCTATGCAATCAGATCTCCAACACCACCCACATTCTGCAGAGCAACATGTCAGTGTCATCTGAGAGCTGCTGTAAGAATAAGACTAAGACTATTAAACACGTGTCCAAGTCATGATTTGGTCACATCAGCGTCCCTGATTTCCACCTGTAATTTCCCAACACAAAATCTCTCTCACACACACACACACACACACACACACACAGAATCAAATCCTCCGACTGTCAGTGCCAATCCATCCGTCCCGCGGTGCTCGTAAACACGATACTCAGACGGAGGAGCTCTAAGTGATCAGTGTCTAATTCAAACCGACACACCAATTGCTGTGGTCCGACACACAAAGCGGTGCACGACAATCCTCTGGTTTTCTCCTCTAATAACGCAGCAACGTCTGCTGCTAGCGTGCTACGCCTTCAGAGGAGCACCAGGCACAATCAAGATAATATTTTTTTTTCCTGTCTTGAGTTACTAATGATTAATAATCACAGGCTAACATGGTGGAAATATTAAGCTCAAGCTCCTCTTCAGAGGCACCGTGATGTGTTGGCATCCGATGGTTAATGTAATAAAGCGCGCTACGTGCCTTTTAGTGTTGGAGAGAATCAAACAAAAATGACAACATGGAAAATTAGGATGCTGTTTCACTTACTGGACTGTTTTAATCTGGCTTTATTTACCTGAGAGTTAGCAGACATATGGAAACGTGCATGTGTTAGTCTTTACTATAAAGGTGGAGACACACTTGATCCCAAGAATTAGACTGTTTCAACTATTACAAAAGTTTTTGAAAAAGTTTGTTTGCTTTTTTTTGTTGTTGTTGTTTTTTTTTAAATACAGTCAATTAATAACAGCAGCATAATATTATATCTGATCTCAGTTTGTCCACAACACTGCTTCTTTAAAATTCACTTCACATGGTCTCATTTTAAGCAGGAGCCCTGAGGAAAATACTTCTCCGGACCAAAACTGACATCTATTTAAAATTCAACTACTTATTATTTAAGGATTGGTGCTTTTGAGCCCTTTAACCAAAAAAAAAAAAAAAAGCCAGAAGTACTCTTGCGAGAAAAACTTTGATTCTTTTGATAGCGCTGATGGAGATCTGATTAATGGAGGTCTGACATCAGAGAGTTTCAGATCTGAGTCCATAAAATGTCATCTCAAATGAATACACTTCTTGTGGGAGGAGATCAAATCTTTTTTTTTTCTTGTGTTTTCGAATGAAATGCACAATTAGTCGAAATGCGGAGCGAGAGTGAAACGCGGGCGACAGCCACGGTCTGTGAAAATGAGCCCGGAGCCAAAGCTAAAACTGATATGTTTCTCATATATTATTATCTGTATAATAAGGTTCTGTTTCCAGAAGAGTTGACATGACTCGAGTGATAACACACACACACACGCCTCTGATGGTGTGAGTATCCCTTTCCATCAGCCAACCTAATATTATACTTTTACCCTGTGATTCACCCCCTCTAGTTCAGCTGGGCTCATATCATATTTAAAGTCGCTATGATTGAGTCTCCCCCCCCTGTTGTTGGCATATTTCTCATTTAGGTTAAATCAAAGAGACGTGGTGTCAGACCTAACCACCGCTCATTACCATCATCGCTGGAGTACAGGGAGCAATTTACCTGTGGAGACGTGGTAATGCTGAATGTAAATAGGCGAGAGCAGGAGCTGAAATGATATTTTTAATTATGTGGCACCTCTCCCGCCGTTCCCCATGCTGTTCCCCGAGCCTTCAACGCCCGAGGCCTCATTTCTGTATTTGCGTCTCATCAGAAAGGAGGAGAAGGGGGAAGAGTATTTGAATGCCAGAGGAGGAGGAGGACCTGTTTGGGTGAGAGGGTGGCTCGCGTCCTCTCCCAGCGACCTCCGCACGCGCGCAAACAAAACAAACAAACAAAAAAAAAACAGCAGCAGTCACCGAGGCGTCGCGGAAAGTTGACATTGCGTTGATTATCTTCCTAAGCGGGCGCCGTCAGCTCGTTTTCCTATACGCTAACACTCTCAAAGGCTTCAATCAACAGCTTGATTCTCATTTACCTCTGGTTTGCATTACTGAGGCTAAAAGCTGCTGCGAGACTTTCGAGTTCTGCTGATAGAACTGAAGAGGACACAAAAGGTGTCTCAGACTTCAGAGAGAACCAGACACTAACTTTCAGAGTTAGCTCACAGGACCTCACTTTTACTAATCTCTAAAATGAATTACAGCATTGTGA
Source organism: Toxotes lorentzi (assembly GCA_037833715.1). Taxonomy (NCBI): domain Eukaryota; kingdom Metazoa; phylum Chordata; class Actinopteri; family Toxotidae; genus Toxotes; species Toxotes lorentzi. Next base: position 20,926,532 of record JBBMJY010000009.1, on the reverse strand, counting down.
GAGAACAGTGGGAACATGAGATGACAGAGAGAGGTCAGAGTTTGTTTGAAAGTCAGCTCGGGACACCAGAAACCCACCTGGGGACACACCAGCACCCACTCAGACCTTACAGACTCCTTACACCTGGATGTGGTTAGGACTGAGGAAGACCAGGCCCATTGAGAACCCTCAGTATTAAACAGGTCACCGCTGTTCATCACAGGGGAACTTAAAGTATCTGCAATTTTGCTGATAGAATGGCACTGTGGTTAGCCATGTCACCTAACTGCAAGAAGGTTCTGGGTTTGAGTCCACCGTGGCTCAGGTTCTCTGTGCTTGTGTGGGTTCCCCAGCTTCCTCCCACAGTCCAAAGACATGCAGATCAGGTTCACTGGTGACTCTAAATTGTCCATAGGTGTGAATGTAAGTGTAAGTCCTCTATATGTCAGCCCTGTGATAAACTGGAGACCTGCCCAAGGTGTAGTTTCAGCTGAGATGGTCCAACACACAGCTGAAGCTACTTCATTCCACGTGGACCAGCTGGACTGGAGATAACCCCTGATGACTCTCTTCCACCGTGATGCTCCTTGTTTTACTGACTGATTCTGTCAAAGTCCTCGAGAGGCCCAGCAGGAAACCCTGACTTGAACTCTATCAAACCTAGAGAGACCTGAAAGTGTCTGTCCACTGACAGTCTCCATCCAACCTAACAGATCTTGAAGAGGATCTGCCGAGAAGAAAGGCAGAAAATCCCCAAATCCAGATGTGCAAAGCTTGTTGCATTGTGCTCAGGAAGATTTGGGCCAAAAGTGCTTCAACCAAGTCCTGGGTAAAGAGTATTTACTCAGCCCCCAGCTGTAGCACAGGTTTCTAGATCCCTAAGATCAGATTTTGGTTTCTGGGTCTCTGTACCGACATGACAGTACCAAACCGGTATCAAACCAGAGACGCCGCGCACTGACTCAGCTGCACTCAGCTGCAGTTTGTCAAGAAATAGATTCCCCAAATGGCGAACTATTCCTCATCTGGGCAACAGCAAATATTTCAGCAAATCCCAACACAGCTGCAAAACACTCAATGAACCCCACAAGACCCAAAGTGAATGACCATACCATTACTTTTATTGTAGATATACTGAGCTACAATTATAAAAAAAAAAAGAAAAAGGAAAAAAGAAAGAAAAAAGAAAATAAAATTAAACCAAAAAAAAAAAAAAAGAAATTAAAGGTATTTGTGATCCATAAGGTGCAGACCGCAAACCACTGCAGCACGGTATTACAGTATGAGTGAGGAGTTCAATTTCTAGTCCATATTCTATGTCCCTTAAAACATTTTGCTGCAGGTTGTAATGGCCCATAATTCCCCACACTGATAACAGTTCGTCGCTCGCTCATCGTTTAGCGTTCCGCTCTGCTGGTGTTCTGCTGCTCAGCGAAACAGTCTCCATCAGTGCTCCATGCTGGCTTTGTGAGACCAATGTATCTGCTGCCAAGAGTCCTCTTCCCGCCGGGCTTTCTTACCGCTTATACAAGGCATTTCAGTTCACTTCAGACACTGTTCACACCTTCTAACTGCACCTTAAAGGAAAAATCCACCCTACGGCACCAGTACTGTTGGAAAACGTACCAACCAACGAGGTTCGTTCCTCTGAGTATTAGGCCAAATGTAGAGGACTGACATGCATCACATACGCATCCAGTTGTAGTAAAAGTAAAGGCTCACCATGGACCTCTGAATCAGAGTGGATGTGAGTAAAACTTGTTGACAGTGGGTCAACAGGAAACAGAACATCTAAATCTAAATAAGTCCTGTTTTTGGAAGTTGCTGAAACTGATCCAGGACAATAACACTGATCCTCTATAATCCTGCATCACCATCTCCCAGTCACTGATCAGCTGATAAAACCTGTTACAGCCAATACAAAAACCCAAAGAGGTATTCCTTAAGTTTGGATAAAACCACTTTTCTGTTGCTTTGCAGCAGCCTGTCATATATAGCCAAGAAGGCAGTCTACCATGTGATGAAGTCAAATTTATGACAGTCGTAACTCAGCCTGTAAGAGAAGACCATAAGTCGGGGAGGCCGACATGAGGCCTGTACAGGGCTTCATGGCTCAGATGGTGATGACGATAACTAGAGCAGCAACTGGAGCAGAAAACACTGTAGGTATCTACATGTTCAGAGCAGATACAGACTGATCCACTTTAAGACTCAAGACTGTAACCTGTTCTATTAAGCGTCAAAAAATCCTAATCATATCCACAGTGATTCAGCGCTGCGTTAAATATAATCATTAAACACAATTAAATCCAAGCAGCATGAATACGCTTTCTTTTTTAAGAGGCAGTGAATTTCAGATGTAGCTACAATGGTGTGATGGAAAGGTTTTTGTTTTTTTTTGTTAGGGCTGTCAAAAAAAAAAAAATGTAAACAAATTATTCAAAGAGCAGTAGTCTAGTTTAGGGGTAGAACAACTGGGTGAGAAAGACGGCACATTTTGTGAAAGCCTTGAGTTTTCATGTACTGTTCGTATTTCAAAAATATGCATGTATTGTATAAAAAAAAAAAAAAAATTAAATGACAGCCCCAGTTCACAGGAATTCACCAAGTAAAGCTGAGCATGTTAAAGACAAGTGAACACTGCTCCAACAAGTAAACAAGACTTCACTGCACATGAGCAAGTCTGAGTGGATTTTTCCTTTAAGTTCCTAATAAAGGGGCTGGGGGAGGGTTGTCTCGTAGATGTCAAAGTAGTCAAGAAGAGAATCAGATCAAGGGCATCGTGTCGTCATTCAAATGACTGGACGTGGGAATTTTGACTTGCAATTCGTTTTCCAAACAGCTGTTTAAGGCAGGACACAGATTACGTGACGTCCAGACATTTTTTTTTTTAGCCCCCAAACTGCAATGGTTTTTTATTGTTGTTTTTTTTACAGTGTAGTTATCAGATGATAACCTGCAGGCACATTTTTTTTGTCTCCCCTCCCAAAGCCCCTTACTCTACTTTTTCTTTTCTTTTTTTTTAAATTTAGTTTTTATTTAAAACAGGGTTGTGTAATACCAGCAATTGAAACAGCAGCAAAGACTGAACCACAAGTTAGTCCTCTTAACATTACGGCATCAATATACACTTCTTTTTTTTTTTCCCCTCCCCATCTTTCACTCCCTTTCACACTACTCTGACATGAGGTAAAGTATGGCGCCCAAGTGCAATGCTCAATTGTGCTACATGTACAAAAGGAAAAAAAAAAAAAATTAAAAATAAGAAAATAAAAAATAAAAACTGCCAGTACGAGAAAACATAGTCCTAGCTCTGAATAACACAGGACTACCTCAACTTCAGCACTCCCACACACACCTCCCTCCTCGACGAAAAAAAAAAAAAGAAAAAAAAAAAACATACGTGGTGGTTGGATACTGATGCCACTTCTGGCTGACAAGGTCACATCCACATTTTCATCAGATCAAATAAAAAGAGTGGGTGTGGCACCATATGAGTGATTTCACATTCTTTTTTTTTTTTTAAACTTCTTTAAGTAATCCCTCCCCCTATCCTTCCCGTTGACTAACGAATAATTAGTGTGTTGAGCCAGAGGAAACTTTTAAAGGGCTCTGTGTGTGTGTGTGACAAACTGGAGGGTCAGATACACTCCATTCTACAGTCACAAGACAATATCTCTCTCTGTAATGAGGAAATCATTCAGCACAGCCAGGACTTCATACAGGGTTCATAGAGGTGACTACAGAGGGTCAGACACCTGCTTGAGAAATAACGAGATTGCACTCTGTCTGACAGATTGTAGAATGTCGAGCTTCAGTTTCACGATGCACGAGAGCCGAAGGATTTCACAGATTCACGCTTCAGCGCTCGCATGGTCATCTGCAAGACCCATGGAAAAAAAAAAAAGAAAAACTATGAAATGTATGGCACCCGAAGAGATATCGGAGAAACTCAGCTTTTGGCAGAGGAGAAAAGATGAGGCAAAGAACGCGGATCAACGTGAATAAATCAGAATTTGGGCTTTTCAAGTTTGTTTTTTTTTCCATCTGAATTCAAAACATGAACCTACTGAAATAACTCATTTTGAACCTACGGCGCAAAGTGGAAACGCGTGAGCTGTGGTTTCAGTAGTAGTCGTGTCGTTGCGGTCGTCGCAGTCTTCGTACAAGTATTTTTTTCCCTCCACTTAGTTGAAGTTTGGTTCTTGTGAACTGACACTCTGGCCCAGTCTGGTCTCAGATTGCTGTTTGTCAGAGCAGAAATTTAGTATGGGCCAAAGAGTCTGGGAAACAAGAGCAACATCTGCTGCATCTTCAGCCAGTTTTACTGAAATTGCAAATGACTGCCACGACCAAGCTCTTACTCAGGAGTATGGGCCCCGCAAGCACAGCAGAAAACGCAATCATAAAGGTTTTAAAAATCAATTCTAACTCGACACAACACAGAGCCCTGAGAAATCTTACCTTAAAGCATGCGTAAAATAAATACTTGCTTTCAAAACATTTGATCTAATGAATATGTGTAAATATGCGAAAGGCTCACCATCTCAGCCCTCAGCGCCACACAACTTTTAAACATCTTTCAGCTCATCCTTTTGGTTTTACTTCCACAGCATGGTTTCCAGCTGTAGGCAGCTGTTTTCAGCAAACACACACACGAACAGGGCTAAAAGCAGAGCGAAGACTGGACTTTTTTCAGGTGGATAACGGGTCAGTGTTCTGTTTACAGCTTGTTGTGCTGCCCTACAGATGACTAAAACATCAATAAATAAAAATAATAATAATAATAATAATGCAACTTTAAGGTCCTCTATCACTTCAGTTTAATATTATGCTTTACTGATACTTTAAGTACACTTGCAATTAATAAATCAACCCCGTTGGTTAGCGACGCCATGGGCAGTTCACTGCAAACGTTCAGAGTTAACACACGTTTTGTACTCAGGCCTATTTGTGTTTTTAATGCACAGGTCCACCCTGTGAGTGGATGGGTTCACCTGCTGCCTCTATTTGGAGCATTTCACTGAAAATGTGTTATTTAATTTAATTAAAAAAAAAAAAAAAAGTCGTGTTCATTTTCAGCTGTCTATAACTTCAAATTATGATCAGTTCACTCACTGAATAAGTTTGAAACTAATCTCCCACGGAGAAGGCACTGAGTTTTGTTTTTAACTTCAAGACGCAAAACTCAAATTGCCGTCAATGTTGACTCAGGGAATCTGTGTGCTGCGTACTGTAGATGCAGGTACGGTTATCACAGTTTAAAAAAAAAGAAAGACTACAGTATGAATCACCGTCAGAGTTACTGAGCTGAACTGCAGTCTCGTCCACAAATGAACACTGAGTGCACTGTCCTTTGAGGTAGAAGAATTACGGTGGGATTTCAGATAGCTATGTTAACACGCTTTAGGAGCCACACAGGTATAAGTCTCTTATATATGAAGATAGCTTTCAAGAATTAAGTCAAGTATTTTCCTATGTTTTGGAGTATGTTTAAAGTTTTAGAGTGCAATCTGATTACCTCCACAAGCACTGATCCTCATCTGATCAATTAATCCTCCGTTTGTTTTTAACCCAGAACCTCAACTGATGGAACTAAAAGCTGATGATTGAGTATATTAAAATAAAAAAAAACCAAAACAAAACAAAACAGAGTTAGGCTTATGTGCAGAGAATACACTTTCTATGCCCCCCCCCCCCAAAAAAAAAAAAAAATGTCATCAAGAGTCTCAGGCATGGGAAGGGGAAGGGACGACAAATGCGGCTCTCCTCTACACAGCTTGATGGCTGACGAACAGAACAACCAAATCAAACAGATTTCTAAAAACGAAAAAAAAAAAAAAAAAATCCAAAAACAAAACAAAAAAAACAAAGTAAAATAAAGAGGTATTATAGTTACAGTGCAAAAAAGATGAGAAATTCAAGCTTAATACAAAAACATAGCACCAAACAAAAAGAAAAAAATAAAAGACAAGAAAATGCATGCAGTTAACTGAGGTATTCAAGTGAAAAAAAGGGCTTATTGATGAGAGAAAAAAAAAGACATTTAGCGAGAAGCAAAATTTTGACGAAAAAAAAAAAAAGGCTGGTATCCTTATCCCTAGGAATTGACTTCAACCTCATAGTGTCACATCTGCTATAGCTTTGGTAGGTACGGGATGTGAGGAACACTAGTGTGTTGAAATGAATTGGCCTTTTTCTTTTTTTTTTCCACTCCACAAAGACTGTATTTGAAAAAGATTTGACGCGTCTCACGTGAGTATCCAATTTGTAGAAAAGTCTGCAGCATATTGTATGTGTGTGATATGTCTTTCTCTTCTTATATCAAAACTGGATGATTTGCTCCACAGAAAGACAAATTTTTTTTTTTTAGTGCGCAAGAATGACTTAAATCGATTCCACCCGTTTCTCGGTATCTAAAAAACGCGTTCGACCAAATCACCGAGATAATGCCATAAACATCTAAACGTCGCTCTCACACACTCCCAGATATATCCATAGATTTTAGAACATTTATAGAAGCCATCCAGTTGTCATGGTTTATACATAAGCTACAAGAACATGCAACCTCAAGTGCGGTTAAAAACTAATTTAAATTACAGTAACTGGGAATGTTGAAATTCCTATCCGTCTCGCAGGATATGAGGGTGAGCCTTAGCATCAAAGGCCGAGAATATCATTCATTGTATTTTATACTTTTATATATATTTATATACTTTGCTACAAATATGATTTTGGTGTCAATGCGACCACAAAAATTCTCAAAAATAACAGACCCTAATGGAATAAGTGCAAAAAAAAAAAAAAACAAACAAAAAAAAAAAATCATTAAGAATACCATTTCAAGACAGATTTCAGACAGAAGTGCCACCAGGTTTTTGTTCCAGTGGTATCTGTTAGCCATGTCTGCCGTAAGCGTTTTAATTTTTTTTTTTTTCTTTTCTGGGGAAAAAAAAAAAAAAAAAACACTTTAAAACTGACTGGCACTAGTGCACAGGCTGAGGAGTTTAGCGTTTTTTTGTTTTTATTTTTTTCTTCCTACATACTTGATTTACACCTTTGATTGAACTATGTACAATCTAATACTACACAATAAGCGTAAGCCTCATCTCACTGTCGTAGAGGTTAACTAAAAAACAAAAAAAAAGCCCCCCCCAAAAAAAACTGAGGAATAGACACTGCGACCTGACCTTTTTTTTTTGTTTTTTTTTAAACATTTAACTAAACGTTAATAAAGCACTCATGTGATTACACAAAGCAGAGAGGGAAAGTAAAGATTGTGTTTGCGCAAAAAAAAAAAGAAAAAAAAAGGTAAAAGATTCGATGTGAAATCCGTTGTGAGATCAGTCTGCTTCTTTTGTTGCATCTCCACACAGTGTTCCTGGCTGCCTTGGTTGTGCCATCGCGGGCTGAAGATACAGGGCTAGCATCGTGCTGTGTTGGGAAGCCGAAGTTGCTTTGTTTTTGTTTTTTTGTTTTTTTTTTCTCCGTTCGCATCGATAGCTTAGGTGCTAATGCTGAAGAGCTCGGAAGGAGGAGCTCAGTTGTTTTGGACCTGAGGTTGATTGGCTTTGAGGCTGCGCAGAGCTCGTCGTGCCGCTGCCGACTTGGCGATCCGGTAGCTGCGGCCGACTCCTTTGAACTTGCCCTTCCCGACCACCTCCACCGTCACCCGGACCTTACCGTCGTACGTTCTCTCTGCGGGGCTGAAAGCAGAGGAGAGGTAACAGGCTTATATTAGAGATGGACCTTTATTTCCAATTGCCCTCTGTTACCCCATCTAACACACCACTTCCGTGTTTGGTGACCCATACTTTCTTTTTGGCCTTAGTCAGTTTACCACTTCCCTTTGTACCATTTCACTTTGTTCACTTAACTGGGTCAAGTTAATGTAAGTAACTCCATATTTCCTGCACAGATTTTTCACATTAAAAGGCGTCCAGCAGGTCAGATATATTCCAAAACCGACATAGGTGCAGGCTGCAGAGGCACACGCAGCCCTGCCGGAAGGGAGGACCCACTGGGTCTTTTTTTTTTTTTTGTTTGTTTTTTTGTTTTGATGTGTATGGTCAGCATGGTCATAAATTTTGAGACACTGGGAAAGGGCAGATAATGATATAAATTCTCTGGCTGTTCTCTGGAATACTGCCAAGTATAAGCAAGTTTCACTCTCAGAGCTCAGGTGAGGAATCCAGCACTTGGATTTTGTTTAATGTGACACTGATTTTCAACCAGTGACGACACATTTTGTTATTTGTCCTACGTTTATAAAATCTCTGTTGATGGATTAATACAGAGATGAAGATTATTAATTAGGACTGAGGAACATTTGAAAACAAAACAGGTTTGTCGTACACACACGTTATAACAAATACAATAATATTCATACTTAAATCTAGGCAAGAGTGATTGTTCATTGTTGTCTGTTGTGACTGGTTTTGCCTGTCACCAGTGAATTCCTATATGAACACTGTCCAAGTCAGGAGCAAGAAAATCTACATCTATTCCAAATCATGAATACAGAGACAGATGCTACCATCAAATACTGCTTTTTGTTTGTGTGTGTGTGTGTGTGTGCACGTGCTGATCTTTTACCTGAACTTGGCAGTTTCTGGTTCCATCTCGAGCAGCTCCCTCACAGGAGAGCGTGGCACGTTGGCGGAGAATTTCTCTGTAAGTGGTGATGGGGATGGAGGGTCGTGAGGCAAGAGCATCATAAATATGCAACTCTTCCAACGTGTCAACACAACTGGGAAAAATTAATCCTGAACGTCTGCTGTCACTCAAAGTAGCCTGCATGAATGAACGAACAAATTAATAAATAAATAAATGTCCTCCTCACCTATAAGTGGCCTCATCATTGGATAATACACTTGCCACACTGTCTCCAACGACATACTGCTGTCCATATAAATTGCTCCGGCTAGCGACTCGAAGATGTCCCCCATTGCCTTGGGGACCTCGATGTCCTCCTCCTTTTCCTCATCTTCTTCAGAGCGTCGCAGCTGAGAGGAAACATAACAAACCAGATTTAGTCATCACACACACGTAGTGTTGGTTTGGGGGACGGGGGGGTGGGGGTGGTCAAACATACAAGACTACCTAAGGTGAACTGGTTGAGTGTGCACTAGGCGGCTGACCTGCTCAGGTAAATCTGTCCTGTATTTAGTTCACTGCATTAAGCAAAAACAGTTTCTCCACTGATTTTCCAGGAATTATACTGTATCAAAACATGTGTCACTATTGTGATCATGTTAAGGGCTAATTTACACCCTCCACCCATTTGCATCCCCTATTCTATCATCACTGTTTTTCTAACAGAAACACTGTACATGTTAAAAAAGGAGTTATCACTGTAACTATGGTAGTATGAATTCTCAACCAGCACCAGATTTATATTTGGGTGTGAACATGGCTGAAGCATTAGCACGTTAGACCAGTGTTAAGACTGTCAGGGTGGGTGTGTTCAAGATAAAACATTTTCACAAGGATTTTTTTTTTTTTAATCCAAAAAAAAAAAAGTTCTCAGCTCATACTATTCACTGACAGACTTATGGCCTGTTTAAGTAGTGACACTAAATGTAACGTAACAGTATTTGATGAGCAGTGAGCGGTTGAGTGGTGCCATATTACTGCAGCACATTTCTTTATTTCTTTCAGCTGGTTCTCAGTGTGTCTGTGTACGTGCCTGATGTCCCTAAGGCATTAAAAGTACCTCTGGAGCGGAATGAGAGGCGATCTGCAGCCAAGAAAGCCATGTCCAGGAAAAATAAATCCAACTGCATTTTGAGACAGATTCATAAAAGCTGACTGCCTTGTTATTCATGCATTGAATCCTGACTGTTGTTTATTGGGGAAAACAAGTAAAACAGCAAAGATCAGGTTTCTTCCCACGGGGCTCTGTTGTTCTGTTGTCGGCTGTGTTCTCGGGCGAAACCGAGCTCACCTCGGAGTCCATGCCTTGCATCTCGTTCTTCTCCAGCTGAAACTGCACGAAGTCGTCGATGACGTGGAAAAGCTCGGGTGAGATGGCCTTGAAGTACTTGTGGTAGTCGTACTTGACGGCCAGAGAGGCAAAGATGGTGTTGTTGACCAGTGCTGAGCGCAGGTCGGTCAGCACACCGGGAGAGTGCTGCCGTGGGTCTTCGTAAAGGTGCTTCGTTATGAGGTAGTCAAGAATTGCATCACCGAGGAACTCCAGCCGCTGGTAACAATCTGAAGAGAGGGCAAGAGAAACCTGTGTAAAACTCAGGGCTCACAGTTCCCACCCTGTCCCTGACTGATGAAGTCACGAGTATGAATTTTACCGAAGCTGCTTTTACACCAGAATCTGACTGGACAATTACAATCCAACTGAATTTTACAGGCAGATTTATTTTACAGGTTTACAAAGACTGATTAACAACCACAAACTCAAAATCTTATGACCCATCAGTCAGTCATGGTTGAGATTGGATTTAGTTAGTTAGATGTGGGCTACAACTTGACTGCCTCTAATTCCCAGACACATTATTCTAGACTCTGAGCGTTACATAATAATAAACAATAAAAGAACCGGTGTGCTGCTGCAAGGTGAAGTCTAACCTGTGATGGTGTTGTAATGGTAGGAAGCGTGGGTGAAGGCTTGCAGGAGGTAAGCCTTGTTCTGAAAGGTGTAGTTGATCTTTTTTTCAAAGTTCTTGAAGCCAGAAATGAGGTGGTTGAGCGTTCGCTCTGCGTCTGGATGGTCCAGCATGCAGCGGGGTGGGATCTTTAGCCATCCATAGCACAGGTCAGTGGCTATGGTCTGTTGGCTCCGCACCACTTCTCCTGTTAGAGTCCCTCTCTCCAATGGTAACACCTGGAGTCAAAGAAGAAAATCAAACTCTCAAACCAGCAGATAAAGTCTGACGACTATGCTTATTAACACACCGTTCTCATGTCTGTCAGTAAAGTACAGAGCTGGAGTCAGGACATGGCTACCCTTATCTTAGTGTAAAGACAGGAAATAAGGGGAAACTGCTAGCTTAGCTCAAAATCTATGTACCAACACCTCTAAAGCATAGTTTTAAGGGGAGTTATGGGTGTGAAAGTACTGGGTGTTTGTGTAAAAAATAAATACATAAAAAGAAGAATTAGTGGTGAGAAATGGGAACCTATATGTTGTGGCCAAGCAAACAACCAATAACCTTAAGAATTGATAGATCGAAGTCCAGCTTTGGACTGACCCACTGACAAAATATGTTCTTATTTTTTTGTGTGTGGATGAATTTAAATTTTCTAAAACCGTTTCACAGTAAAAGAATCTCAACAATTCGCAGCTGGCTTTTAATGTGAAGCAGCAGCAGGACTTATTCAGTTTGGAGAGAATTCCATCATGTTCACAGTCATTAAAGCCTGCATTCATTTCCTTTCATTGGTCAGCCATTTATGAGTAGTGTTTTATTCAGACCTGATGAATCATTGCTGATTCATTCTGCTGTGACACAGAACAGTGTGGGAGGTCCTGGCTCACCTTGAGGCCCAATGAGCAGAGGAACATCTGGGCGGCTCTTTCTCCGCAGCTGGTCAGGTAGCAGCCCAGCAGAGCCTCCACACAGTCAGCGATGCTCTTGTCGGCGATGCACTGCTCTGTGTGCAGGTCGTAGGAGATCGACTGCTTACCGAGCTCGACGCCGCAGTTCTCCTCCGACGGGTTCCAAAAACCCACCACAAAGTCGTCCTCCTCCCCGGCCTTGCTGGGGTCCAGGTAGCACATGGCGTCCCATGAGCTGTAGTCGAACTCCTCGGCCGAGGGCCCACTGGGCGCCGGCTCTGAGGAGTAGTGGGCTGCAGTGGGATGCAGTGGCTTCTTGGGGGCCTTCCATTCATACGGAGACTCCATGGCGGGGGATGGACCTGAGGCCGGGGTGGGAGAGGGAGGGAAGACGCTCAGAGAGATCTTCTTTGCAAATGCACCAGATCCCAACAGCATATTATCGATGAACTTGATGTGCTCCTTGTAGTACTCCAAATCATCCTCCATGTTGACCTCGTCCTTTGGCTCATCCTTCAACATCACCTCATCGTCCTCGTCCACCTCCTCGCCCTCCTCATCGTCCTCGTCATAGTCGTTCCCAGATCGCCCGTTGGCCAGAAGCTCCTCTTTGGCCTGGATGACAGACGCAAACAGGAAGAAAAGCAAGAGCTCAGGTTAAAACAAAACCAGGTCTCCACAGCCGTGGCGCAACAAGTTAAGAGTGCGGCTTTGGACTTGGGCTGGCCTGAGATTGGTGGGTCGTGGGTTCGATCCCTTGACCAAGCGCAATAAAATGGATATGGTGGTGGTGAAGGAGA
>JBBMJY010000009.1:20890404-20914138 GCA_037833715.1 Toxotes lorentzi | reverse complement strand
GCATGCTTGTGTGTGTGTTTCATTCGCTTGGTGTGGGTAAAATGCAGAGAGTAATTTCCCCAGGAGGGATCAATAAATAATAGAAAAAAAAAAATGCACCTGTCTGCTGCAAGAACACTAGGTTTCAACAGGTCTTTGTCACCACAAGTCAGAAGTCACTTTTCAGGAAAAAAAAGAGCATAAGCGTTTAATCACAGAACAAAGGCCAAGTATTTAATGAGTGAAGCAAGTGTTGAAACCATCATCTACTAACTAGAGCTGCAACAATGAGTCAATTAATCAATCTGGACAACTGATTCTATTCTATTCCATTCTACAATAAATTCTGTAAACTGAAAATATCTTTTGGAATGTTGGTCAGACATTTGAAGACATTAACACTTCTCCTTTTCACATGTTTTAGACTAAAAGAATAATTGATTAATGAAAAACTGAGACCAGTTAAACATTACTGGTAATGGGTGTTAGTCACATAGGTAAATATGTTGTGAACGTGAAAGCTTATAGACTTTTTAAATTTGCATTTATATAAAATATTCACATACCCGTGCTCCTAAAAGCCAGAGAAACAAGACTAGGTCTAGTTTCTGGCCAGGCTGTGTATGGTCAATGTGTGAAATTGATGTTGCAGCTGAAAACTGTTTCATGCTTGTGCACCCCACTGTGGGTTTACCGTGTGGAAAAGTGGGCAGGGCAAACCCACACTTTGGGCCCCACACGGGCCCCCCCTTTGTGTTGGTTTTGCCCCTTTTGGGATCCCATGAGGGTTTTCTAGGGGCAACCCACTGTGGTCTTGCCCACAGAAAGCAATTTGATTTGAATTTTGCCCTGCGCAAGTCCAGTGAAGTATCAGTTTACCTAACCCGGTTGTACCTCAGCAAGTGTCGCCTGTAGGCTTAATGTAAACCAAGTCCAGACCTAGGCTGTAGTTCCACCAGTCAAATTTAATGAAGTATTACAGTAGGCTAATTGTATCCCGTCAGCAACAACTGTAGAGACCAAAGAGCAGTTTGCAATTCCAATTATTATTGAATATACCATATGTAAGGTGATTCCATTGCAAATGTTTTAACTGCTAAGTACTTTGTGTAAATGAATAACTGAACAATATAGACAGCTCCACTGGTTCACACTGTGTCAGACAAACAACAACCTGATTACGTATTGTGACTGGCCAGCCCAGTCCAGCACACTGTCATCTGCACCCTGAATGACAGGCTGCTAAAGAGACGGACAGGGACGGCAAAACCTTCATGGAGTTTTTGATAGACACAGGTATTTTCCTATTCCACAAAGACAGACTAGCCTAGCTAGTTAACTTAGCTTGATCTTAACTTCTGTTCCCAGTTAAATTGCTAGTTAGAAGGCTCCACCTGTGGCTCAACCAAGCTAGACTTTTTTTTCCAGCTGGCTTTTTTGCTTGTTATATAGCCCTTTCTGACGAAAATGATCCAGGAATCATGGAACTAGATGAACCAAACTAAGAACCAAAAGTTACTTAGGTGCATTCCTGTTTCTGTTTCCACAGCAACATCTGAAGAAGCAGATTACGCAAATTACTACACGTTTTTACATGTGGATACAACCCCGAGTCATCATGCTGGGAGAACATGATGACTCAAAAGGTTCTTGGTGTCCTAAGAAGTTTCCTGACGCGGAAATGCCCTAAAAGTAGGAAGACATAAGTGTATCTTTGCACTTGGAAAACATTTGTATTTTTACAATTCAATTGTTGTTTTCTCTCTAACTTTGATGCTGTGACAGCTGTGAAAAGCAGCCGGCCCACAGCATCTGAAGTGGAAGCTTTGATTAAACTGCAAGAGACCAAGAGGGGAGAAGGACCAGAAAATAAATGGCAGAGGTGCAGTGGTGTCCCTGAGGGGACTGATTTATAATGTACTTATTGTGTTCTAATGTGGTTCTATGTGGTCACTGTTCTGTTGAATAAAAAGCATTTTATTCAGTATTCAAGCCACATGCTCAGTTCAAAACTCAATTTTCAACACATATTTTCTATTCTTCCTCTTTTAACCTGGCTCTGAAACATCTGACTCAGTTTATCCCACATATGCATTAATAATAATGTTGTTGTTTACTGCAACAAGGACCAAACTAATTTGTTTTTTTGTTAAGGACCTACAGAGCATGTCCATGGGTGCATAGCATATTCACTAGCATGTGCACAGCTTTCCCCTAGTATGTCCACGTGGGGGCCGCTGCAGGCAGTCTGGTGCCCAATGGGACAGCCCACTCCCAGCCCACAGTGTGGACATACTGAGGGATGCTGGGGGCCCACAAATTCTCTGGTTAAGTTTCTTCTAAAAGCTTTGTGTTGGTAGATTAGTACTATGATTAAGGAGTAAATGAGCGCGCGCCACCAAAACCTCACATTCCTTACAGTGACTGCAGTCAAACCAGCCTCCCCTAAATTTGGATCTGAATTGGCTTGACCGCAGTCGTCAGGCATGTGAGATTTTGGTGGGGTGCGTTCATTTGATCCTTAATCACAGCACTAATCCACCAAAACAAAGCTTTTGGAAGAAACTCACCCTAGATTGGTGTTTTATACTGGAGCTAACTCTGCAGACATGAAGGACAGCAGACTTCTGATTGGTTGACTCCTTAATGAGGATGAAAGTCACTGACTGTGTAGACACAGTCGATTGATCCAATACTAGGTTATGATAAAAGAAAAGTATTTTCAGTGGGACCTGCTACAGGTTGTGTGCTTTCCTCTTTAGTACATCTGTCTGAACTCTTCACCACTAAAGGTGTTGTTTTATGTTGATGCACTTTGAGCTGCATCATGTCAATATTCCCATATTTTTTACTTTTAATTATAACATGAGTTCTACTCTATGTAAGAGTACGGCCTGGGATTAAGGGCTACGGGACTTAAAACCACAACATTTACATGATGTGTTACCAGACAAGGTGAAAGCCTGCCCCCTTGTGGCCTGACAACATCGTAACACACACATCATCCATGACAGAAATGAATAGATGAGTGAATGAACAAAAGCTATACTGTGCTTTGCTGCCTTTCACTAAACATTCTCTAAATCTTAAGTCTAACTCTTAGACAAAGCAACTGCTAATTAGGACTAAGAAACATGTCCTTATTCTGCACACACACATTCAGTCACACCGCAGAGACAGTGAATGAAGCAGTATGATGTAAGCGATCAGCAGGAAGTCTACTCACCTCCCCTGAATCCAGTTTGTCAGTGCTGCTTTTGTCCTGGTTGACCACGTAGCCTGGAGGCAGCCAGTTAACAGGTGGGTCGAAGATGGACACCACCATCCTGCTGGGGAGCCCCTTCTTCTTCCCCAGGCGGTACAGGTTACAGTTGCTCACCTGGATGACAGACAGAACAAAGAGAGCAAGTCAATGCCTTTAAACACCATCATCACTAACAGCGTCTGCTAATGTGCTGCTGACACTGCATCTCCTGTGCTGACAGTGTTAGAGGAGTTAGCTTTAATACTTTAACTTCAATACTTTACCTTTAATAATAGTCAGCTAAAGACACTTTATTTTCTTACTCCTATAGTTCCCTTATATTCCTACTAAATTTCTTGGGATGGTTTTAGTAATAATAATGAAGACAGTGGTGAGTTGGTGCTTTTGCAATCAATCAACTTAAATGAACAGCTGGTGCAACCATGAGTCACAGAAGGTCAGCTGAACATGCAAAAATGTCAATGTCTTTCAGTGTGTTGTTAGAAATTACAGGCACACGCCCACTGAACAAGTATGAAAGATAATGTTTCTAATAATAACTGAATGTTGATTTTGGTTTAAATAAATTTTCAACCAAGTTGATTTAATTGCTCTTTTTTTTTTTTTTAAACTAGTCCAGGAAGCTGACAACAAAACTTTGCTTTTAATGTTAATAAATGGTACAGGAAGTGCCCAACCTTTCTTCTAATATTAATACTAGCTGGACTCAGTGCATCCTTATTTTGTGAACAAAGCTATACACTATATAGTTTGACCAATCAGAGGGCGTACTCTATCCTCCTGTCTTGTAAACTCAGCAATGGCTGAAGCTCTTGGTAAGTAAAGAGCTCCTCTTAATAAGTCATGGACTGTCTCACCTTCTTGCTGCGCATATAACTGAGTCGCCCCTCATGAGCATCAGGGTAGGTGCAGAACAGGTACGTGGTGATAGCGTGCTTAAGAAAAGAGTCGCCGAGCATCTCCAGCCGCTCCAGGTTGAAGCCGTCGCTTGCGTTTGACAGGGTCAAGGCCTGTAGGATGAGGCCCGGGTTGGGCCCCAGGCTTTTGGGGGAGTCTTCTCTCTGGGCTCTGTGCTGGGGGCCGGCTGCAAGGTCAGGAGAAGGTGCTGTGGGAGCGATGGGACCCGTGGCTGCCCGGCTGCAGACTGAGGTAGCTTTATTTGTGTGGTCTGAGGTCCTCCCTGGTGTACATTCGTCACTAGGCTGTGGAGGACTGGAGCTGGGCTTCTTCAAGCTGTGAGAGGGCTGCACAGGAACTGAGGTAGTGGTTTGTATTGATTCAGGGCTCTGCAGCCCAGGCGAACTGGGCTGGGAGCATTGGCAATTGTCACGTTGGTGAAGGTGCTCGTCTTGGTGGCTGCTGTCGCCACAGTCGGCGACAAGGGCAGTGCCATTAGTTAGGTTCCTCGTGCAGGTGGCGTTTCCAGACTCAGGGCCAGCGAGGGGCGCCTGATCAGGCAGGGAAGAGTGGTGACTACTTGGTTGTGTTAGGGAACTGGGGTCAGGGGTTACAGTCTGTTGGTGCTTACAGGGACCCTCACCGTCCTCACTGCAGGACTCAGGACAGGAGATGAATGTTCTGCTGTCAATGGATCTCTTCCAGCCAAAGTCCAGGTTTGGATACCTGCAGCATATAAACATAGCATCTATACATTACAATGCTGAGAAACTGTTTTGAACAAGTATGCACATAAATGTTTAAAGACTGCAGAGGCCACAAAAATCCTCAAGATGGTGCCACTGCCCTGGGTTTGTAAATCCTTATGAGTGGCTTATGAACTTTCCACTGAACATACAAACACAGCGGGTAATCATTGAAGATGTTTCCAGAGTTGAAATGTCTTCAAGAATTACCCAGTTTTTTAAAAAATGAAGGTGTAGTGCCACTGATATAAGTATAAGGTTGTAGGGCCATTGTTCTGATTCAGCAATTGAAATAACTGAACTTAACTCATTCTTAGTAAACAATTAACTCATGCATTGTGCAGTGTGTGTAGCAGGGACCTGAAGTCAGGGGGGAGGGTCTGGACTCCCACTCCGGCTTCGCTGGCCGTCTGGGCTCTGAGTTCCTCCGCAGTCAGGAGGCAGTGGAGGCGGTAGAGGATGCTGGGCAGGCACACTGCTTTCCTCCACAGGGAGGCAGGGATGGGGTGGATGGCACACAGCTCTGGAACCAGGATCTGACAAACACAACACTCCTGTTAGACCGGGACTGTTACAGCGTTAGAGAATGTTAAATCAGCATTATCAAAATATTATCGGATGGACGTCACTTTCAGATAACATTAATATTATTTTAGCCCGATATATTCTGTGTTTATCAGCTATCTGTAGAATGAGGGCAGGAACAGAGAACAGACTCTCAACCTGTTTAAACAGCCAGACTTCAGGAATGACAACTGGATTTACTGGGTTTAGACTATATCAGCTATATATCAGCCACCTAGCACTGCTAAGCAGAGAGACACTGTGTGCATTACACTCTGGTATAAGCGGGTCAACAGTGACGTCTCTGCCAATTTTGCAATAAATGAGAACAACACCTGTAACCATGATAAATGAACATGTCAAAGATGGCCACAGACAGGGCTGCTGCTTGCTAATAGGCAAGGCAAATGCTTGGGGCCAGAGGCCAGAAGGGAGCCCACCCCCACCCCCACCGAACGCTGATCAACTTTGATTCACTAAGGCAGCGACAAGTTTGCAATGACAGCGGTAGCCCGTCGCAGACTCCTTTTTTTTTGGCTTTATCTATTTTTAAATTGCACGTTTTTAATGTTCATATTCTTATTTTGAAAAGGTGCCAGGTGTATCCTCTGGATAAGAAGAAAATTATGAAAATTAATGAGAAAAATGCAGATGACACATTTGAAGACGAATGAAGAAGACCAAAACTAAAATATCTTTGTTTTTTTATTGACTGAAACAAACAATAATCTGATGACAAAAATGTGACTAAACAAATAAACATTTTTATCCAAAGACTAAACCTAAATTAAAATCCAGCACTGAAATAAACACAGATTACTTCTAGATCAACAGACATACATGGTAGATTGGAAAGAAAGTATCACCTGTTTGTTCTGCAGACTCTCCCACTTGGCCTTCCTCTTCTCTGCACTGCTGAGTGGCAGGGCTTTGCCCTTCTGGTTCAGGTGCCGCGGGGTCAACAGGTTCAATCTGAAAACGAGAACAGTCCCGAATTTATCCCCGTCCAAGACAAACAAACAAGAAAAAAAACTGAGAGGCTTTCTTACAATGTTACTGTTATTACACTGTAACCGAAAACAACACTGACTGAAATGATCACTTGAGGACATTTATCAGCCTTCACAGCTCCCACTTGAGCCTTTTTTCACATATGCACTAGTACTCCTTAAGACTTGCTTCCTATCAGCTGAACCATCACATCCCAGTGATTAAAAAGCGAGCAGCGGGTTTACGGCTATATTTCACTGTCATGATGCATGCCCTGCTGACCTGGAGGAGGTGTGGTCTACATCCAGGAGTGGCTGGTTCAGGTTGGACAGGTCCAGGTTGTACTTGGTTTTGTAGTACTCAGCGAATGTCTCGTACTCTGGTGAAGGAAACTTGCTGAGCGGTGTCAGGTCTGTGTACACGTCGGCGACATAGAAGCGATGAGGCTGGTCGAAGTTACGATACCTGGGAAAAACAACAGTGAAGGTTATTATACAGCTTGAGCCAGTTCTTATGGTATATTATCTGATAAAGACCCACTTCTTTGTAACTCAAGTACTGTCATTTGGTGCGGCGGTACCTTGGAATGATGACGGCATCCTGGTAGTCCTCCAGCTTAAAGGTGAAGGGGTTCTGCTTGGTGTACTGTGTGGTAGGAATGCCAGTGCGGGCCTCAGATTTCTCAATGTCCTCCATGAACTTAAAGTCCATATCAAGTGTGTTGGAGTCCCCAACTGATCAAAGCGATAACCCAGAATAGAGGGGGGAGAAATAAAATCAGTAACAAACAGACAAGTTGAAGCATCTCCATACGTATGGGAAAGTGATCCACCAAGCTCGACGAGCTCGGGTGCAGTTCCACTCACCAACATTCAGAGGTAGAACACAGTAAGCCGAGTCAGCCAATGTGGGCTTGAACTCCAGTGCAGGTTTCTCCAGGCGGAGGATGTGGGAAAAGATGTACTGGTGCAGGCGGGTGATGAGGTCGAGCTGGGCGGCGCTGAGCGTGAAGCCCGATTTCTGCAGCTCAATGGAGATTGTCACCTCACCCGAGCGAGTGTACACCGGGAAATGGGGGATCTGGACAGAAGGGAGGTATTAATTACTAACCAAGAGCAGAGATAAAGGGGGAAAACAGCTGGAGCCATGTCTTTGTTTTGATGATAATAAATCCAAGAACCGCATTTGCAGAAGTTAAAATAAATAAATAAATAAATAAAATAAACATGGTAGCCGAGTCTAAGAGAACAGAGCAAAGATTTAACCGGGACCACGTACTCGAGGTATGGGTTTGGCAGTCAGGATGCCGAAGCACCTGGTGGTGTCCTCCGGTGGGTAGAGCTTCCTTCTGCGGAAGTTGAGTTCATCTGGGAGAGGGGTGGTGAGGACCATCCCGATCACATATAGATAGTAAGTCTGCTCTGGTACAGCGTAACTGTCCCGCAGACACTCTGGTATCTGGAGAAGACAGATACATTAGTAGCTACTTAACATTCCTGCTTGATAATTGTCAAAATCAGAATTGTATTTATTGATAACATTATTGATACGGTAACTGTAACTGCAATGTATGCGACTTTAGCGGAGTGACATTCTTACGGCTTTAGGGTAACACTGCCTCCTCTTGGTAGAACCGGGCCGGCCTGGGACACTGGTCTCCTCCTCGTCGTGAAGGTCCAGCTCCTCCTCGTATTTGACTGTCTCCTTCCCCACCGGCATCAGGTGGTCATCCAGCTCACCTGGGGGGAAAAAAAAAAAAAGAAGCACAAGCTCAAACAGATGGAGGGAAAAGCTCTTACAGAGGCTGACAGGAAATGTCCCTAACTATGTGTGTGTGTGTGTGTGTGTGTGTGTGTGTGTGTGTGTGTGTGTATAAAATCACAGTTGTGGTTTTACCTATTTTGTGGAGTTTCTCACAGCATACTAGTGCAACTGCTTTCTCTGCCAGTCTGGCACAGCTCATTGTGGGACCCTGTAGAAGACACATCCACAAAATGAATGAACCTGAGGTGTAAAGGTCCATATTTAATGAATACGAGGACCGATTGGACAAAACACACCACATTAGAATAGGCTGATGAAATCTGTGAAATCGAAGTGTTGAAATGATGAGGATTATTTGTATTAGCTGAAACAGTATTAGCATCTGCTTCAGGGTGTGAGTATTATTGTAGATGTTCCTCCTCACCTTAACAGGAACTCGCAGAGGGGAGTTGATGGGTAAGTAGAGTGTGGACTGGAAGCGTCCATCCTGCGTCTCCACGGTTTTACATTTGGGTGCTAAGTGGGTGAACGGGTCACTGGGCAGCCGAGCACAATATCTGAGCACCAGAGTTTAAAAAAAGAAAAAAGAAAAAAAGAAAAGAAACAAAACGCTGAAAGCCGATTGTTTGCTTGTGGTGAACAGAGGATTTAAAGACTTTGAAGAAACATCGCCACACCTGTTAATGTGTCCAATGGCTGTGTTGATGGTGACCCGTGGACCTCCGTCCTCAGACCGAAGCACATAAGGTGGAAGGATGTTGTCGTCGTCCAGCACCTGCTCCACCTCAAACTCACTCACCTCCACTGACTTAGAGCACTTGTTCCTCAAGATCTGCTCCGTAGAAACACGATTATAAACATTAGCTCGTAATGCTTCACCTTCCATTATTATACCATTTCTACTAACACAACATTGATTAGACAGGTTCAAAAACTAACTTAAGATGGACATTTTTCAAATATTCAACTACTCACTAAACCCATCAGTACAAATGAAAAAGATGACCTTCTCTATGGCCTTGTAGGTAGTAAGATCCTCCCCAAAGGCTGTGGTCCTCTCGCTGTCGGCCAGCATGATGTAGTTGGAGACTGGCGCCCGAGCTCTGCCTTTGGACTGGACGTAGGACCTGTACTCCGAGGGCAGGTCGAACCGCACCA
Organism: Toxotes lorentzi; assembly: GCA_037833715.1. Lineage (NCBI taxonomy): Eukaryota > Metazoa > Chordata > Actinopteri > Toxotidae > Toxotes > Toxotes lorentzi. Next base: position 20,904,775 of record JBBMJY010000009.1, on the reverse strand, counting down.
CCAGGTTGCACTTTGGAATATCCACGCCCTCCTCCACGATGCTGGTGGCGATGAGCAGGTTGGTTTCGTGAGCCCGGAATTTGCGGAGAACCTGTGCGAGAAAGAGTTGTACTCTTTCAAATTGTGTGTTTATAAAAATGATTCATAATTAACCTCTAACCTCAAACAGTTAGTTTCTCAGTAAATTAAACACTGGGTTGGGTTGGACTTTGATTTTAGAACACGCAACATCTGAACCAAATGTGCACAACAAAATCTGTTCATGGGGAAACATGAACATGGATATTGAGGAGAACGTTGCTTCCACATGGTCTACGTACCTCTTCTTGTTTCCTGAACTCCACTTCCATCTGCTTGTTCCTTGGCTGGTTTTTGCCGATGCTGTGGCCGGTGATGAAGTTGCTGCTGATGTAAGCCAGCTCCGGGTCCTGTTTCCCTGCCTCTTTGATAAGACTGAGGAGGAAACACAGTGTGTGTGTGTGTGTCAATGATAAGACAATAGGGAAATAATAGTTTCTCTCAGCTGCAGTGGAACAACCCTGGAAACATTAGAGTAATTATTCCCAAAACATTACGTAAAAGCAAGAGCTGTTTACTGCACATTAAAAGCCAGCACCATCCATGTACTGACATAACATTAAAAAGGAAAGGAAAATTTTATTTTAAAAATAAATAAATAAAAAAGAGTCTGATGTTAACTGTAAGAGTTCAAGAGTCTGAGCTAATAAAACATTATGTAAAAAAAAAAAAAAAATCTACGGAATTATCACTAATTCCTATTGTATACAAATGCACTTGCCAATTATTGAGGCCAATTTATTATATCTACCTTTCATTCATACAAACAAATCACAGAATGTACAGTCACTAAAACTGAATTAAAGTTAAAGTCCTGGAAATCCCCTGGCCTCAGTTGTCAGCAATGAAGACATAACCCTACCGATTGAGGACGACAGCTGTGTAGCGCCTCTCCACAAAGATGATCCCACACAGAATGTTGGTGAACGGCGAGGGAAAGTTGGCTTCGGGCCTCTCTTTGGCCTCCACCTCTTCGTCCTCGTCCTCGTCCTCTGAGTCGCTCCAGGAGACGTAGTTGTCCTGGTTGCGGTTGTTGTACCACTCCACGCTCTCGAACTGCTGCCGCTCAAAGGGCTTGTACTCGTGCAGGATCTCAAGCAGACGGAGGACCTTGGGTGTGACAAACTTGAGGTCCAGCGAGGCTGGCGAGAAGTGCTCCTCGCAGAGGGCATGCACTTTGCGCAGGATGGTGTCGGTGAAGAGCAGGAACTTGCGGTTGAGTTCTTCCTGCTCGTGTTTGATGTACTTCTGGAGCTCACGCACCATGATGCCTGCTGCCTTATCTGCACACCAGGGCCCCAGCACCTGCAGCACAGCCCGGCAGTCACTCAGGACCTGGACAAGACAGGGACAGTGTGAACAGCAGTTTGATAATTTGTCTTGTTCCCCTCATGTGGTTCCTATACCCTCATTTTTAGCCTCAGGCATCTTTTTAGGAACTCACGAAACTTCACCTGCACACATTCACCCTCACCCGTCATAATCCCCAAGACAAAAGAACACGGTGCTCATAGTTCTCATAGTTTGTCGTCTGACCTCATGTTAACATGTGTTTCGGGTGATCACCAGTGGACAGCTCTAAGTAGGAAGCATTTGAGATCCGAGCACTCAGGCCACATTCAGAGGTGGACTGGACTGAATGCAAATGTGTCCTGGGCCACGCTGAAAGGACCGTATGTATGATAGAGTATGTACAAATTGCATAATCTGACTTTGTCCACAACATCTAAGTCTGATATCTTCATGCACTAACAGTGTGGTATGTCCCTCTGACCTGTTTGGAGATGAACGTGGGATCACGGTCCTCTCTGGCAACAGAAATGTTGCAGTCATTCAGGAAGTGGAGAGCTTCATCCAGCTCCACCTGCAGACGGGAGGAGAGGCCGCTCTTGTCCACAAAGGGCCCGCAGTCCAGCACCACCTCTCTTGGCTGAGAGGCGTATCTGAAACAGGTGGACATAACAAACAGAGGTTAGATTTTAGCCTGCACCTGCAGCGTTAGTCGCTGTTAGTGGCTTGGAGGTCTCACTGAAGTTGTAACTAACAGAACTCACATTTAACAAGAGATGCAACTACATGCTCACTGCTGGTATAGATCTACACTCACTGAGCACTTTAACTTTGTTAGGAACACCTGTACACCTGCTTATTCATGCTATTATCCAATCAGCCAATCATGTGGCAGCAGTGCAATACATAAAAACCTGCAGATACAGGTCAGGAGCTTCAGTTAATGTTGATATAAAACGTTAGAATGAGGAACAAATGTGATCTCAGTGACTCTGACTGTGGCATGATTGTTGGTGTCTGACAGACTGGGTTAGCTATTTCTGAAACTGCTGATCTCCAAGGATTTTCATACACACATCATCAGCATCATAACCAACATCATCTACAAGTTTCTAAAATGTGCAAAGGATATGAGTGTAGATGAGAATGTGCAGTCAGGTAATGTCAGGTTCACAGAAGCAGAAGGAGACACTGGGGCGATATAAAGAAGAACATCCTGAAGAATCCAGAATCACAAACACCTTGAGGCTTATCTACCTTGAGGTGGATGAGCTTCAGCAGCTTAGACCATGTCAGGTTCCAGTCCTAATAAGATGCTTGGTGAGTGTACACTGGTTTATAGTACCTGTCCAGGACCACGAGGTCGGTGGCAGTTTCAGCATTGCTCTTCAGGACTCTCTCCAGTTTCTGGATCTTCTGCTCTAGTTCTGAAGGGTCACATTTTCCATTCAGAATGGAGGCGGTGAGACCCAGGATGCGAGGACTGCATGAACAGCCTTCAAACAGCTGCAGAGGGACAGAGGAGAGTTGGGTCATTCACAGTTCCTCCTTAAGTGACTGCCCATTTGCAAAACACGGGTGAACTATTCTTCGAGACCACGATTCGAAGACTCACCTTCATTATCTCACAGTAGGGGTGGTCTGTGATGGCCAGGTGACAATCATCAAAAACCACTAAGTTGATTTTAGACATCGGTACGATTTTATTCCGCAGGACGTGCAGGAATATGTGGCAGGTCATGACCAGCACCTGTACGAGACAAAGGGAATGAATGGCAGGAGGGAAAACAGCTACTGACAACTGTGTGACTCAGTCCAGCTGTGAGGACACACCTCCCATGAAGGTGCAAATTTAAGAGAGGCTGCCCAGTAAGAGTCAGCTATCTGAACCACCAGCCCCGATATAAACCTCATGTTTTCAGTCGACGAGTCTTGAACTTGGACTTGACATGGAAATAACTAAAATGGAAAATGTGTTTGCCATGCTTTCTTTATGAACTTGGATTACAGTGGGTATTTTTTATTTGTCTTTGATGAATCATGGGACATATTCATATCACAGGTGTTGGGGAATGAAACATAGGATTTGACAGGTTAGAGAAGCTTATTACACAGACTGAGGTGGATACTATACCAAGGTGCAACTGGGAGGAGGCCATGAACATAATTAATCTTCCATAACTCCAGTACACTGTATGATAAAAAGGCCACCTGTGCTGGAGAATCCCTGTTGCCTGTTCTTAAACCAGAGGAAATTCTAAAAGGCACACCTGATTCTCGATTATCTCTTGACTCCACTGCTGGTCGGTCCATGCTGAGGTTTGCCCCAAATCTGTGTACTCTCCCACCTGGAGGTCAGAGTGAGTCCTGACTGCAGCTGCTTGCTGAACCACAGACGAAGCTGGACAACGCAGACCAGAGGTACGGCCAACGACATGGAAAACATTCAAGTTTAATTACTTCACACGCTATAAACTCATAAATTTGAATTTAAATAAACAATGAGTCGTCTGAATGCCATTTTCAATTGTTTTCTCTCTTTTACGCTGCCGGTACCTGTGTTCACCAGAAAAACAGTCCTCTTCGCATTTCCTTGGTAAGGTCCACGGATTTGGTGGGAGAGCTCTTTTGTTAGAAGTACTGCAATAAAGGTCTTCCCTGAGCCAGTATTCAAGCAGACGATAGTATTATGTTCAAGAGCTGCTTCGAGAAGTTCTACCTGTGGAGGAAGATCCAGGTTTACAGAGTCAAATTTTTTTAATGCCAAATTACTGACATGGTTTGCTTAAAAATATATATATATATATATATATATATATATATTTATATATATACACACACACGCACACACACATTTACATATAACAAGTAAACACATCCGTGTGGATGCAAGCCTTGCCTGATATTTCCTAGGTGTGTAGATGTTATCGTGGATTGCCTCCTGCTGCCATGGCAGACCAAAGAAAGGCCCCATGGGTGAAGTAGCAGGGGTGACAAGCTGTAAGCCTGCCATGCTTCAAAGAGGTGGAGGTAAGGGGGCCGGGCTCCTCCAGTCGTCCGCTTTATCTCATTTCATTATCCTCTTCCTTTCAGAAGTTCACTGGCAAGGGAGATGAGCGTATCGCGTTAATGTGCCGACAGACAACAAATGTCATGCAGAAAGTTAAAGACCCACATCAGTTTTGGAGAACAGCTTGTTTGGAGCTTAGCACCTGACTTAGAGTCAGACAAGACTTTATAGCCTCTTCAGAGCTCAACAACAGCTCATTTGGAACTTGGAGAAGCTCTAATGCTTCAAACTTATCATTCAGTCACTCAAAAGAACCTGAGAACAGCTTGTTTAGACCTCGAGAGCAAACATGGAGAGGGGATGATGATTTGGGAGAACAGGCTGTAATAGCACTAACAGAACTGAATCCTAAGGAAATATACTTACAGGTAGTAACTGAGATGTTGTGGATAAGCAGACACTTAATCTGGGCTTCATGATAAAATATCTCTTTACCAGCTCCTAGTTAGACCTGAAACCAAAAACCAAAAAACTGAGCACTGCTACCATAACACATTTCAGATACAGCACAGAAACTTATGATATGCGATTCTGAATTAGCCATAAAAAAAATAAGAATTTACAGTCAGAAAGTAAAGCCTCTCACCTCTGAACAAATGGGGAGTGGCAGGAACTGTGACTGGATCCTCCAGCCCTGCAAAAAATAAAAACAGGGAGAGAGAGAAAATGAGAATGGTAAGGTATATTTGCTGGGTGCCAGGTGCTTATGAGTTACATGGAGGAAAGATCCATCTTTAGATTAAAGTCGTTTTAACAGAGAACATCTGCGTCGTACACATTCTCACCTACTGTAAATGAGCCGTTTGGTTTAAGAGGAGGGGTGGTGTCTGGGTAGAGCAATGCAGGAGGCATCAAACAGACATGACACAGATTTGGTTTTAGTTCAGGGTGACGGTGTGTGTGTGTGTGTGTGTGTGTGTGTGTGTGTGTGTGTGTGTGTGTGTGTGTGTGTGTGTGTGTGTGTGTGTGAAAACAGAATAAGATAAAGCTAAACTACCCCTCAACCACAGCTCAGTCAGCTTGGTCCAGCAAGATCAAGTCTTTAAATTAATGGGGCAGCTGCCATTTGATGGTGAAACATAAGGCAACCTCATAAATGGAGTCTCATTCAAGCAGTTAAAGACCAAAATCTAAAGACTCACCAAATCGGATTATTTGTTGGTCTGTGTCAAAAAAAATAAAATAAAATGTCCACCAGACATTTCATATGTTTATCAACACGATTTCTACACTTCATAGTCCATGTAACACATGAAGCTGTCAGTTTTAAATGAAGGAAAGGAAAGTTGTGAGAGGTCTCTTGAGACTTAAGACCAAAGCTGCAACTAACAACTAGTTTCATTATCAATCTGCTGATTATTTTTCTGATTGACTATAATGTTACTGCAAAAATTCTGTTTACGGTGATATATGATAAAGAAAAAAAAGACAATCATCTCATTTGAGATGACTTTTTTTTTTTAAACAATTTTAAACTACTTTTGATTTTGAAGTGAAATGAAGTGAGCAACCTTTGATTTTTCATGTAACACATAATAAATAATACAACCAATGAAAATGGCATGGAGAAAAATGTAAGGGCTCCTAACTTTATATTTTGTAACTTAAGAGACAATCATTTTTGTAGCACCCCCATAACACAAAGGAGCCTCTTCCGTTCTCTCTGAAAGCTTCATTTTTTTCTTCTGTGAACACAGAGCTGATGTGACTCATCATCATCATCATCATCACATGCATTTTAGCAAACTGCAAACAGGCTTTTTTTAATGTCTCTGTTTCCTGGGTCTTCTCCCATGGAGCTCACATTGAACTGTCCTTCCGTTCAATGTGAGCTCACTTTTTCTCTTGTGGCCACGTCCAGGGAGGTTGGCTCCGTGGTCCCATGGACCTTAAACATCTTGATAATATTAGCAGCTATGGTCACAGGAACATCGAGCTGCTGACAGTATAAGTGAAAACCACCTGCACCTTTCATTTTCTGCGTAAGCCCATACAACAGGGAGCACAGACAGGTGTCATCACAGCTTTGATGTGCAGCACTACAAAGATGTAACACTGTCCACATCCCGGCTTCTGTACTGTGATTAATTCTTCTTCAGAATCCTATTATGCTTAAATGTAGTTTATGTTGTGGTTGAAGCATTTTCCTGGATTTTCATCCTATAACCAGGTTGAGAGGATAAGCCACATTATAAAATACATAACTATAGTCATACTTCACCCCTTTTCTGCAACTTTTTGGAACAATCCTAAATTCCAACTTCATGCCAGGAGTGAGCCACCAAACATCTCTCTCTAGCTTTCACTTTTCATCAAATGCAATTTTCTTGTGAGTAACTGAGTTCAACGCAACGTATGCCTACCAGGACAGACACTCTGAAAGTTCTTCCCCATATCTAAACAACATTGTGTGTCCCCCCTCTCTATGATACCTGGCTTTTTACCCTGCCTCTCAAATCATTAAGTATTTTCAGTATTTTGATTTCCAACGTGGTTGGACAACATGTTGTTCAAACCACTTCTTTTCTAGCATAGCCTGGCCCTCATACTGGAAGATAACCGCTCACTGCAGACATCTGTCGCTGACCTGATGAACACTTGTACTTGTTTGGTATATAAGCTAGCAGAGCCATAGCTACATGATATCCCTGTATGGCATGCGGACTCTACAAGCTACGTCTTCTACAAACCACCACATATTCAGAACTTCCTTCACATTTGTGAAGCTGGACATCCTTGCATTTGACACACAATTACCAAAGTAGCGGCATACACCAATGGAAAGCAGTATGTGCCCGTGGAAAGTAAGTAACAATCAGTAACAATCAGCGACAGCACTAGTCAAAGCTGCACATCATTAGAACTATGCATTTGACATTAAAACAAGCACAGCACACCACGTGTATCCAATGGTAACAGGTGGTAACTTTCAATGAAACACGAGAGACACATGTTTATAAATCACACAGTAGCATATCACGGTCATCAGTGGCATAAGTCAACAAGAGCTGTATATGCCAGTGAGAAGTAGCACTTTAGTAGCAGTAATTTACAAGTGCCATTAGGCAGAACAGAACAGCAGAGACATATCACGAATCAACAAACCACTCAGGACCTACAGATGCCACTAAAACAAGAGTGGCAAACCGTTAGCCATTCTGATGAGAACATCTGCTCTTTATACACACACAGTATTTTGTTTCTAACACGTTCTATCAGATCAACAATTTGTGTAAGAATTGATTATTTGGCCTACATATTAAGAAGCTTAGACCACAACACACACTTTGCAAATTCAAATATTTAGATCTTCAAACTATGCATGCTGTCCCTGTTAATGTCTGCAGTTTTAGGTCGTGTAAAAACAGCTGTAGTAACGTTAAGTCCTAAGCACACAGACCACCAGAGAGACTGAAAAGGTCTTTTTCAAACATGACATGGAGAAGTGCTGGTCTTCAGTAACTGTGATGTCAACCTGTGAGGTGCCAACACATCCACCATTGTCTGACAGTTTTGGACAAGGGTTGCTGCAGCAGGACAGGACAGTGATCTCTGACAGCTGTGTCAAGTAAAGCACACATGCAGAACACAATGTTCAGAACTTCAGGCAGAATAATACACTTCAACTGTATCATAGCAAGTAACTGTAACAACTGTATGACCTCCGGCCATGATGTTAGTTGCTACAATTCCACAGTATTAAAACTTAATATAAACTGCCTTTCTTTTTTACACCAAATTAGCAACTTCATCTCTCAAAATGTAAGCATGAACTCATATATGACAACCTAAAAGCCTTTAGCTGGACACTTGACCATTCAGTTGAAGTAACTAGCAAAGACCATGTTGACTACCATTAGCTAGCTAGTTAGCAACTAAGCAGCTCAATTTGTCCCAAGCAGTTATTGTTAACTAGTTAGCGGACTTAATTCACGCGACCCTTTAAGCATATTAATTAAATATACGGAGATGCCTTCTTTAAATTATCTTCATACTGAAGCCTTTCAAGGTCCTTGGCCTGACAGCTGGTGGGAAAGGGGGATTCTTGACGTTAGCTAACATTAACAAACAAGTTAATGACAAATTTGCTTGTTTGCGTTACGTTAGCTTAGCAGATGCTATACTGTAAAGGATGACTTGAAACAAATGAAGTGAGCAGCGTCTCTGAGCCTCTCACATAGCATTACCGACAAGACAAATACTCGCTAAAACTGCAATGGAAACCCTCCTGCAGCGTTCAACAGGATACATTAACCTAGCATGGCTAGCGAGCGTTAAATCAGAAAGGATCGCGCCTGTCCGGAACCAGATATTGACCTGGTTATCTTGATGTGCCAGCGGCATGTACGTCTGAGTGGGATCGGCTGGACCCAGGTGTGTGATTTATAGAGCTAAACTGAAATATGGCTTCACCTAAAATGTACAGCGTGTAATGCAACACAACGTCTAGGCAGCAACTGCAGCCACCATGCACCATCACCATGTCAGCCAGCCAGAGAGCTAACTAGCTAATAGCTAGCAAGGCCAAAAAAAAGGGTATTCCAGAAAGACGAATCGTACAATTCGGCACATAATCTTACCCAATATGTGTTTTTCGATTGATCGTCTTGGCTAAAAAGGCTTGCAATCATTCGTTGGATATCCTCGCTGCCATTCACCCTTGCTTGTCCCGATGTGGTGGCTATTCGTCCACGGTGGGACCACTTCCTTTCACCTGGGCCTCTGCTACGCCAAAATATTAGCGTAAACTACGTATCTGCTGGTCCCACTGCGGCGCGCCACTCTAGTTTAGAAAACGAGAATCCCAGTCCCCCGCGTAATGCGCTGGAAGTCTGAAGTCTCTGTCACTGGCCTCATTTGAGGAGAAGACGGAGAAAGGACAGTTGACAAAGTTTCGCACTTAAATGTGCGCAAATGTTCGAAGCTGTAATTGCTGAACGTGACAGTGCGCAAATTTTTCATTTTCATTTCTTTGAACATCAGTTACGAAACATTATGGTGTAGTAGCGCTTCAAAGATGATAATAACGAGTGTACAAAATATATCAATAGCATCAATGGAATAAATAGATGAATTAAAATAATAAAGTATCCGGAACGTCTGTATACCTGTTTATTCATGCAATTATCCAATCAGCCAATCATGTTGAGTTTAACTCAGACTGGTGTAAAACACAAAGACTGAAATATCCAACAAGCTGACAGAAAGGCTACGCTAACTCATACCACTCTTTACAAGAATACACACAACATGTCAAACCTTGAGGTGACAGCATGAATCCATGGAGCCAACCTGCCTTGTGTCAACAATCCAGGCTGCTGCTGGTGGTGTGATGGTGTGGGGAATGTTTTCTTGGCTCACTTTGGGCCTTAATACCAATCAGTCATGGTGTGAATACCGCACCCTATCTACTGCCTACTTCCAGTGTGATAATGCACCTTATCCCTAAAAAAGAAAAAGAAAAAGAAAAAGTTGTCTTAAACTGGTTTCATGAACATGACAGTGAGTTCAGTGAAACCCCAGTGGCCAGCCCCAGTCTGCAGACCTGAATCCAGTAGACCACCTAGAAGAGAACAGTAGAACCAGTAGAACACCTCTGGGATGTGGTAGAACGGGAGACTGGCAGCTTGGATGTGCAGAAATCAGCAGAAATGATGTAATGAATCATGTCAACATTGGAGCAGAACCTCAAATAATATAACAAAGAACTACTCAGTAAAACTGCTGTCTGACAACCAAAGATAGATAGATAAATAAATAAGTAAATAAAAACTACTCATAATAATAATCTAAGTATGCAGATCTTGGATGTTTACTAGGATCCTTCTATTCTTTGATGAAACCCAAAATAATATAGGGATAGCAGAATCTGGTGACTGGGGAGGCCAGTGAAGTCTACCGTTTCATATCAGAGATACAAAAATGGATAATCACTTAGGAAGTTAGGACGAAATACAGATTGTTGAAAAATAAAGCACGAAGGAGTGGAAGAGAGGTTAAATGTGTTTGATTCCATTTTACACTTTAAACATTTACAAAGTAGGTGTGAACAAAATGTTAATCTTGAGAGTGACGTAACCCTTCTTATTATATTATATATGATTGTGTGTAGGGAGTGACAAATGTTGGAGGAGGGAGAAATCCAAGTGTCTTGCACTGATCTTGTCCCTGTTCTTCTTTTTCTGCCTCTGCCTCAAGGCTCTCCAGTTCCAGCCAGACCTTGTCCCCACATCTGTACCAGCCACTTGCTGCGTGATAATGTAGATAATGGTATCTACTATGTCATACTGTTTTGTAAATACTGACATTCATACGCAACTATTAACAGGAGCACAATGCAGTGCTTCTACTGTGGCCCCAAAGTAAAATAATAATAATACATTTTCAGTTTTCTAGCACTACAGTGGGCTCACTGAAAAAACATCTGAAAAATACATACAAAAGAACACATTAGTGTTGACAAACATACAAAATACATGAAATTCTTACCTTGTAAATGTATTACCTATAAATGAAAAGCTCATAGAACAAAACAAGAGCCATTAACACAGTTACAACATATTTTTATTACTTGTGCATCATGTACAGAAAAGATTTGCCATTATATTGAATTTGTGTTTATGTTGATTTATCTCTGTGATCACATTTTCCAGTAACAGCTTTTATAATTATAAGTAATTAAGGAATTATTCAACAAATATCTCTCATTCTTTTGGCGGATAAAATGATATTTTCCCTAATCCATTATCCTCAGGATGTACAACAAATGGCTGCCTTTGGGAGCTGTTTACTTCTCCCCCCACGCCCGTTCATCATCCCTTGAACCTGCTGACTGTGTCACACAGTGTCATCTAGATGGCAGCATCGCCACACACAGACACAGCATTTCCTTACTCACATTTCTCTATACTGAGTTCACTTTTGTAAAACTCCTCACAGAGTTCTCTTGACTGCCATGCAGCTCACAACACAACACTTAATCTGACATCCAGAATGCACTAATACAACCAAAACACTTCATCCATATTGGACTGGTTCCCACACAATAACAATGGATTCAGTCTCCCCTGCCCCTCTTTCCTCACCTGGTGTTTCACAGAGGTCATGAAGGAATGAAATGAGGTGTTGAGTGTAATAGCAGTTATGTAACAGGAGATGATACTGCTGCGAACATTGTGATGTTGAACACCCCCCCTAAAAGAAATCTATCCTTAATGTAATGGTGAACCCATAAAACTGTAAAAACAGTTCACAGACAGAGAGAGGATCTGTCAGTGCTTTAAGAAGTGAAAACAAAACACAACCAGAGACAAAAGGGTTTTAAACAAATGGTTTATTGCACTTCACTGGTGCTGAAACAAGAAGAACAATGGAGGTTTCAATACAAAAGTTAATATGCTTTTACTGGGTCAGTCCTTTCAGTGGTTTTGTTGATGTGTTTAGGGTGGGGGTTGGGGGCTGTAGGGTCCTGTGATAATGGGCATGGGGGACACAAATAAACAAATTAAGATGCACAAACACACACACACACACACACACACACACACACACACACACACACAAACTTGTACTTCTATGTTTGTGAGGATTTGTTGACATAATGCATTCTCTAGCCCCTTACTGTAATCTAAACCTGATTTTAATCTGAACCATAAAACTAGGTCTTTGAAGGTGTTTCAAATAGTAAGGACATGCTGGCCGGTCCCCAAAATGTCCTCACTCCCTAAGGTCTATGGCCAAATTGGTTCTCACTTAGATAGAAGTACAAGTACACACACACACACACACACATTGACCGAGGTCACTCAATCTTCTCCCAGTTAACTGGTCTTTAGTCTGAAATATATCCCCTAAAAGTAGCCTAGAACAGACACATACCTTTACACAGTCCTTGTAAAGACTGTAAAGTCCTATTCCCAGACTCTGGACGGACTGTGGCCTGCTGCTGGTCTTACCCAGTGAATCTTTGGAAAACTGGGATTAAAATCATCTGTGCATAACACTTTAGCAGTGTGTTGAATTGTTAGCCGTTAGCCATTAGTATGCAGATAAGACAGGTTTGCAGTCCAGAGGTGTATCTGGTACAAACCAATGGTTTTTCATTTCCCTCAAACAAGGCTGGAAAATAAAAACATGCTATGAACATTAAATCACCTCATTTATGATAAAGCTAAATGCCAAGAATGAATTAACAGTCATTGTGAAAAAAGGAATTAGAAGGAGCTTTCTACTAAAGACACAAGGCTAACAAATCTAATCTCAACTCCTGCCCCTAACCTGTATCAGTTAATTGTGATCTGAACTCTTAAGTCAGGATGTAAAGGCCACGGGTGTCATTATTTTGTTCCGAAGATCCGAAAATAGTTATAGGATAATAATTCTCGGGGCTTTAATGATCTTCTGTACAACCATAGAGGCAAATCCTAAATCTAAACTAGCCCTTGGTTGGAGTGAGGACTCTTCTGTTCAAACTGAGCTGTGTCCCATTTCCATAAAACACAATGACAATGCCCCCCATCCATAAGGGCCCGGAGGTGGGAGGGGGGCAGAGTCACTGAATGGTTTGATGAGGATGAAAATGGCCTTTGCAGTCACCAAATTTCAAGATTTTGGTTCTGTTCAGGCAACTTGAACGACGTTAAAGTTGGAGAAGGATGATGGTTGCCTAAAGAAACCCAATTTTCCCAGTTTGAACGCTGGGTTGTGGTTCTAATTATTTGGAAATTGGTTTGGAAATATGTACCGGAAACAGCTAGGAGGTCCTTTAAACCTTGGAAAAGTTTGTCAAACAAACTTTTCCAAGGTTTAAAAAAAAGATATTTTCTGCTTGAGAGAGACAGTAAGTATGAAATTCCATCCATCCATTTTCTACCGCTTAATTCATCAGGGTTGCGGGGGAGCTGGAGCCTATCCCAGCTGACTATGGGTAAGAGGCAGGGTACACCCTGGACTGATCGCCAGTCAATCGCAGGGCTGACACACAAAGACAGACCACAATTTAGAGTAGCCAATTAACCTAACCCGTGTATGTTTTTGTGATTGTAGGAAGAAGCCGGAGTCTCCGGAGAGAACCCATGCAAGCACAGGGACAACATGCAGACCAGGTTTCAAACCTGGAACCCTCTTGCTGTGAGGCGACAGTGCTAACCATTGCACCACCGTGCTGCCCTAAGTATGAAAATAAAGTACACTGATTTCTTAAAAACATCATGCTGTGATGATTAGCATTTCGCCCACACGTTGTGCTGTTAGTAAATGCAGTGGAACTGGGACACAGCTCTAGTTCTCACAAGGATAAAAGTACAACAACACATCCAAACACATACTTGATATGATGATGATGCACTGTGCTGTAGGGACGACCCAGTTTATACTGAACTGAATGAATGGCGCTTTTTTTGGGCTGCCCCTCCCCCTTAGTGGATGGAGGAGCTGAGTAAACAGACTTCACCCACCGGTCGGCCGGTGCTGAAGCAGAATTGTGCTTATTGATGGAGGACAGATGACTATGATAGTCAGAAGAAGAATATTTTAGCGTCACTTTGTCATAACCCTTCATTATAGACATTGTTCAAAAATAACATATAAGAAAGATATTTCATTGTAAAGCATTCTCTTTCCATTGACAGGCTTGGACAAGCTCAAGCATAGCTCATATCACATAAAACTTTATCATAAAACTTTTTAAAAATCCATTCATACATCTTAGGAGCCATAAAATATTACAAATACATGTTCTGCCTCAACTATTGTACAACAGCCGGGGTGATGCATTAGTAGAAGAATTAAGACTAGACTTCGAAACAACATTGTCATTATTATGGGTGAGTCGTGTACTTTCAGAATTACCACTTCCAACACTATCTTTGGCAGTTTGTATTCTCTTTCAAAGGCGCAACTGGTCCCTAAACCCCCCTTCATTTCATTCATATA
>JBBMJY010000009.1:20876280-20890304 GCA_037833715.1 Toxotes lorentzi | reverse complement strand
ACAGCTTCTGGGTATGACGGCTTCCCCACTCCAATGGCTATTGAGATGATTCAGGCAACTGTGCATACATACATCCATAGCATATATCTCTATCTACAAATCAGAGTGTGCTGTACAGTCATATAATCTTAGAAGGGGTCAGCTCATTCTGCTTTTAACACCAACTTCTACAGTGTCTTTAAAACAGGAGCAGATCTGCAACAGAGTTATCAGGGATACGACAGTAACATTGTAATATTTTCATAACGTCACCAGAGGAAGTTGTAATTTTGCAAAAGAGTTGCAGAAATAAAGTCTTAAGGAAATAGGTCTTTTTTTGACTTTTCCTCCGGATTACAGATTCCTTTTCACAACACTGTCACATTATTATCAAAATAAAATAACTTCATCTTCGAAATATGGTGACTTTTATAGCATTAGGACTTTTTCTCAGATGTCAGTTTCCCCCACTGGTGGTCATACAGATCGCTTCAAGCCACATAAAAGCTAGAAAGCCAAAAACCTACTGAAAAGCTGTAGTAGTATTGAAATATACATCTTAGAAATGCCTTGACTTGACCTGGAGGACAGTCACTGTAATGAGAAGAAGAGATGAGTGGCAGTTGCGCTATATGTGTTTGTGTATACATTTCATTAAAGTTTATATATTCAAAATTGACAAAATTCTTTTTTTCTGTAACTGTCTATGTGAGTGCGCATGATTGTGTGTGTGTGTGTGTGAGTCTATAAGTGTGTGTTCAGTGGTTTAGGTTCAGCAGCAGGCTGGGCAGTGTCTTCAGGTCCATCTGTGGCAGTATCCAGAAACAGTAAAGCAGCAGCCACAATAGCAACAGCAGATGGAGCTCCCAGCTCTCACTGGACCTACACACACACACACACACACACACACACACACACACACACACACACACAGGAAAACACAAAAGCGTACTGTGAACCGATCACTTGTTTGAATGTCTTCTTATAAAGCTCCTAAATATGTGAACTGCAAAAAACCCCTGTAGGGTGTAAACACAATAAAAAAAAGATTGGTTGTTAACTAAAGAGGGCTACCACTACAGCTTTATTCAAGACAACACTTTTTTTTTGTGTGTGTGTTGTTTTTGTGTGTTGTTTCAGGTGCTGGTACCATGATGATCCAGGAAGTCGAGTATGTTCAGTGACAGTCCCATGAGTCTGAAGGCTTGCCAGGTACACAACAGAACTGTGACTGAGCTAAGCGGTGACTGTTTTTTGACATAGTGTTGTGGTTAAAGCAGACTAAGGGCACTGTTTTACAATCTAAGCGCAGGGTTTAAAACATTTATGGTTTAACAGCAGAAAAAAAGGTTGCAGTGCCATGCATGTCTTTCAAAAGGGCTGTACTTTGTGTGTTATTTAATGACAGGTGCTTTTTGTGGTGTAGCATGCAATAAACCAATCACAGCGCTACCTTGCGCTTTCACCTTGGTGGATTGATATCAGAACGGCAGATCTGCCAGGTAGTAAGAATCTTTTGCATGTTTGTGCACAGCTGTACTTTCCTGTGTGCACTGTAGGTGTGTAGGATATATAATGTAACTACATTCTTACCAAAAGTCACCGTTGTCAGCTGTTCTGGCCACTGCAGTCACAGTTCTCTGACTGTCCTGTGAGTGGGGAAAAATACCAGACACACACTCTCAGTGTACAGTATCAGACAGATTGTTTATCCAAGGATAGTAATATCTCCACAGAGGAGGAAATGGAGTATGAAACTAACCACAGACTCAGTGAGGCGAGCTCCCTTTCTGTGACGGAGAACTGGAGGGATCTGAGTTTCATCTTGTCTGCCGGAGCTTTTAGTGTCACTTCTGAAAAGGCAAAAAAAAAAAAATCCATTAGTTTGGGTCTAAACAGGAGACAGCAGACCCAGGAAACGCAGCGGGAAATGTCATTGTGAGTGTTTAGAAATCGTCAGATCTCTTCAGTCATTAAAATCATACAAAACTTTTTCAGTTTTCCCAAAAACTAAAACTACTTTCCCAAAAAACAGATGTGCAAAAGTCAGTTTCACTGGCGTTGGACCCTGTCGCCTTTTTCCACAACACGCTGAAAGTCACATGTTTGACATATTGTGGCCTCAAGACGTTGATATGGCGACCACGTTAGCAAGTTATTGCTTATTTACACGTCCAGCAGACGCAGAGTAACATTCACTTGGAATGGTGCTTCTGGCAACCGAGGTCCACTCGGCTTTTAGCTCTGTATTTGGTCTCTACCAGCTCCTCTGGGAAATATCCAGCTCTTTAGCTGCTAAATGCTCCTCTCTGTTCACCAGGTATTGTAGCTGGTATTGTACTGGGTTTATCAGATCCTATAATTTCATTCAAAATAATGTGTATTAATCACTGAGGGCAACAAAACACAATTTGAGGAGCTACTCTATCAGAAATACAACAGAAAAACACTCAAACTGAGCTGATTAAACACATATAACATTGTCCTACTACAGATGACACCGTGTGTGGACTAAATTAAAAACCAGTGTAGTAAATTAGAAACCAGCAGAGACAAGTCCAAGCATTGTTGAAGGTTTTCAAGCATGATGGGCTAAAGGGCTGAGCTGTGTACCCTGGTGTCAAGGAGGTGTTTTTTTAAAAAGAAATATGAGGAAATGGGCTTCATGAACTCATCAATTATATGAGCAAACTGATGATAATAAAATATTTTTAAAAATCCTGAACTTATGATCTAGCATTGTCTTCAACGCAACAGGAAATGTATGCAGCCTCATGTCTGCATCATTTCCTCTAAATCCCTTGTGTGTGAGCATGTGAGCAGTCTGAATTCAAGTAACAATGAAAACTGCTATATAAAGAAACGTTTACAGAATGTAAACACATGTGAACAGCTGTTGCTGAAAAAATGCAAAACGTAAATAGCATCAAAAATAGGGTTTAAATGTGAAAGTCTGAAGGATTAGAATTTTAATTCCACTGTTGAACACAAACAGAATCAAGCTCTCTTGCATTAAGTAATTCAGCGACATTAAAGTCTGTAATCCTCCTCCTTTTCTTTAAGCCGCAGTCTTTCAAACCTCATAAGGCCTGTTTTCATTTCCATCACCAACCTACAGAGACAACTTTGTTCAGTACATTTAAGGAAATATCTGTGCAAAGTGAGAGAGGCCGGGTCAGAGCAGTCCCATCCTTAGCCATAACACTGGTTTCCCCCTGGGTAAAGTGTGTTTCTCAGCGTACCAGGGAGCTGACTAAGAATAGAAAACCTACCTCACAGGCTCTGTGTTTTCCCTGGCAGAGCCTGGGCTCCATCGCTCAGCCTCACTGATATTACTGCCATCTGCTGAGACATCATCACTCCAGAGTCCTGCTATCTTCTCCCCTGGCAACAAGCACTGCTCCTGGGACTCGGATGCTTTGCCAGGCTCTTGGTTGGTCCTGGTGATCACCTGACAAGAGCAAGAAACGAAGAAAGAGAAATCTTTAAGCAGCTGATGGAGTCAAAGTCAAGTCATTTTGATCAACTTTTTCTCTAGCGCCACCTTCAGGCCAATACTCCAGAGTGTTAAAAAGAAAAAAACAATTTAATGGGCAGATTTCCATGCTACAGAGCAGATTCATGCTGCTTAGAGGACACAACTGCTTCTGTTTATTTTCATGTGGACAACATCACAAATGCCTCCAATGGTTTCTGCTGCCTTGGGTCTTTTGGCACGAGTTGATAAATTCCTCCTTCGTATTTTCACTTCTGTGATCACGAGTGTTCTAGGGTATTGTAGTACCATGTGGAACACCTGTTTGTCCACTACTTTAAAGTCAAAACTGTTCCACCAAATAAAAATGTGCTGGAAAAACTGTAGGCCAATCGCTTGAGAGACTCTATGAATCAGTCTACTATAGTAACATATTAAGGCTGGCCAACAACATTGTCCTCAACAGTGAATACAAATTGTTACCATCAAACTGGAGATACAGGGTTCCACGATACAATAAGGCTAGACTAAAACCATCTTTCATGCATCAGTCAGTCCTAAAATTAAATATGGCATTTAAGTCCACCTCAAATATACACTGAAGGGACTTGAATTGGTCTTTTGTGATTTTAAATTAAAATTAATTGTATATTTTTGTCTCATCCTAATTTATGTACTGTGATAAAGCATCATCATTATCATCATCATCTTGCTAGTGCTTATAACAGTAATCACTGTTGGTTTAACTCTGACTCTATCCAGTTCGATAAATTCATAATAAAAGAGAACAATAGCCTGAGCACTTCACACTGATGGCTTCCACAGAGCATCAGTGGAACAGAACGGTGTGACTGTGCATAACGAATATCAGCAGGTCATCTGGTAGTTAGGTGTGATACTGTGGAAGTGTGAAGTGTCACATTGCTTCATGTTCCTGTTTTGGCAGTTTGACCATCAGACACAGGCAGTGTGATTTCTATGATTTGAACTGGAAAAGGTTCTTGTTTTCTCTGTTTTCATGTTGTAAATTGACTTGATTTGTGGTTTGAATTTTTGTTTCTAAAGTTCAACATGTTCACCTTATCAGTTTTGTGTGTTACCGTGCAAACCTTTGCTAATTGGCACCAAACAGTACACCTGGGTAAGTACACAAGTAAAAGTACACCTGGGTATGGAGCCCTCAGTTTAACTTGTGCACAGAAGATTGAAAATTCGGTGGCGCCTAGTTAGAAGGTCATTACTTTTGTACATATTTGCTCAGAGAACAAAGCACTGAAGTTTTGATGATGGTGCTGGATGGAAAGTAAAGGGATCACAGAAGTTAGTACAATAAAAAAAAAAATTCAAGGCAATCAGTCCAAAGGTTATTGAGATACTTCGCTCCAACCCACAACTTAACTTCATAGGATCTTAGCGTTCATCCTCTGAGGATCAAAAATGTCTGTCTAAAATTTCATTGCCACCTGTTCAGTATATTTAGTTCTGTAACAACGCGGTGGAGCAAACAAATGGTCATGTGATATTGTTATCCTTAGAGCCATGCCACTGGCTTGGCCAATAAAACTCACCTAAAATGGCCAAAAAATACACTGAAATAAACTGAAATATTTAATTTGGTTATACCTGAAGCTAATTCGAACCTGAAATGGTTGGAGTATACTGAGGCAATGCTGAATAAACTCACATTTACCTTATCCTCTTGTACCAGATCCACTCCATTCCTGAAGTCTTCACCAAGCAGGTTGAATGGTTGGTCATCTGGTAGAGTCTCTGAAGCTGGAGCTGGCTGGAGAGCTGATACACTCAAAACAGAAGGCCAGCTCTGCATCTCAGTATCAGGTGGTTCAGTAAACATGGGCTCCTCTTTGTCTGGGTAGAACAGATCCATGGGTTCTATAAGGTCACCAACTAGATCCTCTGTGGGAGAACTGCGATCCAAGTCTGCATTAAAGAAGTCTATGTTTCGGGACACACTAGCTGGTTCACAACACGAAATCCCTATCTTACCATTTGTTTCTGAGTTGACTGGATCCAATGTGCTATGCGATTGGTTGGTTGTCTCGCTTTCAAAAATGGTATGACCCAGTTTGTCCTGCTCAGTATTCCCAGGTTGAAATTTATCATCTGTAGAGGAAGTCTGAGCAATGAAGTCCCTGTCAGTGTTTTCTGTCTGAGAGTTTTTGTGTTTGGCTTCACTTATTTCCATGTTATCTTCTGTGCATGGCACACAGGTGTCTGCATTTGAAGAATTCCAGAAGTCATGTTCATCTGTATCATCCAAATGCCCATTTTCTTTGTCCCTTATTTGTTCTGAAGCCGTTGGTTTGACATTTTCTGTTATCAAGCAGGGAGAAATCTCAACAGGTTTTTTGTCATCATCGTCACTGGGGTCACCACTCAGTTCATGTGGAGTTTGAGGGCTGTTAACATCTGTGTCATTTCCATTAATTCCAGTTGCCTCTGGCTGGTGTACCACTTCATCCCCAGCATGAGCTTGTCTTTCTGGGTCACATATTTCCTCTTCGTTCTGCTCTTCTGGCTCACTGGAAATGGAGATCAGAGGAATGATTGGTGCTCCCTCTTGGTTGGTTGGACGTGTGCTTGCTAAAGCTCCACCACTTTCTGTGCTAATGCTTTCTTGAGGATCTGGGTTGTCTCTTAGAACTCCTTTACTTGCTTCATCTTGTGTTTCTGCAACCCCTTCATCCCTTTCTCTTAAAATCCATGATTTATCTTTTGGGTCCTCTCTTTTCTCCTCTAAAGAAGAATCTGTTTTCTGACAGTGAGTTTCCACTGCAGCTTGCTCAGAATTATTCCTCTCATTCAGACTTTCACTTTGACCATTAATTTGTCCTTCATGGTCCTGTGTATCCCCAGTGAATGCTTCTCCGTCAGTGCTCTCTTCAACACTGGTTTGCTTCACAAGTTCTTCAAAATGGTCAAGAAGTGGTAGTTTAGTGTTAGAGCTGAGATGGGACTGGTTAGTTTTATTAGTTTCAAGGAGATCATCAGCACCAGAGTTGGCCTGTGCTTCTGCATCACACAGTCCAAAAGAAGGTTCTTGCTCTCTGGGTATTTCATCTTTTTGAAGTACACTGGTATCCATCTCTTTTGAGTCTACTTGTTTTGTGATCTCATCTTTGTTCTGATCCAGTACGTGATCTAGTGCCTTGTCCTGGTTGTGGTTCTTAAGGTTTACCTCTCTCACATTCAGTACTTCCACTTGCTTTTTCTCAGAATGCCCTTGGATTTGTTCCTGTGTTTTCTCCAGTGAGCCCAGTGAGTAAATCCCTTCATTGCTATTTAAGTCAGTGATCAACTGCTCATCAGGGGCTCTATCCTCTATCAATGGGACAAATCCTTCATCAAGAGTAGTGACCTCCACAGGGGTAGCACGGTACACATCCCAGGCTGTTCCACTGTCACACAAAGAACTGTCACTTTGGCTCTCACAAAACTTCTCTGGCACCACCCCAAACTCACTGTCCACCCAGGAGTCTGGTGAGCTGATTGCCGAGTCGCCAATAACTGACTCGCTGTGGCCAGTGGGTGAGTGAGTGTAAGACAGCTGTGGGGAGTTAGAAGTTGAGTTAGTTAAGACCTCACTGACAGATTCTTTGGAGTCTTTAACCACACTTCTGGAGATGTCTTCCATGTGGGGGGAATCTGCTAAGTAGTCTTCAGTGGACCACGAGCGAGCTGCAGCCAGCCTAAATGGAGGCGACGTGGCACTCCTGTCCTCTGACACTGAGGAAATTAAGATTTTGGGAGGGGTTTGGGCATAATCCCTCTGGAACATGTAGGACCTCTCCTTCACTCTGCTTCGGTAAGCGCCATTCCTTATGTGGTCTGAGTCGCTGTCCCGGAAGTTGATTCGGCCCATAGAGATACTTCGTTCGATCAGCTGGCAGGGCTCCTCCGGCTGAGTTATAAAGAGAGAAGTTGACAGAAATCTATCAGTGCTCACATTCAGAAAATTAGTGTTTCATCAAAATCTGGTGTCAGACACAAATCATCTGTACACTGCACGCAGGTATTCTCACCTCCTCTATGCCAGGGAAGTGCTCCAAGAACTGTGACACATATGTCATGATGGATTGTTCATCTGGTGCGTTGATAGTCACATCTGGACAAATAAAGAACAATTACCACACTGGCATTTTACATAAAGGTTCCCATGTCAATTAGGCTTTCTTGGAACAGCCATAAGCCCTGTTCAGACTTACACTTTACACTTGCACAGTAATTACATGGGTTACCTATGCTAGGGCAATACAGGACTACATAAAACAGGCAGCAGAATTCTACATGTCACACCTAAAAAATATGAAATTGAAGCAAAACATTTTTGGGGCAAGGTTACAGGTGGGAAGAGAAAGGGGAGGCTTTCACTGCATTTTGTGTAGCAGATTCAAATATGGCATTCTTCAGACAAGGCTAGCAAATATCACAAAAGCACATTTGATATACTTGAACAAAACTACAAGGGAAATTAGCTTTTTCCAGTAATTTCTTCAACAAAAATATCAACAGTAATGATGTAATATTCTTCTCTAGAAAAAGTAAGTACACCGTTGGCCTCAAAAGTTAGTACTGCCCCCTTTAGCAGAAATTACTTCTAGTAGGTGTTTGTCCAACAGTCTCTAAGATCAGCTTGATGAAATTTCTAACCACTTTTCCACGTGCTAATTTCCTACAGTTGCAAGATGTCTGAGGGTCTTCTTGCATGATAAAAATTCGGGGGCACCACTGTATTACTGTCTGGATTGTTCCTGGTTTACCAGTTATCAGAAAATCAGTTATTATTGCAAGAAAAATGTAACTGGGTTGGTCATAATATTAGTTTAATGTTCAAGTAACCAAATTAGGTTCATATGTAAAAATAGAAATGTTCTTGTTACCCTCAGGCTCTAGGAGGCGTGGGATACCGAGGCTGTAGTGGGCTATTCTGAAGGCATCCTCCAGATTCTCTCTGGCACTCCTCAGCAGGGCCTTCCTCGTGTCTACCAGGCTGGGGTCAATGGACTTAATGACAGCCAGGAAGGCCAAACCACTTGTCCAGCTCTTCCCAAAATCCTGAACTGCTACACCATACCTACAACAAGACACAAGTTTACAGACTAAACTGGCACAGTCTCTGGAAAGAGATGTTGCTATTTAACATTTAGAAATGTAATTGTTAATGGCCCAACTGAATCCCTATATACTACATATTCACAAGAAGAAACTAAAGCAAAATATTAATTAAAATTGTCCCATTTTTTTCACTCACTTGCGCGTTCGCTTCTGTACCCACTGTAACAGTTTCTTGATGGCCTTGCTGTGTTCTCGAATGGCCGTGGATGCCGACTGCCTCTCGTCTGAAGGTGTGCTGCAGAAGGACGCATCTGAGTCAGAGCTGGTGGGGATGGACGACAGGCTGGAGGAGGAGGGGAACTGGCTCCTGATGTTCCCAGTCAGCTCCTTAATCTGAAGGGAGATGGAAAGTCGGATTGTTTTCACCCTTTGGTCAATGGTCTTTACTGGTCATTTCAGATGTGGGGCATCAAGTTCATCCATGAGAAAACATTTTCAAACAGGTAAAAGGCCCGATTTCCACTCTGCACTACATACAGAATCCTCATTTTGACAGATCTGATTTCGTTTTAAGGTGCTGAAAAAATAGTCCAACAGTCCAATCTTTTTTAAGGTCTGGACACAGTAGGATATAAAATAGTGGACTTTTGATCCACTTTTTTGATCTGAAATTCAACTTTGGTGAACTTTGACACTAAAAGTCCCTCCTCTGACCGACAGTTAGCTGTCTTGACAGTGCTGACAAATGTCCAGACACTGCAAAACAGCGAAAGCTAACATACTTGTGTTGAACCAAGTACAAACTGTTCCATTAAAGAGAGGTGGTTTACACCCTGTTATGAGACAGGAGTCAATGCTACGTCTTCTCAATACTGTGTGAACTCTTGTCCCACTAGCAACTGCACTAAGCTACTGAGCTAACAATCCTGTCAGATTGGAAAAAGTTATTTCCCCCTAATAATCAATAACTTTTCACCAAGCTTTCAGTGATATCTCATATTGACGAGCAGATGTCTCTTTGACTGCTGCTTTAGTAAGGGTCAGCCCATGCATGCGTCATGGAAGAACGTATGAAAAAGAACTTATGATGAACAAAAAATGAAAGCACTGCAAATCAAAGGCAGTAAGCGGGCATTCGCTGTTTTGTCAAACTACTGTTGCCCCAGCCAAGAATCAGCTTTCATGGTCAGTGCATGACATCATTAACAAGTCCACATTTATTTTGTGAATATGATCTCATTCCTTGCTATAAATGGGCAAAACAAGCTTTTGAAAATGAGAGTAAATGGAAGTGAAAGTTTGCTGATTTGTTCGGGTTAACTGATAAAGGCAAAGCTTACATTAGCTATTGGTTGTGGGCTATTTCTAACGGGGATGATTTCATTTTATCACTAAAGTTACTCATCAGCTCCTGTTGTCTGTAAAAAGGTCATTAACGAAACTCTATATCTTGTTCATCCCAGCTGAGACCTGGCAGTGTTCTCAGCGTCACACTGTGGAATGGCTGCAGAATGAGAGAACAGTGTGAACTGTGGAGATAGCCGTTTCCTCATGGTGTCTGTCCAAGGCACTGAACCACAGTGTGGGTTACATAAACTACCCAGCAAGCTGCACTCTGATGGCCTTTTATGAATGGAAAGTGCACAGGCTGTGAAGTAGACACTTTTATTCTTACAGTTGACCTCATCTTGAGCAGAAAGAGTGGCAGAGGGAAGGAGGGGAGGAGGAAACTCTAAGTACAGATGGGAGGGGATGTAGTGTTCAGACAAAGTGGTGGAGAAAATGAGATTACCTGGAAGAAGAGGATGATGTTCCAGATAAGGCCCAGGATGATGGAGGAGTTTCCATCAGCAACGTCAGCGGCATCGATACTGACCAGCTTTACCTGCGGACACACGCATTACATACGCAATGACGGTTCAGCTATTCATCAAGCAGCACAGCAGCAGATTGGCTGTGGTACTCACGTTTCTCTCTTCGAGGAAAGACAGGACCTTTGCGATGTTATTGAGTCTGAAAATACGATGGGATGATTTCTTGAATCCATGAAGCTGGAAAATGATTTAGAATAAGAAAAATATAATCAAATTATATAAATACAACAGCTATTGCTGCTATGAGTAGTGTAATGAAAGCTGCGATTATGATTATTATACCCAGCAGTGAACAGTGTGAAAATATCTGGCACTAGAAACAAAGTATAAGAATCTGACCAGCTTGCAGCCAGAGAGCTCCTCCAGCAGGGCCATGAGGATGCGCCCATCCTGGATGTCCTGGAAAAGGTCGTGGACTTCGATGGGTGGGTCACACTGCGAATGAAGAGGGAAGCAAGAGTGGTGGAGATAGAAGTGAGAATATAGGATATTTCATCAAAATGCATACCATGGCAGGGATAAGTTTTCAAAGTCTTTGAGCCCATTTATTGAGGGGCACTTCATATGCAACCAAGAAGCATTAGAGACAGACTGAACTCCAATGGTCCTGTGGTTACTGGCAGTAACAGCAAGTGTGTTTTAATACATAGGATACACTGATACATGCATTGACCACCTCCCACAGGTGGTGGGTCCATGGGAGGCGGTGCCATCCGGAGTGGGGCTCAAACCCACGACCCCGAGAGAGTGAGTCTCATGCTCTACCAAATGAGCTAACCAGGCAGCCACACGTTAAGTACTACTCAAAAAAGTACCATTAGTAAAGTCGACTAAAGACCCCGTCACAACAGAAGGTTACACAGTTAAGTCTGAAATGGGTGGTACTGGTACACACTGTGGTAGCTATTGAGCTTACAAGCTGACAAGTTAGGAAGTCAGGAACATATTAGGGCCAATCAGTCACAATAGCTCAGTAATACCGAACTCAAGCACACTCACGCACTGTTTCTGCTAAATCCCTTGTGCATGGCAAGTTAGTTACCAAATGTTGTGTGGCTACTGCCAAACAAATACTGACCAAACATAACAAAATTGGATAAGAAATCTTGAGGATTCTGAATTCAGTATAAAATAGTTCATTGCAAGTCAGAATAAATTAATTTATTTTTGAGGTCTAGTAACCCGTGATGGGCATTCATTTTCTTTTTACATTTCCCAGACTAATTAATTATAACAAATTAGCAATAGATTTAAGAATACAATCAAAACTAAAGTGTAATAGGTTTCCACGCTCCATGCTAAGCAGCTGAGAGCCAATTTTCCTTCAAGACTGTCATTAATCATTTCTGCAGAAACCTCTGTGATTAGCAGATAGGCCCTTCAGGTGTCATGAACTGGGAAAATGTGGAGGTTATTTAACATTTCCTGTAATCTGTTCAACAGCGAACCAGCAGTGTAATCAGCCAAAACGTCTGTCGAACACACCCCTGGGCCTTATTTTGACACAGTAAATAGGCACTGATTGGTTCTCCAGTCAGCACTTGTTCATTTCAAATAACTGTTGCAGAAAGATCAGACGCTAACTCCTGTGCACTTTCAGTATGTATATATGGAGAGTGAAACTGAATGCCCAACAGTTTTTATTTATGCTTAAAAAAAACTCAGGCCTAAACTCAGGCATTTGTGAACTTGCCTGAACATGGTGAATAGGTGAACGGTGGCAGGAGGGTGGGGGTGGGGGTAAAGTGACTGTAACTTTCCAAGATGACAGAAGACAAATGTATGATTGTCTCTTAGTGGGTCAGAGATTTGATGCAGGGCCAAACAGTGAGTAAGAGAAGAGAGGCTCATTGTGTGAGAGAAAACAGAAGACTGGATCAGACTCTGAACTCACCCTGACTCACCCCTGGTTAAGGAGTGAAAACTGAAACAAAACAAAGCTTGGGAATTGAAACTACTAGAGTCTCCACAGAAACACAGCATGTCAGCGGATCTCACTGGCTCCGAAAACACAGGTGTGTGGTAACTATGGCCCACAGTGACAAGTAAACCAAAACTATTAATCAATCTAGGTGACTGATAATGAAAGTTAATTAGCAACTATATCAATAATAGATTGATTGTTTTAGCACCAGAGAAGCTGGTTCCAGCTTCTCTTGTAAAGGTGGCCAGGAAGCAGCATCTGAAACGCTCTCAGGCAAGTTCTTAAATATCTTTTGTCTGTGACTTATGAACATTTATTCTGATGTTACATCATGATGAGTCACAATGAACCTAAAAATGTATGTGTTCAGATTTGACAATGAAGTTGTGACTCAGAGAAGAAGGAGAGCAATTTCTGAAATTGCAGCAACTGGGCACAAAGGGTTTTAAAAAGTACCCTAATTACTCCATAATCTGTGCTGCTGCCGCTACTACTGACCCCCAACCCTCCCATCCATTAACTCCAACATCCAACCAAGAATTTAGGCTTGGAACACCTTGGTGAACCCCTGCAGAGACTAGTTGAGATGTGTGTGTTTCAAATCACTTTGAAATGAAAAATGTGGTACTAAACATATCGCCGCCATTCCTGAACTATACTTTCATGTCATTAATCAGCCAGGATCTATGCTGATAATCTATTGTTAACTAATATTGGTCAATATATAGAATGGGCTATATTACACATTAATTTACTTCTGTAATTTTTATTCTCTTTTTCTCTCGTCAATAAATGCAAAAATAAATATGTGTAGAAATCAATACATAGGGAAATAAAATATGTATATATAAATCAATAAAAATTTATTCTGTGGTCACTGTTCATTCTTTTTGTAAGATAATATGTGTCTATTTTTTAATTTATAAATCACATTTATGTATTTATTTATCTAGTTATGTGTCCACTTCGGCCACCATACAATCAGTAGTTTCTGACAGGATTCTCATTGATAACCACAAAATATTTATGATATCTATTTGTGCCAAACCTCTATCCATCCATTCACGTACAGCAGCACCCTGGGTGGTGTGGCACCAACCACTTTGACCTAACCAGAGCTGTAACATCGCCACTCGTGTCTCAGATGAACTCTTTACAGTGTATGAAACTTTAATGCAGCACAGAGGCAGCTCCACACAACCACATGAATAATTCAGAGAGACTGCAACTGTTGTTATGTACATCGTGTCTCAGCTGCAGAGTTAAAAACGTGGTGGGCTAATCAAATTTCATGATGCAGTCTGTATTGAGGATGGAGCTGCCCTGTGTTTTGGGTGGAGTGGCAATAAAAGAAATTGTCTCGTTCCACCCAGGTAGTAAATGAAAGCTCAGTAAACAGCTCTGTAATAACAGAGTGTGGAAACCATGATTACTGTTTCTCCTCTGTGTCTCCCATTTCACAAAGATATCAACAAACCTTTTCTAAATGTAGGTTCATCCATCGAGTGAAGGTCCGCTTCTGAACCACTTCTCTTTCAACTGCAACACAGAGAGAGACGAGAAAAAAAAGAGTCAGTCATCGGGAATATGAACGAGGGCCACAGAACTGATCGGATCAGTCATCGGGAATATGAACGAGGGCCACAGAACTGATCGGATCAGTCATCGGGAATATGAACGAGGGCCACAGAACTGA
>JBBMJY010000009.1:20848602-20876180 GCA_037833715.1 Toxotes lorentzi | reverse complement strand
AATATGAACGAGGGCCACAGAACTGATCGGATCAGTCATCGGGAATATGAACGAGGGCCACAGAACTGATCGGATCAATCATCGGGAATATGAACGAGGGCCACAGAACTGATCGGATCAGAGAGTCAGTAGGAACAAACAAGCATAAACCAGCTTTTGCCAAAGGTTTTTCAGCATAGCAAAGAAACAGCATGGCAACAGCGAGCGCACACACACACACACACCATCTCTTCTGACCTCTTGAACGAGAGATTCTGAAAGGACTGGGACCGATTTCACGTGTCAGAGTCTGATCAGGTTGAAGTCGGCGTGAAGGGAAAGAGGCAGGTCAACGCAGACAGATGTGTCAGCGTCAGTCGAGCACAGTGTGTACACGCCCACACAGGCCTGAGAAGATCTCTGATCAGGCACAATAAGCAGAAACACCTTTGTAGGTCTATTTAATTTACATATTAATGACTCCATGAAAACTATAAAAAACTGCACATTGCATTTTTCACCTGGGAAACTTTGAAATTCTCCATTATAACATTTCAAGTAAAGTTCTCTGCTTTTGCTTTCAACCAAAGCTTGACGGCATATTATGTATTTGTAAGTTAATATGACAGTTTACATAAGTTGAACGGTCAGTTTAGCAGATTCCTAACA
The DNA here is from genome assembly GCA_037833715.1 of Toxotes lorentzi. Lineage (NCBI taxonomy): Eukaryota > Metazoa > Chordata > Actinopteri > Toxotidae > Toxotes > Toxotes lorentzi. The sequence goes on along the minus strand of JBBMJY010000009.1, from coordinate 20,875,532 downwards.
GATTAGTACAAAGTTTCTATCACGTATTTTTCTTCAGGTTTTACAACATACGATGGCATGTTGTTATGGATTGGGAGGGGGACTGCAGCATATTTACTGTTGTCTTTGTTAGAAAACACAGTTAATTTCTTAGCCCTGCTTTGGAGCCCTGAAGGAGCTGTGCTCTGCTCATTCCAGTCTGACTCTGCTGCACCGCAGTACACAAAGCAGACATATGGGGGGAATGGCAACTAGAGAGAGGAGTGGGAGGAGCTCTGGAGGGGTTACCATGGTAGCAAAGTCAGCTGTTTTTCATCTTTATGTCCAGTATGGCTCACTGGAGGCAATGGGGCTAACTCTGCTTTGAACACACTAAGAGTAATGGGAGCTTCAGCGGCTGTAATGATATTGATTGTTTCCTCCTCTGATGGAATCATGACAGTTACACCAGGGCCTGATGGGGAAAGATAGCTCTACATTACAGCAGATAAAGGGGGGAGGGGTGTCAAGGTGCCCCATCAACTGCACAGCAGCACATCCTGACTAGGCTTTCCTCACAGGAAAACACCTCAAAACACAGAGACCTCTCCCCTACTGTTCTCAGAGAGTGCTGGAGTTGGTATTCAGAGGGCGTAGCTGAGGCTTTAACGTGTGAATCTTTGTCAGGGCGGATGTGGGGAGGTGGTGGTGGGGAAGCAAGGGGCGGGTGGGAGACAAAACGGAAAGAAGATGACAAAAAGAAGAGATGATGGGCAAGATGTGAGAGCCTGAGGGGAGAGGAAAGGCATGCTCAAGAACACTGATGAAACAAACACTGCAACAAACTAAAGGAACAATCCTGACAATTTTTGAAATTAGTTATCCATCAATGCAAGCGTCGATGGGCCAGAGCACAAAACAGCCAAAGGCATGGCTGAAACCATCAATCAACTAAGAGCAACAATCCATCACTCCTCTTAATGGAAACTAAAACTGAATTACAGACACAACAATATTCCAGTGGTTCCCCACATGAGGGTCAGGGCCCTCCTCTTAAGAGTCACGAGACAAACCTGAAGGGTGGTGAGGTGATTAATTTGAGAGGAAAGAGGATACAAACCTGTTTTCAGTTTTTTTTCTTGTTATTCTCTTCTTTCAGTGAAATATTAGATAACTTTATGCCTTTAGGCCCCAAACAGTCATTTAAAAGGAACCCTCTGAGAGATTTTGAGAAGTCCTCCACCCCTGCTCGAACTGGTAGTACCGGTAATTCATTTTGCTGACCTGAGAGGTATTCGTTCTACCGTTTGGTCTTCAGACTTTTCCGCATCATTCGGCACAAAGTCAGAGATGTGGGAGCTGTGAGAAAAGTCTGAGTTCGTTAACACGAACACTGTTTACACTTTGAAAGAAACCAGTGGTGACTCTAGACTCTGGTCAGTTTCAGGACAATGCCCCAGAGAACTTAAATGCATATCATATTCTGAATTAGGACCTGTAGTATTTAGATTAAAGCTAGACCAATAAACCATATATCAGCTGATATAAGCTTAGGTATACTGGTGTATTTATGTCGGACAATGAGTAACATGAAAGTGCAGAAATGCCAAACTGGGTTTGAGGTACATTAGCAACCGTGTCATTTACCATAGTGCTGGTCAAGGGAGTGCTCCTCAAAAGAGAGAGGTCATCCGAAACATTGGAAGCCATCCTCTGTAAGCCCAGTCGAAATGGGCCATTTTTTAATGCTAGTACTGACGAGACACTTCAGTTCACTATGTGATGTGTTTTGGGGCTGGAAAGAATCTAGTTTTTTCTACGTAAAGCAACAAACCAACAGCAGAGAGCGAAAGAAACTGAAGGACGACAAGCGCCAACAGAATACTCCCTGAGAGACCAGAGCAGGCAGCTGACAAGTGACTACGTAAAAATGACTATGCCCAAAAAAATAAATCACCAGAGCTCACAATACAGTACATTTAGAAGTCTACACTCTGAGGTACGTAAGCAAGTCCGGATACTGTGACTTCATCTTTCATAAAAGCGTCAAACACACTGAAGCCGCCACTTGCCAAAGACAGCGTGCACTCAGCAGTCCTTCCGTAACAGACACCAGGGCCCTGCTGTGGATAATATAACCTGGAAAAATGACATCAGCTGACGACAATTACTTTTACTGCACATAATGGGCTTCTTTTAAAGTTATGGCCGGTTTTATTTTATGAGTCTGACCGTGCGTATTTCTCCGTGGTGACTAATTGCTTACAACTGGACCTTGTTAATCTGATGTGGAAAAACACAAATGAAAAGCTTGTACAGTCTGAGCTGCAGTGAATCTGTGATCATCATGGTTTAAGTTGGAGAAACAGTGAAACAGAAAGCCTGCTTGCATGACTGTTTGATCATTTATTCTGAGGCACACAGCAACATGAAGGGAAGAGTCCTAATGATTCCTCTGTATGTCTGCCTTCTTAGTTTGGTATAAAGCTGTGTGTAAGCATGTATGGATGCCACTGGATAACAGGTACGAGGTCCTGTCTTATCAGATTTTTAACAGGTTAGCAAAGAGAAGAATCGAAATTAAAGCAGCAGAACCAGAGATATCGTCTTTTTTTTTATTCCACACATCCTTCCTCTTGTTTTGGTGACCAAATTATTTTTCCATTGACTATTTGATTCATTGATAAACTGCTTTTGCTGTGATCCACAGCAAATCTAGCTATTAGATCCCAAAAGAGTCAAAATAGTGGTAAATTCCTCAGAGAAACTAAAGAAAGGAATGTCTCATTAAATCAAACAATTCTTTGGATAGGTAAGGTCATTTGAGTAAAGGATGTGAATGTGGTGTCACGACAGATACCACCAGGATCCAAATGAACCAAAACTCTGCAGTGAGAACCAAAAACACAACCTCCAGTTTCATTAATGGAAATCATCATGAATTAAATCTTATTCGTGTTCATTTGTCCGTCCGAATTGTTTGGTATTACGTAAATGTCTGTTACCATGAATGAATTCAAGAGTATACCACCTTTGTTTACTGAGCTATAGCAACACATAGATAAAATGGAAAGAAATGATCATCTTTTAACATTCTAAATGTACAAATAGTGTTGCGAAAAAAAAAATGGGAGCAGTTTGAGTTGAGTTTACCTGGGATACGTTAACCCATTGGTAACAGCTGTACATATCAAACTGTGACTTACTGATTAGGTCTAACTTTCAGCCACTGCAGGTTCAATCAGGAGTTCTGCTCCATTAATGATATTGTGTCAGTGTTCAGGGCTGCTCAGAGCTTGAGAGGAATTTTATTTATGCTGCTTCTCACCCTCTCATGGCAGCCGACAACCATTTTTAATTAAATTCAAAATCCACTGTGAACAGGACCCGTTCTTCTGATTCAGGAAGGGACAACGCGGTCTCGTTTACACTACAAAAAAAAGTGGAACTGAAAATAAGAACTTGTCTGTACATGTCTTCACTGATGATGGTGGACTGTGGTATCTCCCCTGACATTGAGCACACATCTGAACTGATGAAGTATTTGATAAATGTAATCTGCACAGGATTCAAATGTTAGAAAATGAATGAATTCAACAATGTCGATGTCAACAACATGTTGCTTCTTACAGTTAAATTATGGCTGCTTTATGTCTATATGACAAATGGAGGAATATTTACTTTATGTTATAAACAGAGGGATGCTGGGATAGTCAGCCTTTGCCTGACCTTACCCCACCTGACACACCCCCTGCACCTGTGTGAACACAGTGAGCATTATGCATTATTAAGTTTCCACACTCGAGCAGCCTCCTTAGATACAGGTGCATCCAGACCAACAGCACCATGTTTGCTCTTATGGTAAAGAGGAAATTCATCTTGAAGCCTGAAGTGGCAACAAACAGGCAACATGTTGCAACATTCCTGTTGTTCGAAATCAAGCGTCAGTGTCTCGAGGCCAAACAAATCAGCAAAATCATAACTGAGTAAAAAGTGATTTCTGTTTAGTTACTGAACATGGGATGTTATTCTTTTCCTGTTTTCCACTGGTGACTGGAGGTGCGTTTGTCTAAGGTAGGACTTCTCTGACTTCAGGCTCTGTGGTTGGTTTCATTTGCTTGCCATGCAAACAGTGGAGGCACAGCTGAGTTCAGCAGCCTTTTCACTGGAACATGAATGATATGTTTAGAATGACAGCTCTTTAGCTGGAGCCCTGTCATCAGTCAGACGTGGAGGGGAGGGAACAGAGGGAGCAAGCAAATATAATTAAGTGGCAATTAGCTTTATGGAGCCTGTAAATGATCTATTAAAAAAACCTGACAGGCACTGAGGGATTTTTTTTGTAGGGTCTGGTGGCGTCAGTGTCTCTTTGCTTTGTGATTCCCAACCAAAGCATGCAACTTTATTGCCTTTTATTCCATCAGAAGGAGGATTAGTGGATATCAGACACTCTGACAGAAACAGTGGTGATTATACAGCATATGTTTTATTCACTATAGCTCTTTAACTAAATCTAAAACTATCTTAATTATACAACTGTGTGCAGACGAGCGGGTGAACGGCCTGGCTACCTGAACTTACGAACGTAGTACACAACAAAGGCAGATAAACGCATGGCAAACACAACAGCAACTATGGTAACCACTACACACCAAGTAAATATTACACGAGTACAGTGGTCTGTCAGTTGCCACCCACTGTTCAAAGACTTTAGGACAGAGACTTCTTAACTTCTAACTTTTTATAGAACAGGATCCTAATTTAAGCTCTTTATAGCAGACAGTGATTTTTATGAAAGGTTAAGAAAGAACCTTTTAGTCGCACGAACCATAAAACACACTGACACAAGAGTTTTGGTTTTGAAACAAGAAATAATGACTTAAATGTGACACCAGAGACTTTTTTTGTGAGATGTCTGCACGTCCGTCACCTAAGTCTTGTAGACACAGAAGATCCTGCTCACTGCTCTTGCTCAGCATCACAATTTATTGATCAGGCTGACATATCGGTCTCTCTGGACCTTCATCTAAAGTATTCTTAAAAAGGTTCTTAGAGCAATGATCTTGAAAAAAAGATTACATAATAATATGAACTATTCGTATCTTGGAACATACATTGGTCAAGGCTCAAGGATGTCTGGTCAGCTTTTTCTTGGCTGAGAAGATAGAAACGCTACAGTTGCTTAATGTTCACAACCTGTGGCTCCGGCCTGAAAAACCCAGGCGAACAGCAGAGCATTTAAAAAGGTTCATTAAATGCATCTGACAGCCAGCGAACAGCTGTAGCCTCCTGCACTTCACCTCCAGCTGCTGATTCAGAGCTGCGAAGCTGATCAGACTCAAACGCTGATCTGATGTGAATCACGCTGAGAGGATTAGCTGATTAATTCTCTAGAGTAGAGTCAACAGTCACTCTGTTGGTCCCTGGTGAATTATAAAAACACAACCACTGGCTGTTGTACTGTGGTGTTTTGTGCCTTTTTAACTCACAAAGAATCTAAAATCAAACAGAGAACACTTTTTTTTTTTATTTTAGCTGTTACTGAGTTACCAGCAGTGATGTCTGTGATTTTATCCACAAAAGCCACTGTCAGTTTGAATTTTATGAGAAAAGGTTTTTTTTTAGTCCAGTGTTTGAATAAAATGACATGGGTAAGTACAGGACACCCTCTTTATACTGCAGTGTTTAGCTGATCTGAGTTCTGTCGTCCTGGGTGCCAGTTCGAGCCTTGACTTCTCCCCCTCTGCCTGCAGACGTTCTGGAGCCGCCCACACAAATCCTCCAAATTCACTTTGAACAGAGTCAGCGCGAGAGATAAAAGACACCAAGAGATGTCGCCTGAAAGAAGACGTTTTTTTTAAGTGATTGTGACAGTTTTAAATTTAAGATTCTACCTGCCACTGCGCATCATAATCAGAGCGGGAAAATGACTGAGTGTGTGTCTGAACCCAGGCCCAGGTAAGAGTTAGGAACATGAAAAAATAAACAGGATGGCTCTTTTATTGAAATATTCATCCCGCAGGGACATCCCTTTAGACTGCAGCGCTGCATCATCCAGAGCTATTACATAACCGCAGAGTTCACAGAGAGGCTCTTCCTCCTCCTGCCTCTTGGGACTAAAATCATCATCTCACCTGTTCGGTGTCACTGCTGCAGATCAGTGTATTTCATGTTTGTGTAAAACAAAAAAAATAAAATAAAATAAAATGCAAATGCATTTCATCAAACTTAAAAACATCACAATAAACATAAAATAATATAAAAAGTGGGAATTAATTATTACAAACATTCTAATCAATAATCTATATTTATTGTTATGTATTATTGATGTTTTTAATATCATACACACATACATACATATATCTTTTTTATTAATAGTTCATATGTTCATATTTCAATTAGGCCTTGATTTGGTCTGATACATGATCCATTACTGTCTTGGCTGGTTTATACTTTTAGGCTAAATTAAAAACTCCAGTATGCCTACCATTATCTGAACATATTCTCACCAGTAAGAACATGTCCATTAGCCTTTCTTTTAATTTCATATACATAGCTCTGAACACCACGTTTTGCAATGAAGATGCATGTTCTCTCTGTGCCTGCATGGGTTCCCTTCAGCTTCCTCCCACAGTCCAAAGACATGCAGGTTAGATTAACTGGTGACTTAATTGTCCATAGGTGTGACTGTGCATGTAAATGATTGTGTGTCTCTATATGTTGACTGGGATTAACCCCCCCACCCTCGCCAAGAGGATAAGTGGTATAGAAGATGGATGGATGAATTCTGCGGCAGAAGAATTATGTGGCAGAAGAAATGATTGCTGGTTGCTGGTGATGATCATTGTGCAACACTTTATTTAAAGAACTACATCACAGGTCAAAAGCATTTAACCCCAACAGGACTTGACCAAGTAGAGGTTTTGACACACAGTAGGTTATTTAAGCTATGTAAACCATATGGACTCTTCTATAGCACTTTTCTAGTCTTATTAATCACTCAAAGCTCTTTTACACTGCACACAGCTTTTTGATTACACACACATATTCGCACATACCAACAGCCCAAGGACACTTCCACATATAGACCAGAGGAGCCCGGGATCAAACCACCGACCCTCTGATTAGTGGACGACCCGCTCCACCTCCTGAGCCACAGCCACACAGGTGTTAAGTTATGTTAAATTATATAAAGCCCAGGCCTATTTCCAGACTATGATTATGAACATGATAACATTATTATTATAATTATTAAATTATTATTACACATAATCCTTCAAATTCTAAGAAATGATTAGGTAACCCTCATACTGTAGTACTGTTACAAAAGAGGGGAGCGAATGGAAGCAGCTCGAGTGCAAGGAGAAGGTCTCACACTGAGAAACACAACATCTGCGAGTGCAGACAAACAGTTTGCAGCAGGGAGCAGGAGCAAGCTGGCACCACTCATGCATGGGACTGAAGCAAGAAGGCAGGGTGTTTTTAGGGAAAGCATTACAAAATCTGAAATGAAGACATAATGCTCTCAGAATGAAAGACCACACCGTGGAATAAAGAGAGCGTTTCAAGAGCGGATAGTCAGTCTGACCATAACATAACCGGGCTCCAAAAGGCCTCCACTTTCATCACTCTATTAGAATAACAGAGCAGAGAGGAGACAAACAACAAAAGGCTCCAGTGGCTCTGCATACTTCAGATAGATCAATCATTTACAGTGACTCAGGGTGTTTCCTAATGTCCCTCTCACTGATGTTCATTCACAGCTACAGGAACGAACACATGGCCACACACCTTTTTTTTCCATGGTGTGATCAATAAAGTGGCTCACACACAACTTTTTTTTTTTTTTAATTCACCTCATGTCCTTTTCAGTGTGTGTGGACATTGATGAGATGTTGTCACATGACGTGTTCACCTGTTAAAGATATCTATAAACTAATAAAGTTTGTAAAGAAAGCGTGGACAAACCAATGCGTGGACCAATCACCTTACGCGCAGCTGAGGGTCACGCATCAAGTTTATCAGCTGAAAGGGTTAATAAGTCACAGATCAGAGGAGGGGACAGTGAAACAAAAAAAGGACACTTTGAAACACCAGCATGAGGAGGTTTTAGGAAGCTTTGCCTTTCATATCCACACAAGCTGCTTTGAGTGTTATTTTTGTGCTTTAATCACAAACTGGGATAATGAGCAGGTAGCACTTCCAAACTGTCCCAGCTGATCATCTGAGCTTGTTTTTTTTTTGTTTTTTTTAAAGGAGACAGGATTTCTGCACATCCACTCTCCTGAATTACAATGTGCTAATGGGTTAAAAGGATAAGGTCTCATATTTAATACTTATTTTATTGGTTATGATTTCCATCAGTTATTGTAACAGGATACTCACCCAAAGATCTTAAAACACAACAACTCTACAAAAAAATTGGACGGGCTGTAAACAAAGTGACATGTCTTTCCCAGTTCATATTAAAACAGCACACGTCTGCATTGTAGAGTAGAGCAATAGGATTTTCGCAAGCTTCCATGAATTCACTAGAGGTTTTTATGTGATTTTTTTCAGGAACATCCATGAGGTGAACTCTGAAAAGTTCTGAATTCTGGATGAGTTGGGACTTAAATAACCCATTAGTCAGACTGGACTTTCCGGATCTTATTTCATTGTCTTATGACACCTTAGACAACGCAGCAACATCAACACAGCCCCTTGTGTTTCTTGCACAACTTTGGACTCTTTCAGTCTGGACACCTGAGGAGTGTGCTGTAAGAACCCTCTGGAGGGGGATGGAGTTGGACCAGTCCATATCAGCCTCAGAGAAAACTGATTCTACAGCTCAGACAGGATACTGCAGAGTAATCACAATCTTTCTTCCCCGAATCATTTCTTTGTAGTTGCACAATGGAAACATGATCTCTCCCTGTAATCTGTTCAGCATGTTTGTGTAATCACCGGTCAATGGCCGGAGGCAAGTGCTTGTCCTTGTGTCATTGCCCCTGGAGCACACGCTGCCTCCTTTAGCCCACTGTCACCACTGAAATGCAGAATGGGTCTTGTTTTCTTGATGAAGTACTTATGTGAACTCAGACCACGATCCTCCTCTAAACCTAACCAAAGTTGTTGAAACAACACAAAGGAAAAGAAATGTCTGGTAATCGCTGCTAACATTAGCAAGCTAGGCTAACTAATGTTCACTTTCCGAGTGGAACACAATCTGAACAGCATGACGGGCCATCCAAAATGTTTAGTGTGATAAAGGTACAGACGCCTTTAATCTCTAATGACTGATAAAGGAGACAAAAACGCCTTGTTCGTATGATGTACAGGATGTTCTGTAGTCAGTGCACCACGTAAGCTGACAGCACGTCTCCTAGCAACACCAGCTCTCAGCTGTGACTCACCGGACGCCATTGGAAACACCCATTCAGAAGTTCAAGATCTAGATGCTGTTTGTGTCCAGCGTGTCCAATAAAAACTGTTTTATCCTCTGTAGTAAAATCAAATATACATATACAATATAAATCATTACAGGTTCTATTTTCTTACACTAAAAGTAAGGAGAACTCAGACTGACTGAAAATATACTAATTCTGAAAAAGACGTTAGTGTCTGAGAACATATTAGTCATTCCAGGTGGGTCTCCCCTCTGTTCCCGGGCACCACCATTTTTGCCAATATTTGGGTTTCTGACTCCAAGATTTGTCAGTGGTTAATCCACATGAGGCTATAAGGTAATCAAGCGATCAATCAAGTGCTACAATCAATAGCTGTACCTGAGGTGTGATTGTATCCTCAGAAGGTTGACATAACCTTGACAAATTTCTCTTGAGCTGCTCCTGCCTGACTGCAGACACGGCATACTTAACAGACAGCACAGACATATAATGGGTTTCTGATCCCTCAGATCACATCAGAGAGACTGCCCTTGAGAAAGCTCCTGTCTGAACAGTTTAACTGACTGAAATGAGATCCGAGCACAACGCGCATTGGCTGGTATCATGTCAAACATCTTCCTCATTCCAGCAGATTAGACAAACCAGCAGCTTCTAAAAGAAGACTCCTGGGTACGATTAAACTGATAAACTCACACAACACCCCGAAAATACTTCAGTTTAGTGACCAAAGAGCAAAAAAATAAATCAATAAATAAAAGTTTTTTTTTTCCAAGTGCTTAAAGGTGTGTGTATTTTCTGTAACATATATATACCTGTTCAGTGAACACCCACCCCCGGGGGGCCACAGGTCAACCTGAGAGAACTGTGTGGGGAGAAACAAACGGCTGGGTTGTTTTTTTGGTCCAGCAGTGCAGCTCAGAAAAAAAAAAAAAAAAAAAAAAAAAACACCGAAGACAAAGAGTGAGCTAACCCAGGCTTACATCACCCACCGGTGGAGGTTTACCTCACAATATAACCAGTGACCTTTTAAAAAGAGCCAGAGGTATTTTTAGAGGGGGTTTTATAAAGGGAGCACTTTTCCGACTTCTTTCTGAGCACTTACCCTGCAATGGGTTTTACAGGTAATTGCTTGGTAAAGAACAGCAGGAGTGAGTTAAAGCCGCACTGAGGAATTTATGTCTGACTCCACTAAAACAATTGGCCAACAACAGAAAAAAAACCTTCAAAACATTCCATTCATAAGACTTGACTGTTTGCACACATGAGAAATTATTTTATTTTATCTCGGATAAAACAGGAAGTTTGCCACTGACATCAGGAATCTGCTCCAACCCTAATGAACCTGTTGCACCTTTTATCTTTCCCCTCTGTCCTTATTGTTACTGAAGACCTGTGTTATATATATACATATATATACATATATATACACACATATATATATATATATATATATACACACACACACACACACACACACACACACGCTGTGTGGTGTGCGCTCTACCACATCGTAGCTACTTGTATATTTGTATCTGTGGCTAGCTACTGTTAACAGCAGGATTAGCATCGTGAGCGATCCTGTCAGTTCAGGTGTTTCACAGTGTTTTGGCTCTTCTCCAGCTCTGCTCAGCTCTCCCTGACGTTGCCAGATAACTTAGGTGTGCAGTCCGCGTATGTTCCATAATATACAGTGTCCTACATTGCTGTCCTCCACATTCAATTACCCACTATGACATAAATGAAACACAGCCGCCGTGGAACTCGGTGAGGGTCGTTTGTCAAGTGAAGGTCCTTTGTAAGAGCGAGTTCCTTGGAAGAGAAGAAAAGACGACGGATGAGGATGATCCCTTTCTACAGAATCTCTGTAGCATAGTCCCCCTCCAGTCAGGTGACACCACTAAGCTCTCATCACCTCCTCCACAGAAACCAGGTGCTTATTCATCATCTACTTGTTCATCATGTGGCCTGTCAGCCCACACTTCAACACACCTACGCTGAGAAACAGTTTATATCTCACGCTTCAGTTCCACAGCATCACTCACAGTGAGTGGAGTGGGGCTGTTGTAAAAATCAGAATACAGTCTGAATGTTTTCTAAAGTATACAACAGAGCTGCCAGTTGCTAATTAGAACTGACCAGAGCACAGCATGGGAATGTCATGTTTGGCAGGTATTTGATCATAAAGCAAAGAACAGTACAAATTTAAGTTCTGACCTGAGGACGGCAATAGAGAAAAAGTCGGGCTCGCCAAAGTCATTAGGATTTGTCCTCTGGGTACAATGAATGCCTGAACCAAATTTCACAGCATTCCATCCAGACCGACTTGGTGACCTAAAGTTCAAATCTGCTGAAATTAAAGCAAAATCTGTGGGAATGAGTGAGTGGCTGAATAAGTGAGAGTCCATAGTTTTTATCAAGACCTTGGAGAAAAAAAAAAAAAAACTATGCAGGATCATACTGTAACTTTCAGTCATTACATGGAACAGAAGGTGAGAATTACAGTGATGAATTACAAACTGTATTTGACCTATTTATTAGAATTTTCCAACAATGTGCTGTTATCAAATTAGTCCATGGACCTCGTTTTGATCTGCTCAACCTGTGGTGACACTCCTCTGCTGGTCAGAGCCCCACAGAAGAGCTACAGCTACTTTGTCTAAGCAAATGAATATTTCATGCAAAGTGTGAAACTGAAAAAACCCTCTGTGCTCACTGCTGCAGTACTTCTTAGCATAAAACCATGTGTGGAGGAAGCCTGTTTTCTGCAACTTTAACTTTTTCTTTAACTGGTTTAGTTTTAACAGGTGAGGGTGGTAGCATATTTCAGTGATGATGTAATGGGTATGTTACCTAATCATAATTCATAACAAACAGATCATCATCAGTGCCCAATATAACCATTATATCATCAGGAAAATGATGCCAGAGGCCCGGTAGACTGCTTTGTCTTCTGCCAGTCTGTTGTGACCAGTGCAGTATTCTTTGCTGCAGTCTGCTGGGGGCAGCAGCACCAAGGGGGGCTGGCTACATAAATGCAGCCCAATTACCATTGCTGTTAAATCATCTACACAACTTTTTTCCAGTTCAGGAAGACGATGCTACTAAATTTTATAACCAGAGGCATCTGTGTGTCTCACAAATACATAAGAACTGGTGTGATGGCGAGCTGACACAAGGAGCTCGTCATCAAAACAACTCTGAATGGAAGACACACAAAGGATGTCATCTACCTGTATCCGGCCGGTATGAAACAAACCATGGATTCATTTTTCAAAGATCCTCCATCAGATCATTCAGACCCTCCTGTGCCTACAGTCCCAAAAACTAAATTTTCTGACTCCACCACAAACTTTAAACATGAAATATTTGTAATGCACAATGAGACAGATGCACTGAAGAAGTAAAGCGCTACTTCATTTCTGTAAATTTATTCCCAAAGCATTCATCAGTAATATAGTTAAGATGGAAAAAAGTGAATGTGTTGCATTACATGTCGATGTAAGCAGTGCAGGAACCAGCACCAGTGGAAAAAGGTTAGTCTGCAGTTGACTTCATCCTTTGACAGTTTTACGAGGAAATCCATAAATAGCCATGAAATCAGCTTTATTCAGTCATTCATCGCGGTTTGCAATGATGACTTATTTGCAGGTTGCTGCCTCATTGTGCTGTCACTCAGTGAATATCAGCCTGATGGTTTGTTTGTTTCACAGTAAATAAGCTTTCATCTGAAACAGATTATAAAAGCTTTGCTGCACGAAACAACTGACAGCGTGGAAGAGGAAAATCAGAAAGAATGAGGGGATAAATGAAAGAGAAGGGACCTTTGTTGTCACCACCCTCTCTGACCTCCAGAAAACTCACAGCAGCAAGTTTGTGAAGACTGAGGCTCTGTGCTGTCCACCCTGCTCCTGGATGTAGGGGGACTGGGCGCACATTCAAGACCATAGTGAGCAGCAGAGACTGTGCTGTCGCTGCTGTTTGCAGACAGTCTCAGACAGCGCAGAGTCAACAGAGCGCCGTGGGAGAAGCCACTGTGTTTGGCTTGTCTGAACTCATCTCGACACCCTGTAGTTTGCTGTTCAGCTCGGTGGTTTATGGGGAATCCTTTACACATGTTCCCGCCTCACAGAATAGATACAGATATAACTCTACTACTGCGCAGGACTGGACACGTACACACTGACAGATGGTAGCTGCACACCAGGGTTGGGCAAAGTCTACCGAGTTTGCATACTGCAATGACACTGTGGGGCAGGTAATCCTTTGTTTTGTGTTTTACTGATTATCCACTTTACTTCTTCCCATGCCATACATGAGTGGCATCCTGTTTAACTTTATCCTTCGTGGAATAAAGACTTGGTTCATCTCAGCTGACAGATACCTGACCACATTTTTCTGAGATCCATTTACAAACAATGGCGGGAACTTTCCCCTGACCACTATAGCGCACTTTGTTTTAGCTACGTTTCGTGAATGTGTTTCAGTTTCGCTCTTCTTTTTACGTCCTGAGGGAGATAACCTCACCGACTCTTCCGTTTCATCAAACGTATCCATCTTTTAACCATGACTTTGAGCCAATGTAATGACGAAATTCCCTTTCAGACAAGCACATCTCCGGCTGAACACACTCGTGGCCATGTTGCCTGACCTGAATACTGCAAAATGATTCAGTGAACAAATTTATCAGGCTGTGTTCAGAAACAGCAGAGGAGTTAGATGGTTTCTGTTGCAAAAGCACAAACTTGATATTCTACAATGGACAATAACAACTCTTGGTGGGTCGGGGTCACGATGCACACACCCCTTCACGTTTCGCACACATTGCGTTGAAGATTTAATTTTAAGAGGATAAATAATGCAGGTGTTTCCAAACTAATTTGAAATGACTATTTTCCAGACATCACAACGACCACTGCTGTTGTCTTTCTTTGTGAAATAAAGCCAAACTTCGTTTCTTTCTCTTTTTCCAGTGGTTTGGACAATTTGGAGCCGGTTCTCAATTTCCATCCCTACATCTCAGCCACCCTACATCAATCAGGCCTTTAAGGTAGAGTGGTTAGACAGACGTCACTTTGAGTAAAAGGCAAAATGCTGTTTCGTGCTTGCCAGACAGAATTTAAAGGACCCTGAGAGCATGAGGAAAAAGACTCTCTGGTTTAATTTACAAAAAATTTAACTGAGCAGAATACCATGTCTGACGAACACCAGGAACTGTTTATCACCTGACTAATACCATCCCTATGGTATTAGTCCCTATGCCATGGGGGGGCTTCCCAGTGGAAGGAACAGGGGGACTGGTTAGATCAAAGACAAAGACAGCAGGCGGAGACTGTGACCAGGAAAACACCTGAACATACATTTTAGACTATGTGCACTATGTCCACTAGAGCCATTTGAAGCAAAAGGGTCAAGTGCAGGATAGAACACTATGAGCCATTCTGTTATCAAAAATGAACACCTGACACTGATTAAGGGAGCTTTGCCTCATGTTGGGGGGCAGAACGTTCTTTGAATAGAAACTTTGTGTTGGCGCTGTCTTCGTCAGCCTGGAGACAAACATTACTTTACTCCTCAAACAAGTGGGAGAAGCTGTAGCTTAGTAACGGCCAAAACACAATCAAGTCCTGTAATGTTTCAAGTTCTATTTTGGTCAGTTTCACTTCTTTCCAAATTTTCATTTATTTTCCATCTTTTCTTCCTCTGTTTCGTACTGCACTTCCACAACGTTTTTTTTGGGTGGAAGAAAAGCAGCGGAAGAAAAGATTTTAAAAAGAAAAAAAAAACTGGACCCTACGTTTCCCATAATGCAACGTGATACCGTCTTTCTTCTCTGAATATTTCTGCCTGGTAAACACCCACATCTCTCAAACTGATCTTCTGCTATTTGAACGAGCAGAATGTACCAGGGCAGTGCTTGAGCTCAAACCAGTTATGTTAACTGCACTCAGAGAGAAACCTGCATCCCAAAGAGGTGGGCGGAAGCGTGTGGTTGTGTATATGTGTGGGTATGAATGTGTGTGTTTGTGTGTGTGTGTGTGTGTGTGTGTGTGTGTGTGTGACAGAGAGCGAGAGAGCTGTGTGGGATGTGGGATGTGGGAATGTTCAGGGACTCCTGCGCTGTAATGCAGAGGGAACCGCTCTCTCTCTTTCCTTGTCTCATCGTGTGTTATGTAACAGCCCTCCAGGCCATTGTTTTAAAGCACTAGCTGCTCTTCCAGCTTTCATGCAGAGAATCGCATCCAATCATCAGATGGCTCGGGCTCATCTACTGAGTGTTGCAGAGAATACGAACAAAAGCACTGAACTTCTGAATCTTTTCAAGAGGCTGGATGAAGCGCAAGTTCACAGGAAAAGCTCAGTTTAGTGCCAAGGAGGAATGTGCAGAGCTGAAAACCCTCATGCAGCTAGCGTGTACCGAGAACCTGCAACCTAGTCATTAGTGCACATACTCCAGCAGAGGCAACACAGGTTTTGGGGCTGCTCTTGTATGATTAGTACATTCTTAGGTGCTTGACACGCTGTAGCTCATATAGCCTTTTTTGACAAAACAAGAAAAGCAGGAAAGCAGTGTGGTTGGTCAGGGGTTCATCCTATGTAAAGAAACTAGACCGTGGCTTCACATGATGTAAGACCAGCACAGGTCCAGACTTAAAACCACATGGAGCTGGTTTGGGACAAACCGGACAGAAGGGGAAAGCAAAGTGCAAGACATTCATGGGAACTTCTGCAACAGGGTGGGAACAAACTTTCAGAACACCCTTTGATCTGACAGAACCAAGAACCAAGAGAGTGTGTTTGGCTGTTGAATGAGTCAAACCTTTAGATAAAGCTCTTCATCAGTCGTGTATGACAATACATTTTTATCTTCTTTGTCTTGTCTCGAGACAGACTCCAAGGCAACTCACAATGTGACTCACAATGAGTGCAATCTTAGATTTTGGAGTCTAAGATAGAGACACAAAAAACAAACATGTCTGACTTTGCAGTCTGCAAAGACAAGGCCATCAGAAATAATCATGTTTGGTTTCCATGGGTGGGTGTCAGTATTATCTTGGTCTCCGTCAACCAGGCCTTGTATTTAATAAGTAATCTTCGAATGTTATTACAGCATTCTTCTTGTATTCTTTGGTTACAGCACAGAATATGAAGTGATGGACTGAATACATCACATTGTGTCGATTCTTGCCTGGTCCGGGTTTTGGGATGAAGTGGGTTAGAGCTGAACAAAGCTTTCTTTCTCACCACACTCATTAAATCAATTACTTCCACTTTAAAGAGCAATTATTGTTAGTCCTGCTCCTCTAATCTTTGTAAAGTCCTGTTTGGCAAACTGGCAGCTTATGCTATATTAGATATTCCCACATGATTTACAGGTTCACTCCAGTTCAAAAAGCAGAGCGGAGAGTTGTCAATATGCAATAACACCAAACCAATTAAAGGCCCTGTTATTGGTACACTGGGACATTCTGCGTTATAGCTTCAACTAGTTGATAATGAGTTAAATGATGGCTAACATGATTGTGTTCAAGCATGGTCTGCAAATGTACGACAAAAGGAGCCGGTCGAGGTGGTTCGGGCACCTGATGTGACACCTCCTGGGCACCTTCCACTGGAGGTTTTCCAACTCAACAAAGAACAATTTCTACACCCACAGGAGCAGAAACTGCACCTGAATGTAACACAGCCACAACACCGATCACCACCTACAAGCTAGTTACCTCACAATTCTTGTTTACTTTCCCATAAATCCACTTGTAGCTGCAAGCAACAAGATCATCCGGTGTGCAGGGATTGTTTAGAGGACTAGCCCTAACCCCCCCAACCCCCAACCCCCAACCCTGACGCTGGATTCCCTTTTAAAAACAATCCATTTAAACAAGATGCACAACCATTGATAATTTAAAGTCAATACTGATGTCTGACCCAGTGTTTGTGTTCTGCTATCCATATGAAATATTCAGTAATACAATATTTATGTTGAAGGGATGAGCTAACAAAAGATGGATGCTTTATGTAGTCTGTTGTGAGCCCGCAACTTTATGGAAGAGGGATGTAAAATTACTAAAGTACTCCCATTATGAGCTTTTAGCAAATACATCTGGCTCCAGTAACTATGGACGTTATACGCACTGAAGGCCGGTATATCTATATTTAGCAGTTAAATTAATCTGAAAACGATAAATCAACCAAAAGAACCATGTCGGATGTCAGCCCTTACACAAAGATGTGACACGACATAATACTTTAAATACAGGGATAAGCTTACACATGTTCAGACAGTCTCTCCTGGAATACATCCATCATGCTGCACTCGCATCTGTTCACGTGAAAAGTGCTAGAAATAGTCCATCCACCAGTCTTTCACAGGGCTGACGTATAGAGACAAACAACCATTCACACTCACATTCACAATATGGACAATTTAGAGTCACCAGTTGGACTGTGGAAAGAAGCCAGAGCATCAGACAGGCACCTCCGATAACACACATCCAATTCAATCACTGAAGAGCTTTATCATTTCCTGTATTATCCCTGAATCTAACCGAAGAGCTGCATGACTGACAGCACTTTTAAGGCTTCAGCTGAGCCTGAAGATCTTCAGCTTGCTACCACAACAACACCTGTAGAAGGTGGGACCAGAGAGTGTCTTAAATCAAACCTAAATGTCTCCAATCATTTTCTGTACGTCTTCTATAATCAATTAACGGATTCGTTGTTTTGGTTTGTTTTTTAGCTCTACAAAGAATGTGTTGTGCACAAACTTTGTCATCTTATAATGGCGCTTCCAGTTTAACTTTGGGCTCCTGTTTTTAAGCAGCACTGCAGCGCAGAGCTCCTTCCAGGGGCCAAAGACACTGTTTACGCTCCTCGTTCCTCACAAACAATGCGCACTTCAAGAATTACTCCCCGAGCACAGACCCTGATGTGGAGCTCTGTGGTAAAACGCGGAGCTTTGCTTTGAAATGTTTGAGACTGTGTGAGCTGCAAAGCTCTTATCAAAAAGTTCCCAAGAAAGCCGGAGGGAAAAGAGAGACTGTGGAAAAATGACTCGTAGAAACACAGAACACTTTGCAGTGAAGTTGTGCATGCGTGGCCAGGCCACGGCGAGCTCCCACGGCGAGCCGTGTTATTAAACAGTGGTAATACACTACAAGTAGTCGGGATGCACCCACCTTGCAGGTTCTGCACTCGGATGTCGCTGATCTGTCCGATAAATTCCTCCCGCTCGAACCAGTCCTCCCACTCGTGTCCGGCCATCTGGAGCCGCGGGAGAATGCTGCAGGGATCCTGGGTAGGGACACTCACAGAGAGCTCCCCCGGCTGCGAGAGGACGAGGAGAAGCTGCTGCTGCTGCTGCAGCGGGCAGGCGGGCTGGTCTATTGTCCGGGCGGCCGAGCGGGGGCCATGGAAGCCGGGGCCACTCAGGGTGAGAACGGGGGAGGGGGCTTCAGTTACTGGACGGACATCGCTGGTGTTTACTGCTGCGGGTTTTTGTTTATTTTCTTCCTCCCGTCAGAGCGGAACGGCAGCAGCGATGGAGCTCCGTGACTCACACACAACCCCGGAGAGAGTAGAGGAGAGCTGTGGAGGAAGGAGCTGCAGTACCTGGTTGGTATTTCCGAGGTGGGATGGAGCTGATTCCAGTGCCCGCCCCCTTCCCCCCCCCCCCTCTCTCTCTCTCTCACACACACACACACACACACGCACACACTACTGACGACACCAGTAAACATTAGAAAAGAAGTGGTAACACACACCACCAGTCACAGACCGTTTTCTGAAACCTTTAAACTTATCAAACCATGTAATAATAATTTACCTCATGTGGGTTCCCATAACTCTCAGTATCATTTTGAAATTGTTGATATTGGTGCTGAGACCATACCTAACAAGAAAAAAAAGTCAGGTGATGTAATTATCACTATGAAGGCTGTCTAACCTTAAGGAAGATCTTATTTTAACCCAGACCATGATCCTAAATCTAACCCAGTACTTTTTGGGCCTAAACTTAAAATACAATCTAAAGCTGTCAAAATGTGATTTAGATCATGAACTATCTGATGAAGAATAAGCAGCCTAAACCACATTATAAATCTGATCAGTCAGTGCCAACTGTTGGTCCTTACAGCTGAACAACACAACAAAATCAGCTGCTGGATCCCCTTCATGTCACTCCCCATGCTCAGTGTATGGGGAGTGACTGTACACTGGAATGGCAGCAGGTTAAGCATGTGGTTATTATGAGTGCCTTTAAGCGATGAGCTGCGACGGACCAACAGGAAAACAGGACACGTCTTCATCTGCCTGTATATAGGCTACATCTCCACAGACATTCAGAGGAAGGACCAACACAGACTGTACTGTTAAAGTATGGATGGGTCTAAACATCTGCTGAAATACAAGGTGACACTGCCCAAACTGAGCCCATGATGAGCTGATCGTGGCTTCTTCCTGTTTCAGCCACAGATCTAATAATAAACTTGATCATAATTAGGTCAAAATCTTTCTGTAAACATGTTCAGTAGAGAGTAAGATAGAGAAATATATATTTCAGTGGCTGAAAATGACCTTGTAGTGTGCTCATATGGGGCCCCTGGCGGTCACGGGGTCTTTTCCTTGGCAGGTCATGCAACACTCTGTCGTCACAGATGCCGAGGTACAAGCTCCATCCATGCTGCCAACCCAGGTCCTCTTCTGCTTCCACCCATGTGTAACTTGAGTTGAATGAATGAAGCATACATTAACATGAATATGTCACATATTAGTGCAGTAGAGAGTGAAAACAAAGAAAACGTCTTAAGACCAGGGCCATTTACTAACCTCTTCTGAAGTGTTAGTGGCGTCTCGTGGATGGGGTCTACTCAGTTGTCATGGAGATGGCTCACTGGGTGACATGTTCCTTCATAGCCACGAACACACACATACACACACACACTGTGGTTTATTTTGACTCAATCCCACATGCACCTTCTCGCTGCCCCAAATACTCAGCAGAGCATCAAGGGGCCCTATTTCTGTAGAGGCCGAACAACCAGCACAAGCCACACTCTGACAGTTTGGTATTTTCCTGACCTTGAAATTCCCGTTGCCTGCCTTTGTGAAAATTTGCTGTGCAGCGCAGAGCGCATGGTGCACAGGTGGGAGAAGAGGCACAAACAGGCGGGAGGTTCATGCTTAGTGCTGTGTTTTCACGTCGCTGCATGGTGTGATGTGCAGTAGCTCTGAGGTTATTTCCTCGACTGCGCCTGTTTGATATCGTGGTGACTCGCTGTGGGCCCCAGTGGAAGGAAAGGTGTACAATACAAATCCATTAGTGCAGTGTCGGTGCTAAGAATTAGTCCATTTTGCATGGTGTGCTGCCCACCCTCTCAGAGCAGGTTAACTTCTCAGTGCACTTTAGTTTCTTAATATTTTGGTGGCAAGATTTTGATCAGGCAGACAAGGAAAGGTTTTATTGTGATTATGGCATTTATATCATCCATCCATTATCTCTTAAGGGTCACAGAGGGGCAACTTCAGCTGCCCGGCGGCCATCTTGATGACCTTTCGCCTATAGAGCCCTGTGATGCTGAGCATGTTGTAGGCTCTGCAGAGGGACTGGCCTGCGAGCCCTTTGCACCCCACCCCAGTGAGCTTGCACCTTGTCATCCCCTGTTGCGTCAGCATTCTTCCACTAGCTCAGCATAATTTTCCCTCTTCTTCTTGTTAGCCTGCCTAATGCGGTCCTCCCAGGAAATGGTGTGGCTCCAAGATCAGCACCTTGTCTGGCCTCAGCGTAGCTGCGGCAGCAATTTCTGAGAACTTCAGTTGCATTCCCAGGTCGACTTTCAGCTCCCAGTCTTGTCCGTTCGCTCTGCACCACTTGCTCCCTTCTTGTCCAGGCTCCCTGCTGCCACATTCCAACCATCCCTCCTCCTCAACTGATGCTCGCTGCACCTTGTTGTAGCTAGGTGTGATGCTGCTACTCAGACGAGTCTTCCCAAAAGATACTAGTTCCACCAGGTCCCTGTGTCTTAGACGCTACTCAAGATATAGACTGTCAAGTCCTCCAGGTCCAAAAATAGTATTGGTCATCAAAGAACTCCAGAGACTTCATTACTTTTGTTTCTTATAAAAGATTTAAAAAAAAAAAAAAGTGCTCTGTGTTTAGCTGGTTTAACAAGAGCAACTAATCACATGCACGTTGGATTATGTGAAAACAGGTCATTATTTTCTATAGAACACTGGTTTAGTACTTCCTGTTATTTCATTTCTGCTCATACAGCAGTTGAACAAGGCTTCAAAGTGAATGTGCAGCTGAATAATTGCAATGCTTTCTGTGCTGCAGTCATTAAATCCAGACTGAAGCCGTGTCTGGTCTCTGTACACTGTTTCCACACAGGAAATGAGGATCATATTAGTGAAGCATGTTTATAGCTTACACTTCAGACAGGCAGTCACATTTCAGTTTACAGTCATGCTACAAGGCTTCAGAGGTGTGGGTGTAGGCAGATTGGCAGGGAACTAAAAACAAAAGTTTTCAATTTCAGTTTTTTGTTTTTTTTTTGTTTTTGTTTTTTTGCTTTGAGCTATTTGGAGGGATGATAGAGAATCCAGCCCAAGTTAAAGGCTTCTCCCATACAAGCAGTGTAGACATTTGGCAGCAATACCTAATGAAGGAAATATGGGTATCATGTCTCATCATATCTCTTTCAGTCCCTTTTTCTCTGAAAATATAAAAAAAAACACTTTGATATGTTTTAAAGTATCAACATATATTTAACCACTAAGCAGTATATAAAGTAATTCAAACAAGTCAAACCTCTACCAGCTGCTACATTAAAGTGATGCATACAGTAATGTGATCATAATTAGGATTTATGATTTATATAATTATCGTGACTTTTTTGGGCTCTTCAACTAATACTTTTGCACTTTTATACAAGCAAAGATTTGAATGCAGGATTTATTTCTGCAGTGTGATAATGTCTCTTTAAAGAACAGGTAAGCATGAGGAGATGAGAAGATGAGAAGTGGTACGTGCTGAGCTGGAGTCAGGATGTGGTTAGCTTAGCATAGCATAAAGACTGGACACGGGAGGAGATGTCTGGTCTGGCTCTGCATTAGTTACAGTTAGTGAGTTACACCTGCTAAGGTCACTCATTAACATGTATCTTATTTGTTTAATCTGTGTGTAAACAGAAATTGATGGTCTTAATGCTAAACTATTGTAACCAACTGAGTGTATTTCCCAAGGAACAATTTCTTCCTTTGATGCAAGAGGTCCAGTTACATGTCCAAAAGCAGATAAAGTGTGTTGTATTCTTCTATAATTCATCTATTATTGACTAGATCCTTTATTTCAAGTAGGCACATGTAGAAATCCACACAAGCAAACACACACAAAGTGAGATCTCTATAAATAAATACAGATGAGAGAGAGTGAGATTCTCTGAGCGGAGTACATCTGAGTGCTGACCCACATTAACCCGGTGCAACAGTGCAGGAGTCAGTGTACCCCAGCGCACACAATACAGAAGCAGAGGCAAATGCATTTGAGAGAGCAGAGTGATTCCCCTTCCTGCTGACAGAACCATAATCTTTCTGAAGTGAACGTATCAACCTTAAAGTTGATCCTAATCTTTGGTGAGCTAAAATCAGCTGAAACAGCCCCAGCTGATATCATCTGGAGTAATCTGTTTAAAAGCCATCTGGCACGTTTCACTGCACCCGGCTGACCTCGACACGTAATCAAATCACGCAGCGGTACTTCCACTACAACAATCTATTTCTCACAATTAGTGTCACACAATAAGCACACCACATATCTATCTCATGTGGTGACAGGGCTATAAAATGGTTCTGCATGTTACCGAACTGCTGTTGTTGATGTGGGTTTTTATGTGGTTCAGTGTCCCGTGCGTAATGGCATGCCTGTGTTGGTCCAGACCCCGTCGGTGTGTGTGGCTTTTATCTCAAAGTGCATCTTCTAATTGCCAGCGGAGAATTCGGAGAATGTCGTAACAGATGAGAGGAAGCCGTGCACAGAGACTTCAGTCTCATTACGTGTGTCAGAAGGCCACGGAGGGAAGGCTGCACGATAACAAGGGAGAGCAGGAACCAGGAAGTGCGCAACCTGAATGTGGATTCTCACGGGTCTCACAATCAAAATAAACTTCAGTGACACATTTGGCAAGTGTGTTCTCATTGTATTAGTGTACAAGACGGAGATGGCATCATCCCCTTTGCATTCATTTAACATTAATCTACGATGTGATCTGTCACTCTTTAACCAGCACTTTGTTACATCAGAAATGATTCCAGTCCTGAAGGAGACATCTTCAGGATGGCTTTACAGCCTAGCTTAAAGAATTTGAATGTCCCACCCTGTTTGGCTGTGACATTCAAATGAATCTGGTGGAAAAAGAAAGGCTGTATCACCGATTGGTCATATCATGATCGAGACTGCTCACAAAAAAACAAAAAAAAACAAAACAAAAACTTAATCCCAGCAGCTGTTTTTTGTACTAGCTAGTATTTTCTTGGTTTAATCCTGAACACAATAAATTATACTAATCTGAGATTACATAACAGCATGTACCACCTTCTCAAGGTCAGGTCAAGAGAAAAAAAGACTTCGACATTGTTCGTATCTTTCTTTTCAAACAAAAGGTCTCAGGTATGACACCCAGGTCTGTGGCTGGTTTCTTTTACTGATTATTTGAGCAGTGGACATTCGTCCTTTCAAAACGTCATACGGCACCACCAAAGTGTTCTTTTTCCATTTACATTCTGCTTGTCCTCATTTCCTCTTTATCTAGCCAAGATGTGCTACATGTTGGTTTGATGGGTTCTCATTTTTCCAGGTACTACGGAGTAAAAACAACTTTGCAGGTGTTGTTGAGGTTACATAGTACTGCCGAGGCCTTATGAAAGCTGTCAGCAGAGTTGGTATTGACAACTCGAAAGGAAACATTATTTGACATCCTGCTAAAATACAAATTGAAGGGACCTTGCCATTTATCATGAAACCAAGTGAGCCAGAGGTGAAGTAGAAATCCTGTCAGAAACGAGATTATGAATATTCAGTGTGGCGGAAACTGTAACTGTAGCAGCAGAAACAGGTTATCCACAATGACGTCAAAACTAAAGACATTTGTTAATATTTGTGGCAGGAATATGGGCCTTTAATCTACTTGGGTAGAAAGTATAGTCACTGTTATTTCTCAATCTGTTGTTAGATTACGTGCAGTGCTTTTGTGACACCGGTGGCCCGGCCATTGTAACCTTACCCATTTTTCTGGTGTTGTTGGCAAGATGGGGTTTAAGGGATCGGGTTTAAGGGTACAATAGATTAGCTATGATAATGCCTGTAAATCTCAGAGTCCCTTGGCTGCCATAGTTTAAAGGGGAACGTGATGATCAGCTTTCAGGTACCAATCATGAATCCCAGAACCAAATTT
Organism: Toxotes lorentzi; assembly: GCA_037833715.1. Lineage (NCBI taxonomy): Eukaryota > Metazoa > Chordata > Actinopteri > Toxotidae > Toxotes > Toxotes lorentzi. The sequence goes on along the minus strand of JBBMJY010000009.1, from coordinate 20,850,742 downwards.
CATCCATCCAATAGTAGAGATATTTCAGTCTGGACCAAACTGCCAACTGACATTGTTATCCCTAGTCCCACTGCTAACATAGCTAAAAACAAAGTCTATGCCTCGTATGATATTTGATCAAACATACAAAAGCCTCTGAACCTACATGATGCATATGGTGTGGTGTGTAGAACACAAGACGTACCGGTTAACTCTCTGATTAATGAGCACACATGCTATTTACAGTAACTTGCTGGTTTTATGAGTCACAGTTCTGAATAAACTTATCAACTTCTCACATTCTTCTAGGACTGAGTGAGCAGTTGAACATTTCTGCACTTTTCTCAGGAACATCATGTCACTTATTACAGAGCATTTGGCAGTGCTGGCACTGGAGACATAAATAGGAAATGCACCATAACTGTGAAATTCTTTCTCTCTGGGTTCGGATCTGCTCAGTGTGTAGACAAGTCCTCACTGACCTGTGTTTGATTTATTCTGCTTGATGCCCTCTGTCCCATACAGACAATTTAGACATAGAAGACTGCATATTATGTATCTATAACCGTATTCAGGCGTATATCTATTTCTATCTGAGGGGGTCACTCAGAGCGGAGGTGCTGTTTGCCCCTGAGCTAAGTGACTCAGTCTCCTAACTGCATTAATGTCTAACAGTATGTAGGCGCTGATGCAGTTTTTCCACAGGTGTCATCTTCAGAGGGGACGTTTCCATCAGAAGCCAGAGACAGTCCTTCCTCTGGTTGAGAAACAGGCTAATAGGGCACAGATGCTGCCTGAAGGGGCACTCAGCCAATCAGGAGCGAGATGACACATGGCAGAGTCGGCTATATTTAACCATATCTGGGTCTGGGTCCAGGCATACTGTAAATTCCCCCATACAATTCACTTCAAGCTGCACTAAATATTTCTCATGTTAACAATGGCTGAAATTATATGTAACATGAAATAGCTTGCTCATAGTAACAAACGTACAGAGAATTATCCCTCAGGTCTACACAGCTTTTCAGCCTCTTTTGGCTCATTGTTTTGGTCCTCCCAGCACCAAAGAGCACACAGCAGATGCATAGTAGAGCATTTAGCAGCTAAAGAGCCAGATAATTTTCTCAGGAATTGGTGGAGACCAAACCAGTGCTTGCCAGTTTTGTTGTACAGAGCCAAAGCCCTGATGTCATGTCACACTAGCTTCTAGTTTGATACCTTCTGTAACTCTTTTTTGGAAAAAGTGAAACATGCTTTTGGGGTTATTCTAAGATAAATTAATATCAACGTCACCACCTGCCATTAGAATGTGAACGTATGTGAGCTTGTATCTGCTGTCCAAAAACATGTCTATGTAATTTTTGACCCTCCATGTCAATTCACATAGGTCACAACTCAACCGGCCCAAGTCTGTGTGGCTGGTGATGTTTAATTCATGACAGTCCTGGGTTGTTGGAAATGGTGTTTGTAATATTTTGTTTTCTTTTTTAAAAAAAAAAAAAAAAAAAAGAAATTTCCCATCCCTCTGCAGACAAAACGAACAAACCGCGTGACATACCACTGGCTGAATTTAAGTAATTAGTGTTAGTGCACATATTAATGTAAGTCTGAATGAGGCTCTTGTTCTTCTGGATGAGATTTTGTAAGCTCTTCTTTTACTTTGGCTGTTTGACGGTTCACTGACGCTTCCTATCCAGTCTGAAGGAGCTTGAGAGGATCTTCAGCAAAAATTCCAAATTATAATAAAATTCCAAAAATTCGGAAAACATGTTTTCACGTTGTCATACCTGGTTACTGAGAGGAGATCAGTAATTACAATTAAATCTACAACAAAATAAAGTTTGCAAAACGTAAAAGGATCTGCAAACTTTCTGAAGCCACTGTAAAGCTTTACTCTGACACAGACTGACTGACCCGCACACAGTGTAGGTGGAGCTGTGTTATGTATTATAGCCAATAAAATACATTCTTTCCAGCACACTTCAAATATAAGTCCTAGTAAGGACAAATAAAACCATAACAAACAGCCAAATCACAGAAACAGGTTCATCCAGTCACAAACACTTCCTCATCCTCATCCCCACAACACACATACACACACACACACACACACACACACACACACACACACACACACACACACACACACACACACACACAC
>JBBMJY010000009.1:20807038-20838993 GCA_037833715.1 Toxotes lorentzi | reverse complement strand
ATAGAAAGATATTGCGGTGGAAACACATTCTGTCAGAGATAGGGTATACACACACACACACACACACACACACACACACACACACACACACACACACACACACACACACACAGAAAGGGAGGGAGATAGACTTGTAGTGTGTAAACAAAGGTTAATGATTGATGGTAGAGGAAGTGAAACTAGCTAATCATACCTCCATAACACCCACAGGGCAAAGGTATGCACTCGTTCAACATGCTGTGAACGAGTGAATACACGAGGTGGACACATATACCTTTCTGCTGATTTATCAGCTGCTCATTCAAGCTGCCAATCTCCTGTTCTACCGCATCCCAAAGGTGTTCTACTGGATCCAGGTCTGCAGACTGGGAAAGGCCACTGGAGTTCACTGAACTCACTGTCATGTTCATGAAACCAGTTTGAGACGTCAGCTTTGATGCATTAGATGGTAAACTGTGGCCATAGAGGGATGATCATGGTAAGCAACAATACTCAGACTGTGGCATTCATGATTGGCTGGTCCTGATGGGCCTAAACTATGCAGGCATTTCACAGTAAAAGAAGCAATTATGCCTTTTGACCTGCTTGATGACTTTTAATGTGGAATATCTGTTCAGTACTATTAACATTCTACACTTTACCTTTGACTTCTCTTCAATAAATCAGTTGAGTGTTACAATGTCAGTGGAACCTAAACTTAAAGAACTTAAAGATCCAATAACTTCTGTAAGCATGTATAATGTATACTTCGTGTACCGCTAATGAAATGTATAGGATTAGTGTGTTTAGACTCATCACATGCTTTAAATGGTGACACGAGGACTGGTGAGTCCTGGTGGAGCACGAGTCCAGCTCAGTCCTGATAACAGCCTTGTTACTAATTGGTGAGGTTTCCCACTTATTAAAAAGGCATGACCCAGTGTGGTGCATAATTAGATTTTTTTCAGTCTTTATATTATTTATTTTTAGGAGATGCCTTCATGGCCCCTTTGGGATTTTTTTAGCTGCTCTGGCAGTGTTAGTCTGTTCACCACGGACATGGTCATGTTCGCCTCATGCTGAATTGTAATAACTTTGGTGATCCTGTGTCTTCTCATCTAGTGCCCACTTCAAGTCAAAATTTAGGTTTGACTAATACTTTGGTCTATGACCAAACTCCTATTAAGCCAATTACTGGACTGGATCAGTAAGACTGAATCTTACCACTAGGCGTCGCACTGGACTGCAGCATACATTCCTGTTTTGCTAACTGCCAATAAACTAAAAACTAAAATAAATTAAAAGAGAAGAAGAAGCTCCACTGCAATCAGCACAACAACTGAGTTGTGTTTTTATTTCTCAAACATTAACTTTTCTTTGTCTAAACATTAAAATCATAAATAAAAGTTAAGGCCAGGCAAAATCCTCTGGCCTACTATCCTCTGGAACTTCAACTGGAAATCAAACTGGTTTCAGCTCCTACACTGGTCCAAATGCTCAGATCTCCTGTGTGCTTTACTTAGTGCAGCGTCACAGAGCTGCTAGCATGGCTACAGACTCTTGTTCGCTTTCACAAGCACAATTCTTTTTTTTTGTATGTTTTTTTTAATCATTAATGTGTTGTGTGTTTTATTATTTTGGTATTTGTCAAGACTAATTAAAAACTGAGTCATTATTACAGATGAGTATTCTGATCTAGGCGTGACTTTAGTGAGAATACTGGCAAATGTGTGGTTAAGGATGTGAACACTAAATGAAAAAGGTAAACAGGGCTAATAAACTGGTCTCCTTCTGACTACATGTTAGAGGGTCTGATGGCTCAGAGGCACAGAGGCCAACTGTAGCACAGCAGACAGAATGTACACTGCTCTCCACACTTCAATCAAGTGCTGACATTCAGCACAAAGACGTGAATAAACATTGTCTTCATTTACAAGGCCTTAAATTACGAGTTCTTCCATCTGCTCAATTATTCTGGTAAAGTAGTTTTTAAATGCTCCGTAGCGTTAGAAAAGAAAGAGACTGATGTAGGTCAACAAACCATTTGATGAATAAAACAATCAGCCGCCGTCCTCCTGAAGATAAAAGCTGATAAACGCAGGCAGAAGGAGAACAATCAGCCTGAAAAGACTGTGTGTAAAGAATGAGGAATGATTGGGGGGCTGTTTCAGATGGGGCGTCTGAGGGGTCAGCAGGGTGGGAATGGCATGCTTTAATCTGCTCCCCACACACTGCCTACTAAATGAATGGTGGGCTCGGGGGTTGGTTTGAAATGCTTGACTTGATGCGAGTCCTGGGTGATTAGGTCAGGTGTTTGGCTCTCCACAAGCCACAAAGACCTCTGGGAAATTCCAGTGTGTCAAATGGAGTCCTGGGGAGCGCTTGGTTCAGAGGTTTAAGACAGACCTGAACATTTGTTTAATCTGCAGAAAACTTCAGCCTGTAATGTTCCTTTAATCTGTAGAACCACACTAAGAACAACTAAAACAACACTTAGTATTTATATTTAGTTGGCACTATCAGCTTTTTTTGAAATATTTAACTCTATTTGAAGAAGACTTATTACAAGATATCAAGTAAATGTATATTTAAATACAATGAGTGTTAAAGTTTTGCAACAAGTTCATATCCTTACGCGTTTTAACCCCAAAAAGAGAGGGAACAATCACAGTAATCTCATTCTCTATCATAAATAGTTTACCTTTTGTACCTTTGCTGCAGTGGCTGGCTCCTCCAGTTTGGCTTGGACTTTCTGCAGAGGGGCAAAAATATTTCTATCAATTCACAGACGTTGACTTTGTTCAAAACTTCAGAGAGCGTTACACACACTAACCCTGTGCAATGGATAATCATACTAAACAATCCAAACCACACTGGAATTCTAATGATTTATTACTCATGCAGGTTCACACTGTTGAACAGCATCTGCCATGTTGCAGAGTCTAGTGAGTTATGCTCTTAAAATTGGTAAAAACTTAATGGAATTTTGAATGGTTTTTATTACTTATTCACTTATTAATTAAAGGTGCTGGAACGCAGCTCTGGATCATTCCAACCCACTTCAACCACAAAACATGTGACAGGGCGGCTTAACTGTCACCGTGCAAGCAGTGAGAGTAAATGACGTTACACTGCCACCTTGTGGCGAAAAAAACCCAGCGCACTTAAAAGGGATTTTAAAGATATGACAATCACAGTGATGAGACAACCGTTAATGCTGGTTGTCAGCAACAATGACTGACACGTGATCACTTCAGTGTTTACATCCACACAGAAACCTGTCTGTTATCATCACTCTGGATCATAATGCGTGAATAAACCAGTTTTTGGTAATTTGACACAGTATCTGAAGAAAATATAGAAATTACAATGAAATTTGGTGTGGACCATGTTGGTAACAAATAAATCTGAACTTCAGGTGGACCCTGCTGGGTTTTTCATGAACAGAGCGTGAGATTACTCTGCAGCTTGCATCAACCCAACAGCTTTTGAATTCTGAACTGAAACGCAGCCTGTTCTGACTCTACAGTGACTGACAACGAGCTCTCCTCTCACCCTAACACTGGTCCTGGCCCTGATGTCTCCCACATCCTTCAGTTTGGACTTGTAGAGCATCCAGCGGTAGCGGAGTTCCTCCAGACTTGCATCCTCTGCTGACCCAGAACCAGCTTCTCTGCTCTGACTCTCCTGGAGCAATAGCTGGAACTGCTCTTGACCCTCGGCCACACCTGCCCTGAGAGCCTGCACCAGGACAGAGCAGAGTGTTTCAGATGCACCAAAGGTAATTCCTGGTGTTTGTTCATATTTTTTTCGCCCTGGGTCTTGACAAGAAACATTAGATGCAACAAAACTGAAAACTTTTAACCACAAGAGGTCAGTGTCACAGCAGTTTTCAGAGGCAAACCATAACATCAAGATAAAGAAAAGAACGTCACATTTAGAGTATTGACAGATGACGTTAGGGAAAGGTTAAGGAACATGCTGCTGTATATTCACACTACAGAGTTACATGTTTGCTGACTACATCATAGACAAAAGACAGATTATTAATAACCTCAAATACTTAATGTTTGTCAAAGAAATGCACTGTTTAAACAGTGTTTGTCCCTGAACAAACAATCACAAATCCACTCAATTCCCCAACAGTTTACTTAGCTTCAGTCAGGTTTATGCCCAGAGACATTAACTTCAATCACTGTAAAGTTAATCTGCCCAGACATTCACTGCAGCAAAGACTAGGGACATTTTGAATACATGACATTAAAAAAGGCAACGGCAGAACCAGCCATTTTATGGATGTGAGTGAACAGATGTGGGGACAGACAACAGACTCTGCTCAGTCAGAACTGTGGTTCATGCATCACAGCACTTTTTCAGTTTGTTCTACAGTGCCTGTAGTGATGCTTAATTTCTCTCTAATCTTGTCTCCTCATTTAATTTTCAATTTTCAGTGGATACATGCTATGTTTCGTTTTAGATTCCTGCAGTGGAAAAGGTCTGTTTGTGTTGCTTTATTTTACATCTGCACAGTAATAGCAATTGTTCAAGTTTATTTATATAGCACAGAAATATGGTAACAGAGTGTAATTTAAGCGTATGAATCGGGTAACTGTGGGGCACAGTACTGGAGACAAAACTTTGACAACACTGATACTCAGGAGAACCTAGAAAGTAATTATAATGTATAACAACAAAACTACACTGTAAATTGCGAGCTGTATTATAATATTATATATAAAATGTGTGTATTTAGGTCAGAATCAGCTGGTCTCAGAAAGCACATCACCATCACCAGAGTCACCACATCTGTAAAGTATTGCACCTACAACTTTTGATGGAATTTTCCTGTAAATGGATTATACGGTTTGATCTACTCACACATTTATACAGAGGGTTCCTTATCACAGCTGGAACAAACATAACGTACGTACGTACGAATGGAACTGTAGCATGCTGACTCACAAATTAATTAAGTTGTTTTTCTACCTGCAGTTTACATGTGCAGACAGCAGAACCTCACATAGTCTCAGGATACGGCGCTCGATCTCATTAACTGTTTTAAATTTGCTTCCAGTTAAGTAGAACTCAGGGAATACATGACAGTAATCATCATTACAAGACAAACCAAGACTAACAAAGCCATACTACTGCAACCTTAGATCCTTACCAAAGAATTATGGACATGAGTCTTTTTTTTACTGCTTAACCATGCAGTGATAACAAACACTGTCTAGGTGGCAGCCTAGGTCTGGTTAGTCATGTCAGGGTACATTTGAGTGTGCATAGTAATGGCACTGCTGGAATTACAAAAACATTTGTTTGGCAGCTTATGATACAAACACTGAGAACACCCTGCAATAATCCTGCTAACACATCTGTGCCCGTTTTGATCAAGCATCTCACTGGCCATTAATTCCTCAGAGTGACACATACTTGGTCCTACTTTCAGGACTAGGAGTAAAAGGATTTTATTGTGATTCCTAACTCAAGACAATTAATTATCATCTGTGCTGATGTTTAGGATTTCTAGCTGCAGAGGTGTCCTAACCAGTTAGGAGAAGCCAGAAAATGACAATGAGCTTATTAAACTGTTTTAATAAAACCATTTCGACTGTCGTCCCTGCATCGACCGATGGCCTCACAATGTTAACAGGGAAAATGCAGCCATGTAAAAATGAGGATTTTGTTTATAAGCAACAACTCCAGCAGTCATAAATAAGGCTCCTTGGTTAGAACAGACTAAAGTTTGAAATGTTCCCCTGGATAGATATCATCTGTATAATGACTGATATCTCAACTAATTTAAAACAGGTAAAATCTAATGTATGTATCATTTTTATTGTATTGTTAAAATGCATTTCCCAAGACTGGGTGACATTATAAGAATAAAGATTTTTCTGCCACATGTAGGGCAAACAAGTTAACAAGGGGTTGCAGTTGAATAGACAGCGGAGGAGAAGATTATATGTTCCTCAGGGAACAGAGTGATTCAGACTAGTGGGATTTTCCCCTTTATCAGTGTGCATGTGTAAGATGTGGCACTATTATAGGCTTTATAGGCACTGATTATACTTTTGCATATTCTGGCATGCATTATTACAAAGTTAGTTGGGTATACACAGGAAACCTACGCATACAAAGTAATGCTCTCTTGTAAAACAAGCCGCACTTTCTCCTAGGAGTTGTCCTTCTCCTTGTTGTAATTAAGTGTGGGCTGCTTCATAAATAACTCAGCATACTCTGACATAATTGTGTTTTTAGCCCTAGGTTCACTTTCAGAATGATTCCTGGTACAAGTACAAGTCCTGAAAGTCAGAGTAGAGTAAAAAAAAAAAGGACTCCTTTCCCTATATAAACTGAATGGAATCTGCCTGGAACAGCTCATAAGTGTGTATAAAATACTCTAGGTTCTGCACCCATGTCTGAGGATTTAAATAATCAATGAAGCCACCCACTGCCAGCTACTCTTAAATGCATACAGTGCATTGGAAAAGTTTGAGTTTACAGATAGAAAACACACATTGCTACTGGTGAATGATGTCTGTGGAGGTTTAAATGACTACACACCACTAATGACTGAGTATAAATATTGGTAAACCATGAGAAGTCCCTACACTACCCCGCTACCCGTAGCATTTATGTATGCTACCTATGCCAGCAGCCAGATTTGATAACAAAATGTTGACATAAGTAAATGAAACTGACTGATGCAATGAAATGACTGGACATCAACATCTGCTTTATAGGAGAGAAAACATGCAGAAATCTAACAAACTGTGGTTTGCTTTGGCAGATTGGTCGTAAATGGGCGAAAAGTCCATTTATCCTGTGATCCATCTGCTGGTTTACCAAGCTAACAACCACAAGCATTTCAGGATTTTAGACATAGTTAGCACCTAACAAAGAGCTGGTGAAGGCAGCACCCGTCTTGACATTTTCCTCAATGTCATGATTCAACTACAGACTCAGCTGCACAAAAACATCCTGCATGTTTAAACATTAACACAAACTCACCTTGAGTGTGTTCTGTCGGATCTTGAGTTCTTTGGCACTGAGTGTTGCTCCCTTGTTGCTGAGTATCCCTGAGAGGAGTTCGTTCTCTTTGCACAGCCAGGCCTCAAACTCCCTCCTCCTGGATGAGTTGTGTCCCGTGCTCCCCTGGAAAAAAAAAACCCAAAAAACTAAACCATCTTGACAACTCATACGAACAAAGACTCTTGCACAGCAGCACGTGCCAACACTGCCAACCAGTCAGCAGTCGTTTGATATTCTTTTTGAGCTTGGATATCGGGGGATTTCTGGGGTGATGTGTGGACTGTTAACAGATCCATCCGTGGGAGATGTTAACCACAGCAATCATTTGTCACCAGATTACTGTGCTTCTTTGTTTTCCTATCGATGCTGTTTCATTTCAAGACCAATTCTTCTGCCAGACAAGTGCAAAATGGGTGAGAAGGTGATTACGGCCATTCAAAGCCACCAGTACTCTACAGCTAAAATTGAAAAGCTGACAGAACAAAAATCTCAAGACTGATGCCTTGACAGCTGCATCCATCAGGGGAATGAAGGGGAAGCTCTGAACTATTTTAAACTAGGAGGCCATGGAGAAAAGGTGATAAACTTCAAGCTGGGTAGATACTGTGTGGATAAGATGAGTGATCACCTATCTGCCTGCTGGAAGATCAGATGGGTTACTGGCCAGTCAGAAATTTTGGCTGGCAGTTTGAGCTGATTCCTGGTCAAACTGTTCTATGGCTGCTGTCAAAAGATCTCCTATAAACTGTAGTGAACTTGTTTTAATATTACTGGAGCAGTATTTCCCATGTTGTGGTCTCTGTGACCTCCGCTGCACAGACAGGCAGACAACAGTGTCTTCTCCTTACCGTCTGTGGCTCCACATTTTTCCTTTAAAATCTTGCTTTCTGTTCGTAGTAGGAATGCATGGAGAAAGGTGATTAAAATGTATAGTGAGAATGAATACACTTTTCATATAGTCAGTTTTATGTGTGGCTGCTGAAGCTTGCTCCTGTTGAAACTATCAGTACAAATAACAAACTCCTGTGTTGGAAAATTTGGTTCTGTCCGTTAATCAGAAGGTCAGTGGTTCGAGCCCCGGTTCCTCCAGTCCGCAGTGTCCTCAGGCAAGATACTGAACCCCATATTGCCCCTGATGGTTTCAGCATCAGTGTGAGTTAATGTGTGTGTGAATAGCATCTAGTGTAAAGCACCTTGAGTGGTCGATTAGACTCAAAAAACACTATATAAGTGTATATGTAAGTGCAGTCCATTTACCAAAGTCACAGAAAGCATCGCTGTAACAACTTATTAAATCTCTTCTGCAGCTTGAATCAGGTCACTTGTGTATTTTGGGAAGAAATAACACAACATAACCCTACAGCATGGTTATATTATCCAGGAGACTCATATGTTCCTGTGGGCAGTATGAGCATTTCTTTAGAGTAAACAAAGCATGATACCGTGTGTTGAGTTGGTGATGGCTGCTTGGCTGGATCCCTCCTGAACAGCATGAACGCTCCCCCTCCTGGGCTCAGACCTTCCCCTGCCTCCACACTGCCTTCTCCAGAAATGATGCTCTCGCCCCCTGTTGATTTATAGCTCTCAGGATTCCTGACGGTGTCTTTGGAAACACCCTGGCTTGTTCTGCTGCGAATGCTCCAAGAAGAGGAGTCTACTTCGTCTCCTTTGAAGGAGTAGTCCTTGTCTGTCCTTGATGGACTGAAATGTTCATCATCTTGTTCAGCCAGTATGGAGTGACCTTCAGCATGGCCCTGGATCCATCTACCCTGCCCCATCATCATACCCTCCATTGCCTCTCCCTCCAGGCCTACTCCTTGAGTGGGTCCAGAGCTAGCCAAGGCTCCATAAACCTCTAATGGCTGGTCTTGTTGTTGTTGTTGTTGTTGTTTGCCTCTCTGGCTCCTGGAGCCTCTTGCCCTGACCTCACTGTCCTCCTCCCCCAGATTGAGCTCTGTTGTTAGGGATGTGCTGTCTGAGGACAGGCCTCCAACCCTACATAAGCCCGACTCCGTCTGCTCTGTGGAGCTGTACAGCAGGCTGAGAGAGAAAGACAGAGAGAGGTTAAGTGTTTTCATAACTCACCACTTCATCACCTGTATGTCTAACCCATCACAACCATATGAAGAGACTGCTGAACAACACACTCTTTTTTCTTTCCATTTTTTCACCTGACATAAAACCTTGAGCAGGGTTAAAGTCAAGGTTGTTTGTTACTGTGCATGGATTAATACTCTGTACTACAACCACTTATCTAAACACTCCTGTGTCTGAGCTCAGATGTTCATTATTGACCTCAGAAGCAGCAGTTTTGACAGGAGACTCAGTTTGAGAAGCGTCTGAAAGCTTTGTTAACACCAAGTAACCCCATCTTATCATGACAGTTCATTGTCAGTTCAGTGACCGCTTTGAAACCTCGCTTTGTTTATGGTGGCTACAACAGCAATAGTAACTTTAATAGTGACAGTGACTTTCCTGTACAGCTCCTGAAATGACTACTCCTTTAAATTACGTCATGATGGGGTCTGTTCACCAAAAACTCCATAACATGACAACATGTTACAGAGTTTTCTGGAAATATGCTGCAATCAAATACATTCATTTATTTAAGCATCTCTCTCTGTTAGTCTCTCCTGACTGAAGTGTAACACTTACTTACTTTTGCTGCTCAGTAATCAGTAGTGTAAATACTTTTCCAGTGAGTCATGTGTAATGACTCACTGATTACATTTTTCATGTAACCTGCCCATGACTGGCAGATAGTGATAGAGGACTGAAGCTGCTAATGAGCTGCTGCCACTGCAAAGCTGGTGTAGACAAGGACCAGGAGTGAGCACTGAAACTAAGCTAGGAGTAGTTTTGTGATCGTCTTCATTCCCAGCACCACACACTAAGCTTACAAACTAAAAAATAAAAACCTTTATCCTCATTGTACTGATTTTTCAAGTACCTTTGAAGATTGAGACTCATGTTGTAAAGGGCCAACCAGGACTCTCGTAGCCGCTTCATGTCTCGCAGAATGTGGACCTGTCCCTCCTCTGAAGTTCGCTCCAAAACTCCCTGACCCTGGACCTCCATCTGCTGCAGCTGAAGCTCCTTCTCTGGAAACTCTCCCAGTGCTCTCTGTGGACAGGGACGAGGGAATACTTTTATATAAAAAGTTGTCTGAGAGGGGAAACCAAAAAGTCTTAACAATCAGGTTTTTTGTTTTTTTTTTTAAATCAGCAATCAGGATTTCTTATTTGTGTCGACATTAAAAGTTTATTTCTTCCACGTGTTTTAGTGGCTTTCAGATTTTCATACAATGTGGCACTTTGCATCACTAAACAAGTAGTTTTTCAAAAGTGAAACATGATGAATCATTTTCAGTAATAAGTCACAGCACGCCCACGGAGTACTGTATGTCATCTGTTGTGGAGAGCAGCTCTTCTTCTGTAAAGTACACACCTTTGTCCACTAATAATCTGTTTCCAAAGACTAGCCACTAGCAGACAAGGTCAGTACCTGATTTGCACAAGTAGATGGCTTCACAATTTTATTACTCAATACAACTGAAACTATAAAAATAAGACAAGCGGGCATTAATGACAATTCTTGGCTGTTTTGCTGTTTTCCTCCCTGTCATTTACATATCATCACATGTTAGGTGTGAATATATTTTTGTTTTCCAAATAAGTAAAGCTATTGAGATGTGCCATCATTTGGCAGGTCAGTTGTACTGTACACAGGGTGGCTGTGGTTGAGGAGGTAGAGCAGTCGTCCACTAATCACAAGGCTGGCTCAAAGTGTCCTTGGGCAAGACACTGCACATCAAATTGCTCTCAATGGTTAGGCCAGCACCTTGTAACCATGAGTGTGTTTGTGTGTGTGTGTGTGTGTGTGAGAAAAGAGAGTGGGTGAATGGGTGAATAGGTGAATGAAAGGCACACTGTAAAAGGCTTTGGATAAAAGTACTATATAACTGCAGTCAGGTCCATGTTCTAGGACCATGTTCTTTATTCTAAGTTTAAGGTAAAATGCATAAAACTCAGCTTATTGACCGCAGCTTTGCAAACGTTCACTTGCTGTTAGATAAGATGGACGGGGACTTTTTCTGTCAAGCTTTAATCATTTCCTGTCTGTGGTGAAGTGCATATATTCATGTGTAACCGCTGTTTAAAGTGAGAGCTGAAGCAGCACCGTCTGTTTTAGCCTGGGTTATTTTTTTTTTTTATTCATAAAACTCTGAACTTTTGAAACTTTTCTGCACACTGCTGAGTGCATTTGGTATCCAATGTATAGTTTAAAAGAGCAGAGCCTCTGATCAGACATCCAGTTAATGAAATGCGGAGGTGAAGCATCTCAGCTCATGCTGGTGATTAGATTGGCAGGTAGGTCAGTGTAGTAATGAACAGTGTAATTATAAAGACCCTCCTTGGTATTCCCATTAAAATTCATGACTGGGGCCGTTGCGTAGGGTCGCTGTGAGCTACCATCAGTTCTTTTACAGAGCTGGGAGACAGAAAAAAACATGTCAATGATATTAAATCAAGAGCTGGGGGAGAGGGGAGGGGGGTTTGAATGAGTTGATGAGTTTAATGAGTCCACAATGAACCCTGACACCTGCAGGTCTGGACCTTCGCACTACAAGCAAGACAAGGATGTTCCCAAGGCTCCTAATTATCAATGGTGACTTCAGAGAGAGAACTGGAAAGATGTCACCTCTCTATCATGATGAAATTACATTTGGAGACATGTTTGGATGACTTACAGGAAGATGATTTAATGCACCATACCAGTGGTCTTGCACTTGCATCAGCTCGCTAAATTCGATGTGGTTACAACTTTTGACAGCTATTTCCCAGTTGAGTTTCAGGGGTCCTTCCTGGGTTCATGTTCATTTCAGTACACTTTCAAAATCAGCTCACAGAGCCCTGAAATGTTCTCAACATGGCAAATGTTGAGAACATTTCAGGACTCTGTTCTCAACATGGCAAATGTATCATCGTGAAACAGACATCCAGTCTGGTCTGCATTAAAGTTACTCAGATTGTGTTAAAACTGTGGAGTCATCTGTGAATCCTACTTGGTGGTGCAATGTACGAGCTGATAAGGAGGATGCAGGGTTTGTTCTCATTAATCTCATTAAGGCTGTCTGTCATATTTCCTAAACTGGAACAAATCTCCACTAACACGTGTCATGTAACAAAACCCCCTACGTCCTAATGTTAAAGCAAAGCCTTAAATACATAAAGACTGACACAAACAGACCTGTGCTTCATGCTGGCGCCCCTCGATGCTCCACTCTCCTGAGGGGGCGTGAAAGGAATCCAACTTCTGCCTCATGATCATCAGCCACTTCTCTATGTTCAGCAGGCTGTCGTGGAAGCTCTCATGATCAGCAATGCTCTCCTCACTGTCACGCACCTTCACCTGCGAACGAGGATCAGTCAGTGATGGCTGAAATCAAAATTCCTTTTTACTGAGACATCAGTTGAAATCCTTGGTGTTTATTTTTGCTTGTGTAATTATGTAATACAGAGCAACAGATAAATGTGCTCAGTCACTTTTGGCAAGCAGAAATTTTCAGTCTGATTAGGGTGGGTGACGTGCATTTGGGTGGGTGACGTGCATTTGGTGCTGTGTTATTCTAGTAGAATCTAAACACTATGCTGGGTGACAGTTTGGTGAATGCATGTATTTTTGAATACACAGCTTGAATCATGGGTGGAGGAGGCTCCATTAGAGGTTAAGAATGAGCTGTAGTCAGAGTAAAATGATTCAGGAAACAACTCCCCCTGTCTTACCGTGACTGCACTGTGCAGATGTTTCCAGTCAGCACAGAGCCTCTCAAACTGAGTCCTGTTGCTCCGACTAGAGGAGACCAGAGTCTCCAGTGCTGTGATGTGGGCCTCACATTCCTCCAGGTCCTTCCGGATCACCTGAAGACACACAGTGCAACAGCAGGCTAAGGGAAACAGTGCAAAAACACACAACTGTGGTTTGGTGTAGAGATAACATTTCAACACCGCTTAAAAAACATGTAATCTGCCTGAGGTTAGGGAAACACATAACACTATAGCATCCTTTGAGAAATGACAGTAATTTGCAATGTACTTGTAAATGAACAAAAACAAAAAAACAAAACACACTCATTCATGTTCTTGGTAATGAATTCAACTGTGTAAACATACCATCAAGCTTTAGTGTCTTCCCTCAGGTGCTATGCTAGGTTAAATACAACAAATCTTACAAACTGCAGTCATACTCCGATCTTTGTGCCATGGTCGTTCGATCTGAATTCATCTGCTTGATCTGCATTGAGGCATTATGACATTATAACATCATCATTTTGGCCAGCACTGGCTTTGGCCGTGGTCTGGTCAGGGATTTAACTCACCCTGAACTGGTCTGACTGACTTTTCTTGGCCAGGATGTCAGGCTGGAGGACGTCCGCTGCCACCAATCGGTCTCGGAGATGGGCCAGCTTAGAGCGGATCAAGTCATAGGTGTCACCGAAGTCCTTGGTCCTTGAGATTAAGCCCTGAGAGAAGGAAAAATAAAAGCGTGCCGTTATACAGCCAGCATAGTGGACTGCATGTTGAAGCCAGAGAGCATGCACATGGAGTTTGAGCCACTGGCTTTCTAAAGTATAGCGCTTTGTCACATTTTTTCTTCACTCTATTTCAAACTTAAGATTTCATTTGATTGCTCTGGCTTTCAGGGTGAAATTACAAGCTTGTGTCTGTGTTTTCCTTCTCCCTCTCACATGATATGACAAAGACAAATTGAATATGTCTGTAAAACTAGAGGGGGTGTGGTATTATTTTTAGAACCCTACCTGCATCTAGTCTGATGGCCTAAAATTATGCTGTCGTTCATTTGCATTTCCGTGCACTGTTCACTGATACCTCGGGAAAAACACTGACGCTGTACAGCAGCACAAAAACAGCTTATGAAACTGATAATCACAGTCTGAAGTCTGATTTCATTGTTAAGAAAAAATGTCTCAGAGGCAAACATTTTCATATCTACAGCAATTCTTCACATCTGTTGCATGGGGATCGGATTTTACAGCATTTCATGATATTTTTGTTTTTTGAGATGGTTACTGCGTCTGATCAGGCGACAGCGAGTCATTCATTCTTGCTGTGACTTGAGTATGAAGCATGAATAGTGTCTGAGCTGCGGCCCATTAAAACAACATGTCACTTCAACACCATGTCCAAGCTGCTGCTCTGCTAACATCTTGATTATAAAACCATAATGTCGTCTGACAAAATCACCATAGACATAAGTTGAAGACAATGGCTGTGCTGGGATTTCAGCTGTATTTACTTGTAAAATTACCACTCAGAGAGAAAGTTAGAAGCTCTCAGTTGGCAACATTGCCCGTAAATGCCCCCCTGATGATGTAATTGAAACTGTTTGTGCCAATTAATTTTGAAAGAATGACAACCAATGGGGAATCTCCTACACCTGGCCGGCCGACCAATGGTTTAACAGCACTCGGTCAGTTAGTGACAAATGTTAGTGTTTATGGGGCTGGACCCTGAGGTCGCAATCCAGCACATGTTGGTACCTGTAGCCTGCTCTTTCTCTGCAGCAGCTGAGTGTGCAGCAGCTCTCTGTTCTTGATGGCAGCGCTCAGGTCACCCTGCAGACCATCAGACCTGTCAGGACCGAACACCGAGTCCAGCAGGTCTCCTTTCACCTGCAGCTGACTGAAACGCTCCTGCAGCTGGACACTGTCCTTCAGGAGACGCTAAACAAAGAGGACAGAAATGAGGAACACATTCAGGACGTTGCTCTTTCAGTCGTACCTATAAGTAGATAAATCAGTACTACCTATTCTCTGAAACACTACACACTAAAGGGCCTACGCAAATATTATATAATTGCTAATGCAACTTCATGATAAAATCCACATACTTACCCACATACAAGTTATAAGTTTTAAGTTCAACTTCAGAAAATCTTTCCATACAGAACTTCATAAAGAATTTTTATCACTCTACTACAGTGCTGCAACTCTTACACAAGCTTTGACTTTGAAATTTCTTTTACTGTAGACTTGAAATTAGAGAGTCATAAATCTGATTTTTTTTTTTTTTTTTTAAAACAGGACACAAATTTCTGGGCAGCAAGGAGGATAGCAGGTGAGTTATTTTACTGTTCTGCCACCCTCCTGCTTTTTCTTTCTTTTTTTTTCTTTTCCTTAGAGACATTTATCCACAGCCAGGCAATGTATTCAGTTCTTGTCATTTTATGTGATAGTTTAACAGTAGGAGACAGGAAACTGGGGAAGAAAACTGAGGCTGACATGCAGCAAAGGTGCCTACTAAACGGGTTTCTGAATGTACTTGTTAAAGAGTTCCCACTGTGTCTCTGATGCAACAGAAGGCAGAGCGCGTTGAGATTTCCACGAACACTGGGGTGAAAACAAATTAAAACAACAACTTTATACAGGGAAAACATATTCTATTGGTGATTGGTGACACATTTGTAAAATTCCCTGACGTTAAAGATATTATCATGCTATTTATCACACTTGTTTTCTCTGTCTGGTGGATAACTCCCACAGTTTCATGAAATATGTATCTGACAGAAAATCCAAGATAAGTGGCAACCACTGGCATTCGGTATTCTCTGTAATTTCGAAAGCGCTGGAGTGCAGTGGAAAGATTGTTTGATTTGTATTTAGGATCACAGCTTGAATTATTTGCTATAGAAGGTTTCTGAAGGTTTTCTAAAGGTTCTGCTTCACATGGGATGCTTGGATTGATTCAAAGAAAAAAAAAACTGTTTCCCTTCATTTAGGCTGATATAAAAGATGGACACACAACACTTGAAAAGTGGGGCTTGGTCCAGTTTGTGTTGTGAAAGCGAAGCAGAACAATAACAGTATTTCATCCCTCTCACAATCCACACAGCCACCTCTGTATTTTTCTTTATAATAAAATAAAAACACATTTTTAATATTTATTTCTTCTATTATTTTATTTTGTTGTATAATCATTTTTTCATGTCTTACATATTGTTAGACAGTTCAGTATTCTTTGTCTTCTTTTTATTATTAGTATCATTATTATTAATGATAATTATATAGCAGATATGTGATTGTAGCAGGCAACACAACTGTTAAATAATCTGTTCATTATGAACCATTAAAGAAGCCATCTGTATATTTATACAGGATTGTTTGGTAACCTTGGTAACACATATACATGTCAGTGTGAAACTGCTCTCGTATCAAAGAGGAAGTCAGTTCAAACGGAGGTTTGAATATCATCAGATGAATGTGTCTGGGATCGGCTGGTCATTTGACTGTTATAATGGGCATGATTGGCTGCTCAGAATGTGCTGGTATTGAGCACTTTAGCTCAAGTTCATGAGGACTTTTGTGTGTTTACCTCTATGTTCTGGACCAGCATGGCGATGTGGGAGAAGTCCGTGACCTCAGCAGAAGCCTCCAGCACCTGAGAGACCATGTGGCTCCACTGAGCGTAGACCAGCAGTGGGTCCTGGAGGACGTTTCTCAGCCCTGACTCTGACTCTGAACACAGTCTAGTCGCTCTGGATTTGACACTGCAACATGAGTAAACAAGAGATTTACAATAGGGAACTTTATAGTGGAGATTTCCAAGACCCCTGGTTCATATCATTGACAGTGTCCTTGAAAGACTGAATCAAACTGCAGAAAAAACACCCGAAAGTTTTCAAAAATATCAAGAAAAACTTATATAAATAAATAATTCAGCACACAGATTGTAGTGGCTTTGTTAGGCTAGTTACGTTTAGTACTTAATTTCCCTCCGTGGATCAATAAAGTCTTATCTAATCTGGTTCTCTGTGTATTTTTGGTTTTCTTGTGTTTGGAGTGCTGTTGTGCACGTGAACATGATGCAATGATCTGTGTTGTTGCCTTGCTTTCCCCTTGTGTTGTGATGTGTTGTGGGGATCTGTCGCCTGGGTCGTTCCGACCTTTGGTGTGGTTAAGTTGGCGGGAACTTATGGCAGTTTCAGATCAAAAGGTTCACAAGGAAATAGTTTGCATGAGGAAATGTGCAGAGGGAAAAACAGTATGAGTGGTTAGAGTGTTTCAGACTGCAAGGAAATGCAGATCTCATGCTGCTGTTCTTCAGTTCGGCCATCTTGTTTCTGTACATTCTTTGCTATCTAAGCTCTGCACTATAACCATCATTCAAACATTAAAATGTGCAGCTCAAACAGGAGATGTCTGCTATATATTTAGAACTGACTAAATAAATTCACAACAATAACACCTCTCAGTCTCTGAACTGTGTCTTCATTTCCTCTGCAATTACCACCATATCACACTGCCCTTTCCAGGAATCTCAACAAATTATTAGGAAACTATTATCAAATAATGGACCCATTTAATAAAGTGTTACTGCCTTTTGTTAGTACAAAGGGCAAACAGGGTTGGAGCGCATGATTAGTCCACAAAATTCACATTGGGATGCCTAATGGTTTGCTGTGCAAAACATGAAGCCGTCTCTTCACTTGTCTTCACGCAACTTTATTTTAGGCTTTTCAGCCAAAATCCCACTTATATTATCGTTACCTCCCAGCTTAAGGGAACACATGGCTAAAAACAACTAACTCATGTCTGGCTTTTAAAAAATCCCAAACTGGAGCACTCCATTAAGCCCCCGCAAATCTCTCTCTCAAAGTAGCACTAAAAGCTCAGAAGGACGACCTGCTGCAGGGAAGTAGAATTCAAACATGGGGAATATTTATTCATTCTGAGTAGTTCATGTTGTTAAAAGACAAAGATGAGCACATTTAATGATGACCTGATTCTGTTCTTATTATTGCTAACAGGTAGAATGTAGAATATTGGGGAAAATCCTGCTATATAAGTATTAAGGGGCATGTTGGATTACCAACAGGGCAAAGTGGGCAAATGTGCCATGGCCACAGACCAACAGGGGGCCCCAAAGCAAGTATTTTCACACAATCGCATTATCACGCAGCAAACCTACAGTTAAAACCTACGAAAACTGTATAGGGGACTTTAATAGACAGCTGTTTGATGCCTGGGGCCTGCTAGAGTGCTAATGAGGGCATGATTACCACCCAGTCTACAGCCTGTAAAAACATGCATCACATTAACCCCTTCATCGTGGTGTACACGTGCCTCGTTGCACATATGCTGGTAGAATACTTCATATCCAAACAATACAAGGACATGCTCATCAAAACACAACTCTACAGCTGTCAAAAACGCCATACAATCTTTAATCTCCTCTTTCTTTCACTCGACGCAATTTCCAAGTTGGACTTCTAAACACCTTTTAATGCATAACAAAAAGTTATATAACAAAAAAGGTAGAAAATTCACAATTTCAAACTGATATATAATTCTGTATCACTCCTCAATTTTACTGTCCTGAGAAACCATTCATTTACATACATTTATGTCAGTTTTACATTTTCCAGGACTTCCAGATGCAGATGCTTTTCAGTGGTCCTGCCCTGAAAAACAACAAGCTAAGAAAGTGTTTCCCACAGTTTGGGACATTACATGAGGTGGTGGGCAGTGCAGTGTGTGACTGAGGTGCATGCAGAGACTCATGCAGTTCATTTAATATTTGGTGGAATAAATATATATTTCAACCACATTCTACAGTCTTAATGTTTAAATAATCAGGAATATCAACTGTCATATCTAACACTGAGCTGAAGTCTACAGTCAAGTGTTTCATTTACAGGGAGAGGATGCTCATTTCTGCTGGGAAATAACTTCATAATGTTAATGCTAATATCAAGTCAGAAAAAACAGCACACACTGTTCATAGTTCAGATGTCGTACCATGCATCGTACAGATGCATATCATTAATTTATGAGGATGGACGCACCCAACTCTCTGAATGGTAACAATGGAACTACTGTATATTTAAAAGCCGGTAAATCAGTGCTGGCAGAATTCATATCTGTGTTTGAAACTATGCAGTTTAACAAGACTTTTATGAGGCTCAGCAAAGGCTTTACTTTTCTCGTTTATCGAACAGTGGTAGGGTTCCAGTCACATACCTCTGATGCTCTTTGACAACAGCCAGGACATCGTCAGAAAGGTGGCGGGAGTCCACCGAGAACCTAAAGAGCTCCTTGAGCTGAGCCTTGAGAAGCTCCACTTGGGACTCCTCCCCTGCCAGAGTATTCCTCACACCCTGTAACGGACAAATACAAAGAGAGTGAACTCAAGCCACAATAGCAGACGTTTTACCACCAGACCTGAGTTAAGCACTTACTCCGCCTCATATTTGTGATTCTGAATTGGAGATATGGGGAAATTTCTGACACCTACAATATCTCAGTTGGCGGTTTTCTTCCCGTATAATCCTCGTGTAACCCACTCCAAACCTATTTTTATCCAGTAAAAATTCTGATATCAGTCAGACAGACAGACAAACAGGCAGACAGCAGGTTCTGATGACAGACGCCCAAACCGATCAACCACTACAAATATGTAACACAGAAAAAATAGCTAATATAGCCTGTTTATATGGTGCGAACATTGTATGAATGCAGCATGATGCCAAATGCTTCAGTTTTTCAGAAAATAATAAAAATATTACAGTAAAAGTCTGTCATATGCATGCTGTGCTTCCTGTCTGGAAACAACCACACAACACGACTTCGGAACACTGTCACATTCAAGAACTTTAAAAAAAAGTTTTTAAAAGGGCTTTTTGAGACTTTGTTACTACACCTCTGTGTTTTTTGAACTACATGGAGATGACACAGTCCACTGTTTTTAAGCAGCCCTTCCTCTCTGTTTTTTTTCCAGTAGCAGACACAATGACCAGTCATAGAAAGAACAAACGCAGCATAATAACATCTTGTTATTGATGGCTCTGTCTCATTTCAAAGTGCCAGTTAATGAGCATGCACCAAACAAAAGCCCTGCATCTGGCACATGTAAGTAGACTGCCGCCGTTACTAATGCGACAATGGAGAAAATGACACAGCTACAGATAATAAACGACAAGAAAGTTTGCTTTAGGTGTGTCAAGGAAAAAGCACTGTGACACTGTTGTTATTATTAGTAATATTGTGGGTTACTGCTAATTGGAGCGACTAAATGAAATGGAGCCATAATTATCTTTATCGTCTGCAGCTGTGATTACCCTGCTCTGACACATCTGTTAAAAGGGTCCACTGAAAAGCAGAGCCGAACTAATGTGAAACACATCAGACCAAACTTCACTCACAGCCTAAGTATTAAGCTGCATGTGTACACTTCAGTTTTGTTTTTATGAGTTTTGACCTGATTTTAAGTCTACTAAGACAAATGCACTGCAACTGTGTACCTGTAAAGTGCTGTGGAATCTGAATGTCTTTACTTATGTCCCTTTTCAGTTCAGTCCAATCCAAAACTGTGTCTCTGTGACTCATCAGTGTCACACTTTATTAAAGCAGTGGCCAGTCCAATTCACAGTACTGTACAATGACTCATTACCTCCTGGAGTAGTCACAGAGTTGTCACCCAGCACACCCAAGCTTCCTTTGAAAGAGCTGATTAAGAGGTGGAAGAACAACAGAAAAGCACATTCAAGACTAGAATGAGAACATCAAATGAGTCTTTTGGTCCTTGCAGGCCTCCGTCAATTTATGAGTTTACTTGCTCAGAGCTCAGGATCTATCAATATCGGTTTTAAATGCAGGTGTAAGGGAACACTCATGTAATTGACAAATTACAATGTGGAAATGTGTTAAGTGGACCTTTGATTCTTTGAGTACCCTGATATATTGCACTCCATCTTGAAATCTGTTCCTCTTTCACTGACATTGCCTTCTCTTGTGTCTCATAACGTCTCATAATGTTATTCCCCCTCTGGCCCCTCTTAGGAGGTGATATAACCTATATGTCCTGACATGATGAGTCTTGACTGGGTTCTTTAGCTACTTCACAATGTTGCTCACATCCAAGAGACACTGGAAACGGATCCTGCAGCTCTGTTGGTGAATCCGCTTTCTCAGTCCAGTGAATGCCTTGGTGAGGTGTACAGTCAGATTATTAGGATCTACCTGGTGCCTCGCACTGTGGCACACACTGGGCTCATCCACTTCTTTATCTGGCAAATGAGCAGTCCTGTCACACACTGTGTAGCAGAAAAGTGGGAATCAATGTGACCTGGCCACTATGGAATTTCACCTTCATATGTTTTATTGACACATTTGCAGCGCGTGACAAGTCAAAGGCAGAATCAGCAGGAGACTGTTCGCAGAGACGAGTTCTGTTCCCGTGGACCTGTGGAGCTGCTTCTGTTGGGTGTGACTGGAATGCCGAATGATCCAGTGTACTCATCTGTCTGTCATCTGCTGCAACCTATACAGGCTGTCACAGGCTGTCAGGCTGCCAAACAATCTGTTTTCACTTTTAGTTTCAAACAAGGAATGGACTGTAAACAACTCAGCTTTATCTACATTGCAAATGTGTCGTTGCATCTGAAATATTTTACTACTCAGAATTCACTTCGTAGGAAATGGAAATAGATACCAAACAATTATAGAACGTGCTCCACTAACGGCCCTAACCTCAAAGTAAATACTGTATGCTCTGATTAAATTAGTGCATTTAATAACTCATAACTTTTTAGCTTCAGTAAATAGTAAAAAGAAATTCGTCTGGCCAGATGTATAATCTTAAACTGTACTTTATATAGGCAAAGTTGTCACCTGAAAAGAACTTTTTTTTTTTTGTCTGTGCTCTTCTCATTGGTTTCAGGAATAGATGCCGTGGTATGTACAATATGTCACAATCGCTGATGGTCCAGAGTGTTCAGTGTGTTTACATGAACTTTCTTAACTGGGTTACAGTCCGCTTAGCAAAGATGATTTGTTAAGTATCTTGTAAATTCAAGTCAGGACCCACTGAAGCAGCATATTCCATCACTAAGAGTTAAAGTGAGAACCGTGCTCACTGGCCTGCTGCCTGTGTATGTGGATATTACTGTGTCAAAAAGGTGTTGGTTCATTTATATAATTGTTTTGGAGGATGTAGTCTGTGGTGCTGCTGAACTGCATTGCATTATGGTGACAGGTATTCCAATTATTTTGTCCAGCCCATAGAAGTAGTGAGTAGTGAGAGTAGGCTGAGCAACAGACACACCTGTCTGGATAACACAACAACAGCAACACAGACTGCAGCCTCCAAAACACCTCTTAAAAAAAGTTTCAACAAATGACACTGCATTAGTTTTAGCTGGTATTCCTAATAAACTGACTTTCCCACATCCTGACTTCTAATACTGCTGATAAGTTTAGAGGGACGTACCGTGTATTTCCTCCACTGGCCCACCATCTGCTCCTCAGTGCGGTCAGTGCAGTCTCCAGGCTCTCGGGGTTCCCCCAGCTCCTGGTCCAGCCCCTGCAGCAGCCCCCTGAGGCGACCAATGTCCTCTCCCAGCCGCTGGCACCTGGCAACGTACTGACTGTGTGAGTCCAGGCTGGAGTGCAGGCCTTCCTCGGCCTCACACAGACCCTGCCTCAGCCTCTGCCAGCCCAATCTCAGCTCCTCGGCCTCATCCACCACCACCTCCGCCCCGGCGGGCGAGGTGCTACCCCTCACGGCCTCAGCCAAACCCTCGATGTCCTGGAGGGTCTTCTCCTCACCGGCCACACTGTCGTCCAGAGCCTGGCGCAGGGGTGGAAATAGAAACATCACAGCATGGTGGCTTGGATTACCAACCAGGTGCAGTTGGAAAAAAATACATTACAACTTGATTTCAAATCATGTTTTTTCAGTAACACTACAGTAATTCTAAGAAACAATTAAAGGCCACCGTGCAAATGTTTCCGTTTAAGAGTTCATGCAAAGAACTGTTTTCATTTTAAATGCATTTATCTAATTTAATTTGTTTTAATTTTGCTTTAAATGATCGTTTCATTAAGTCTATAATTTTGTCTGTGGTACACAGATTGCACAGGAATATCACAGTTAAATAAAGACATGAATCATCTGAGCAATGTGCTATGAATCTGCAGTGGTTTTTGGGCCAGAATTTAGACTTCTATTTGTTACTGCAGTGTGAAACATACAATCCATTTGTTCTTTCTGCATCCTAACAAGTTCTACTGTCACCACTCATACCATAGGCTAAACTTACTGTATTGTATCCATCAATTTAACCTCTTATGGTGTTTTGCATGAAGTGGAAGATATTTATATTTACTTTTTCATTCAGTTGGTACCTTTAAAGCACAAAAGTGCATGTTACACAGCTGAAAATATTTATTCAAACTCTCCCTCTGCCTTATTCTACCTTCTCCACCGCTGAAAATAACAGGTTTTGAGACTGTGAACGCGGCGACATCAGTGGCTTTTTAATTCGGTTTCAGTGAGTCTCACTTGTAAGGCTTTGAGCTTGTTCTCGGCTGTGTCCTCCCTCTCCATCAGATC
Source organism: Toxotes lorentzi (assembly GCA_037833715.1). Taxonomy (NCBI): domain Eukaryota; kingdom Metazoa; phylum Chordata; class Actinopteri; family Toxotidae; genus Toxotes; species Toxotes lorentzi. Next base: position 20,815,567 of record JBBMJY010000009.1, on the reverse strand, counting down.
AGTTAGCTCCTTGGTTTTTGACAGCAGCCAGGACTGGAACTTCTGAATGCAGACTTGGTACGTCTGGTGCTCCTCAGCGATTTTCTGAAGCAGCGACAGGCGCTCCTAGCGCAGTAAGAGACACACACCTTGTGGTAATTTTAGCATCACAATGTTCACAATGAATACATTTTTTTTCCCAGGACACATCACAGAGTTCATATTTGGGTATCTGAGCGAGGAGCTTGAACGTGGGTGAATTTGTATTCTCCTGTGAGTCTTTCGCTGTCTGTTACTTCAATGACACGTCGAAATTTTAGACAACATACAACACAGAGACTACTAAAAAGCCCCGGTTCACATGTAGGAGCTGCTTCCAGGGAACATTATACCTTAAAACATTATTAACAAAATTATTTAAATCACAAACTTTTCTGTTTGGAATCTGAAGCACAGCTTTGCTGGTGGACCGGTTTGTTCATGTGAATGGGTGATGTAGGTAAAGACTGACGGGCGTGTGGTTAAATCTGACTGACGTTTGAAAGAGCTGTCTGAGAAGAAAGAGGAAGAGCAGCCTCATTGTGTGGCTCACGGAGGAGAAAAGCAGCCAACACAGATTTGTTAATGTTGACTAATCCAACACCATCTCTGCTCTAAATGTAGATTATTCCTGTCTGACATTCAATGAGCAGTAAACTCCTGTCTCCCCGTACAGTGTCTGTCAGATGAGAGATGCACAGAAGAAATATCATCATGGTTTTCTTTTAAATCCAATTTTTATACAGATGCGAGGCTGAGGGGTTTGATGGAAGAAAATGTCATTCAATATCAACACACTCATATATACAGCCAGCTCGAGAGCTTGATCCTCCACAAAGCATACTCTTAAACTTAGTCAACAATATGGACTATTAATGCGTGTAGGTGTGTATTCATGTGTATCTGCACATGTGAACCAAAACAATGAGAGAATAATGAAAATGTGTCTCTTATTCAAGCCACAGCTGTTGCAAAGCAAAGTGTTTCTCAAGGCCTGTGCTTCCTGTTTCAATGAAGCTGTTCCTTACTTAAACAAAGGAACTCCCTTCTGTCCAAACTTGTGCGAGAACCTGATCACTGTCATGCATGTGCACAAACATCAGAACTGTACATGGCTCCTAACTACTCTAGTTCAAGTTGCATGGTACAGTACATTATACGAAAGCAAAATGAGGAGGTATACACTGAAAATCACCTCTCAGGATTACTGCATGTCAATTAATGACACATCATTTTATTAACTTAGAACATGGATGTATCAATTAACACAGGTCCTACATGATTACTACATGACTGAGTTAATAATGGAGCTGTTGCTCAGGCTGTCATGTGCTTTGGAATGAACTGTAATGGATCATGGAGGACAGAGGATAGAGAAGAAGACCAAGGCCAGAGTCAGCAGGGACCCAATGACAATTTTTTTGCCCCAAGGCTCCTGCATGTTAATCCAGCTATGGCACTACGCACACATTAAACAGCTTTACACAAACAAAACCAGCTCTATGCACAGCAATAGATTATATGCTGAACCTTATCTGGGCTCATACATACATTACCTCAACAACGACAAATGTTTCATGACAGTCTGCTACCATGTTCTCATTTTCATGTAAGGCAGCCCTATAAGAGATGGACTTTCCTTGCTTTCTTAGCAGCTAGCTCAGCAGCAGTAATGAAATGACTAGTCAGTTAATGGATCTGCTGATCAATCAACTTTAAATCATTTCTCAAGAAAAATGACAATTGTTCTCTGTGTGTGGATTAAAAGTATCTCTGGGTTCATGGCTGTTGTTTAATAAAACAAGTCATAAATAATTTATCAGTACAGGCTGTAGTGAGGAGTACAGGAGAGTCAGACCATATTTATACGCGCCTCACCTCAGCTCTGTCCCTGACATCGTTGTAGGCCTCCTGCAGCGTCTCCTGGGCCTGAGGCTCCACACTGGGGTCCTGGGTTCTGTTGTGCAGCGCTGCGGCCTCGTCCAGCAGCCTCTCCAGCAGCGCAGATTGGCCGTGGATGTCGCTCACCACCACCCGCTGCTGGTCCACCTGCCACAGCTTCTCCTTCACCCCGAGCTGCAGCTCCACGCCAATATCCAGGCCGCGCTGCTGCCTCGTCAGCCACAGTTCAAACTCTTCGTAAGCCTTCAGGTACTCACTCCAGTGAAGCCACACCCACTCGATTCGACTGGGTGTGAGGTGAAACAACGCAACGAACATTTTGTATCAGCAATTTATGTCTATGTTTCATCTGTGTTCACATGCACAGTTGTAAATAAAAACTGGGTCTTGCTTCCCTACCTACTTATTTAGTTATCTTACTAGTAAACTTCTTCCTTAGCAAAGCATATATAATTTCAATGCAATTACAAACCTCCAGCTATTTGTATTGAGAACTCAGACGTCATGCAAACCAGGTAAGTCAACAACAACACGTTGATAAGTGGCAAATAAGACACAAGCTAGCTGATATGCCATACTGTGACACATTTAGCAACACAGTTAACTATTTCAGACATTTTTGCTAATGACTAGCTGTTGTTCCTGGGTACATACGATACTATGCTTCAAATGCGAACACCTACAAATCACTACACACAAAGTCCACCTGAAGTGACCTGGACTGCATGTGGAGGGAGTGGAGCAGCACCTGTGGCAGTGGATGATGTAGGTGCAGGTCTCCTCCCACTGGCTTTTCAGATCTTTGAGCTTAGCGTGGGTGTGGTTCCTCAGGTCCTCATCTCCACTCTGCAAAAGGTTCTCAGCTGCCACCAGCGCCATGTCCATCTTCACACGGCCTTCGTGCTCCGACTGGTGGATTTTCTGCACATTAAGAGGAGCACAGGGAGAATCACTTTAGTCCATATATGCGTATGTTGTGTACCTGTACAATTAAGCATTCATAAAAAAATAGATGATACAGTTACAGGGTAAAATTACTTTGTTGTGCTAAAAACTAAACCGTTGCCCCAGTCTCAGGTCACGTGCACTCTGAAGCAGGTCTTCTTCAACGACCTCTCTGTATTTAGCTTCATTCATCCGTCCCTCAGCTCTGACGAGGGGTCACCACAGGGATGGTATTAGCCAGGTGATGAGTAGTGACTTGTTTTCACAGACACAGTGTTTGGGGTTCTTTGTTGTCTCATCAGACAGGATCATTTTTTTCCTCATGCTCTCACATTTCCAGCTGAGCATTCTGAAGCAGAGGACTTCTGAAGCTCTGTTAGAGTGACTGTTGGGCTCTGAATCACCTCCCTGACCAAGGCCCTTTGTGCCTGGTGACTCGGTTTGTCTGGATATCCAACTCTAGGAAGAGTCCTGATGGTTACTAACATCTTCCATTTCACAGTTATTGAGGCCACTGTGCTCCTGGGAACAACCAAAGCTGTAGAAATGGTTTTATACTCTTCCCCTGATCTATGTCTTGACACAGTTTTACTGTGGAAGTCTACAGAGAGTTCTTTGTACTTCTTGGGTTTTGTCCCGAGATGCAGTGTGAACTGTGGAACCTTATGCAATTTTTTTTAAATTGCAAAATTAGATTGATGAGCAAAAATAGCAGTTTGATCAGTTTAAAATTAAATCAACAACACAATAAAGTGTGCAAAAGTTCACATTACATATGAACTTTCATATGTAAGTTCTTACATATGAATATGACCATTAATATTATTTAATGTAAAGACAATGATGTATCCACAAAGTGATTTCTCCACTGTCTTATGTCTGAGGACATACTGTATCTTGTTATTGTTGTCATGTGTCACTATGTCCACTGGGATTTCTTGATTTACTGACTAGAATGTCACTGAGAACTGGTCACAAACAAGGATCCTCAGATACTGGACCCTGCTCAAAGACCACAAACTGCAGCTGTCTCCTCTAATACTCTGGTGACAGAGTACTAAAGTAGTAGCAGGGGGTCGGAGTCGAAGGGTCAAACGGTAACTAAAGTATCTCACCTCTGTCTCCCTGAGTCGGGCCTCCAGGGCATCACGGGGCCCCTGGGTGTTGTCGTTGGCTTTCAGCCTCTCCTGGATGGCCTGCATCCAGGAGAGGGCAGCCTCCAGGCTCTCCATGAACTCCTGCTGCTCCTGCTGTGTCATGATCAGCCCCAGGCCTGTGAAGAAGAACGGCACAAACTGGGAGCATGAGGAAATGGGCTAGCATTGGTTTAACAAAAAGATTATATTGGTTGCATCGTGGGAAATGGTTTGATCAAGGACAAGAGCCATACTATAGAGCAAAGAAAATCTCTCAGTAGATTTCATACGAAGACTAATTTTACAAAACTGAGGTCTGTATGTTAAAACCAGCAGGCACATGTTTTGCGACTGGTTATGCAAATGCTGTAGGGCAACAGAAACCGCCTGTCCTAACCCAGTGGTTCTCAACTTGGGAGTTAGGATCCCCGCAAGGGTCATAAGACAAACCTCTAGGATCATGAGAGGATTAGTAGGCCAGATCAATCAACGAAAACTATGCTGTTTTTCTTTTGGATTTGTGTCCACCTCCTGTATAGTATATATTTAACACTTAACCCCTGCCTTGTTATGTGCATTTTCAAGTACTTGGAAATGCCAAAATTCCAGCAATTCTGTCAACTGCATGAAGGCCTGCATTGTGCAGAAACTCAGGGTGCCCTCGGGAGATGCAGCTGGGGAGGAAAAACCTTGAGCGAGCACAACTTGACAGAGGTAGACGAGCTTCTGCAATAAAACGTATGGGAGGGAGGAGTCGTGGCACTGCAGGAGCACAAAGAGGAACCACATCATATCTTGGAGGGAAAATAAAAACTCAGGCGGCATGGGCCATTTTCCTGAGTGACTCATTTCTCCCCACCACAACATTCCTCCCAAAATCTGCTTGTTTTGCCTCGGACTCTTGAAACTTGGAAACATTTAGAACGCCCTGCCCCCAGTGAAAGCTGACAAAAGAATCTGAAACCTTTATTTGCTTGTAAAAAAAAAATTGAATTCTCATGCTAGAACTTAGGATAGACTTTTTTTTCCCCAGTACCACATTAACCAACACTGAACAAGCTTAGGACCATGTAAATATACCAGGGTTAACTCAGCAGCTAATCTGCTTATGCAGCTTTAAAAGTTGTATTTCCTTTCCTGGCATTTTACCACTTTAGCTGTAACAAACTCACAACACACGTTGTTTTTAATTATTATTCTTTGCCTGCTTTTTGGTGACGGTGTAGTAACCACCATAGTGCGTGCGCTGTATGGAGACAGTGAAGCCCCTCCTTCTTCAGTATGACAGCTCGTGCTGTAAACTCGAATTAACGTTAACTTTAATCCATTTCACTCATACGTGCCACTTTACGGTGGTAATACTGGGTCTTTTTCCTTGCCTGCCATGCTAACTGCGGTAATCTTGCTCGTTTTTGATTCAAAGGCGCTTATAAATATTAACAATCTAACTAGTAGGTATAAGTTTAGACTGGTATTTTCGAGCTATACGGTAAGCTAATTTAGATGTGAGAATTCAGCGTTAGGACCCCACAGGTTTACGGCAATATGCCTGACCAGAAAAGACAGCAAACCCAAACAGACCTACGCAGCTCATTATAGTACAGTAATCTAATGTAGAGCCGGTGTAAGCATGAGAGCCCACAGGGAGTTATCCTTGTTTGTAGGTAGAGGTAGGCCTATTATCATTAAGCTAGCTGAACAGCGGTGCAGATTTACTGCTCAAATTCGGCTTTATATGAATATAACTACTTACAGCTTTGTGTTCATCAGGTGAGATGAGCCGCTCGTGTGAACGCTGTCCTGCTGTGTTGTGTACAGTAAAGTTAAGGCAGGCAGGAAGTAGAGCCGAGGCCGCCAGGGGCTGGAGTCAACGCACAGCCTGTCATGCTGCGTTCAAGGACCCTTCGGAAACTACAACACGACCAGTTTACAGGGAAACTGCAAGTCGCTCGCTGCAAAACTATAGAGTATTTCTTTTTGAGGTTTGTGTTGTAATGTATTGGTTCAGATATCTAGAGACAAGTAGCGTAACCGCTCACCAATGGCCGCGATCAATATTATTTACCACCGTTGTCCGTGCATCAGGTTATTTGATCGACTGTACCGTGTTGAAAAGTCCAGTGTGTTTTGATTAACATTACATGAATGATACGTTCCCACAATGTCAAACAAACCGTCAGGGCTGTATGTTATAGGTCCATGAGAAAGCATGAGAAGCCTCACGACCTCAGAGTAGGGGAGAAAACGTGTTTAATCAGTTCAAGTCAGATTCTGGGGTATTGTGGCTATAGTTGCTGATGTGGATGTAGAATAACATCAACAATAATACAACATATCACAACAGTAATAAAACTTAAGTCTTCCTTAAGGCACAGCCTGAGGAAGATGAGGCTCACCTCCTCCAGGTTCCGGGACGTGTGACATGTCCGAGGTCACAGCTCTGCAGAGCACCTTGCAGAACACATCCGCAAAGGTGGGGTTCAGACAGCCTTGATGAAGAGGGGGCTGGCACTGGAACCAGTAGCTATTCAGGAATATGCCCGCATTAAAAACGTTAACTACTGGCCATCAGGATTTGTCATCCATCCAGATGCTCCCTGGCTCGGATCCTCTCTAGATGGAGTCGTTTTTGATCCGACAGAGGCACCACCATTCAGGCTGGTGGAGGTGAAGTGCCCCAGTGTGACATTCTATGTGGACTGCGGGTACCTGCACATGCATAGTGGCGCCTTGCACCTGAAGCCAGGCGACAGCTACTATTGGCAGGTGCAAGGCCAGCGGCAAATGCAGTGGTGTGATTTTGTTGTTTTGTTTTGTTTTTTGCAGAAAACGACTTTCTTGTACAAAGAATGCGGAGGTCGCCCGGGTTATAAGGGAGAGGGGGGATTATTTCTTTTTCTATCATCAAATGGTTCATTCAGTCAGTTCTGTTTCAATCAGTTGATAAATGTTCTTGATTTTTAGTTCATCTTTACAAATATCTATACAAAACCAGAACTAATATTAGGTTTTATTGTTCAAAACCAGAGCTAATGTCACTCATAAATACCTACAACTGACCTGAGATCATACCTTTTGCACTGATTGAAATGAGAGCCCGAATGTAAAAACTATGTGGATTGGTGTCCCTTATTAAATTCTACATATTCTAATGTCATCTCTGGTGCATTTTCATTTCAAGTCAGTAAAAACCCAGTCAAAGTCAGCTTTATTGTCAAAAACCATATGTACAGTATGTATATGTCATACACAGGATTGAAATTGCAGTCCTCCCTTGGCCCACAGTGTTACACTAAACTAAACATCTTGTATAAAACAATATAAACATATCAATAACAGGTAGAAAAAGACTTGTATGTAATTCAAATAAGTGTGACACAAGAATTGTGTGTAAATTATTGATACAGAGAGTGTTTTTTAAGAAGCAAGATGGATCTTTTATTTATTGCTGAGTTGCCCTTCACTAATGGCCCATTCTGATAATAGTGATGGGAATTCTTCCTATGGCTCGGCTCACTAAAAAGAGCCGGCTCTTTCGGCTCCCAAGTGGCTCCTCAGATTTTTTCGTTTCTTAAATTAATTTATTACCAAAATAATATAAAATTATGTGTAAAATGAATTACTAATGTACAAAACATACACTATATTAAATGTTTATTATTTATATGGCTTATAGTATTTAGATGTATATCGATGTAATTGAAATGCATCCAAATTTGACTGTGCAGCTGCTCTCCCTCTCTCTCTCTCCCCCCCGCTCCTCCCTGCCCCTCCTGCTCAGTGCAGACACACCTCACATCAGGTAGCGGCTCCGGCTCTCAGACAGGAGTCGGCTAACCTCGTTCACTTCAAAGAGCCGGCTCTAAGAGCCGTTTCGTTCGCGACCGACACATCACTAGTACCCATTCCATGAAAAGTAGACTGGTACGGCTCCCTTCTTCAGCCTCCTCAGCCCCCCGGCAGTCACATAAAATGCCGAGAACAGACCCGGGTGTTTTTGGTCGGGTTGAAGTCATCCCTCCGGATCTTCTACATCCACTCTGCCCGTACCGCAACGTTAACGGGGAATGCATGAAAGCTGACTTCTTTGTTGTAACGTGACCAAACGGTACATAACGACACACAACAATGAAGTGCTGAGGCTCTCACCCTCTGAAAGGCAAGTCGCCTCTCTTGAATCCTAAAAACACTCATTGTGAAAAATAATCTCTGTTAATGTTACACAATCGCTGTTGTCTCTCGCTCTTGCTGTCTTCCGCTATCGCTGTTAGATCACCGGAAGTTTTGACCGGAAGTACTGGCCCACACGCTCACGTTCTAATGTCAGCGCTTACCATATTGTGCAAGAAGCCAATATAGCGTCATTCCAAGTTCATCATTCAAACAGCCATGAACACACGACGTCACTTAACGGACGAGCAGCGCCACCTGGCCATAGCGCGCCTTCGGAGCGGTGGCAGGCAGTCAGATGTTGCTCGTGAACTTGGTGTGTCTCAAAGTGTCATCAGCAGACTTGCATCAAGACACA
>JBBMJY010000009.1:20796245-20806938 GCA_037833715.1 Toxotes lorentzi | reverse complement strand
AGAGTGGAACGCATTGCCTCAGAACAAGATCATGAGGCTAGTGAGGAGCATGAGACGTCGCTGTCAAGCTGTCATTGTGGCAAATGGTGGAAACACCCGCTGCTGACATTGTCAGTTTTTGTTATTTGGGGTTATCCTTGTTCTTGTCTAAATGTTTGGGATAATAAATATTAAACTAATGAAAATGGTGTTTCTTCTCATTCATTATTAGTAATATCAAAGGGAACTTTTACTCATGTAAATAACAATATCCCTAATTTATTGTGAGTAGTGTAATAATAATAATAATAATAATAATAATAAACTCAGAAGTGATGCATTTCATATACTTCCTTAACGAATAAAACCAAAGTGCTCAGGGTAGGCTAGTGTAGTAGTAGAATTTTACAAAAAAAATTAGATAGAATTTTTAGAATAAACAAAATATAATAAAAATTATCAAATTTTGAAAAAAAAAAGAAGAAGAATTCTGGCCTTCACTGGCATTTGTGGTATTTTCCAATACTGATTTTATATATTTTACTACAAACTATTTCATTGATGATCCATAAAGCAGTAGAAGCTATTCATATTTTTTATATCAGTCACATCAGTTATTCTGGATTAAGTGGTTTCCTAAAGCTTCCTTCCAAAAAATAAACTGACAAACAACAGTAACATGAATGTGTAAAAATTAACAGATTTTGTGTTTCAGCATGAAAGAAAAATATTCCCAGCATTCCGTGGGCTTTAAACAGAAATTATGTTACTTTACCAAAACATACATAAGGAAAACATGCAAACCTCAAACGAGAGTGCCTTATGTGCGACTGTTCAATATATACTCTACTCAAGTCCTATTCACACTCAGTTTTTCCAACAGCACCTGAACTCATCAGCAGACCAGATTAAACCAGAAGAAGGAACAAATCCAGAGCAGCTGCTGAACCAGAGCCTCACATGTCTCTAATTCAAACTGCAGGGCACGTTCCAAAAGTTTGTTCCTATTGGTAGAAAGAATTCCCAGCCAGTTTCCATTGAGACCTTCAGTACAGTAAGCACTTCACTTCATACCAAGAAACTTGGTGGCCTGCACATATGCAGGCTCAATGACCCCGCCCCCCCTCCACCCCCTCCTCTTAATACATCAAATAATACACTGAGTCTTGTGCATGTTCAAATAACTGAATAACAACTAAACTCATGCATCTGCTGTGAAAATCAGGGACTTAGTGAGGTTCTTCATTGCATCTTATCTCTGAGCTGTACTGGAGGGATGAACAACATTCGACCAAAGGATATTCCTTCATTTGGTGTTTTGGTGATGTGGTGGAGAGAACTGTCTAACACATTACTCCAAAATCTCCCATAGGGGTTCAGTTGGGTTGAGATCTAGAGACTGTGAAGGCCCTTAGGCTGATAGGCTGATGAAGCCTTGAAGCCAAAGAATTATCTGTCAAACTATTTATTCAGCAAAAGCAATAATTTACTTTTGAGGAAAATTACATAGAAGTAAAAAAAAAAAAAAAAAAAAGGAAATAAAACTGGACATAATTTCAGGCCTCTTGAGGGCCATCCCTATTTTGGGCCCTTTGAGTGAGAAGGTTGTGCTTTGTCAAAATTAAATAGAGGCTAAATAATAAAGACATACGGCAGAAATTTCTTCTTTCACTAGTTTTTCATCTCTTTCATCCAAGGTTTTTGTGAGTGAATGATTCTGAGACTATAAAAGCGAGAAGGATAAGAGACACACATTTTTGAAATGTGGGGGGACCTAGAAGTTAGACCACGTGTCACTCAAAAGCTTATTTGAATCCACTTAAAGTTTCAACCAGCTTTCATATCCCTAAACTGTAGGACCACATATTGAATTTATGCTTACTTTGTATGAATTGGAACAGGCTCCGCTCCTGAGGGTACTCCTTAATGAATCTAAGCAGCAGTGAGAGAATCAGCAGGAGGCTCAATAAACCCTGTGGTGCCACAGAGAACACAGCTTAATCTGGGGTTCTCTGCTTCTCCTTCCTATCTCTCTTCTGACTTTAGATTCACTGACTCCACGTCGATGACCTTTGACCTCTTCCCAGTCAGTACTGTCAGTAGTTTCTGGTCTGGTGTTCATAGACAGCAAGTGATGCCTGTTTCCGCTGTTCTTTCAATCCTCTGCATGTTTTTTTTCAGTGCTTGTTTACTTGTCAACAAATCAAAGACCCAAAACCTACAATGTGTCCCATTGCAAGTATTGTGTGTGTATCAAAGCTGTATGTATCTTATTCCTCTGAGCACCGTGTGACATGTTCCTTCATTACCATGAGCACACAGTGTCGTTTATTTTTACTCAATCCCACATAAGCTATCCTACTGCTAAAGGTACACACTAGAGCACCAAATGTGGATTAATCCACCACTAAAAATAGTCCACGACAGATGCACTATTTCCTCCTGTTTGTGTAACATTTGCTAAAATCTACAGTGGCCCGTTTCTTCAAAGGGACCAGTGTGTAGGATTTAATGAATGCAATGAAATAATCTTCCATTTCTGCCACTAGAGCCTCCTGAATTCTACATACTGCTCCTTTAAAAAAAAAAAAACAACACTATATATTTGTGAGGTTTGTTTTTAAAAATTTAGATCTTCAGCAGGAAGCAGTGAGCTGCGAGCTGAGAGCCACATACAGGTTAGGGAAGTCAAAAGTGTTGAGAGATGGACTGACATGTTGTTTTTGGTCTTTACATGGAGTCTGTTGGCAGCAAGTAAACTATGGAAAAACAACAGGCTTTTCACTAAAGGTACAGACAATGAAATTAAATTGATTTGGACGGATCCTGCTGCCAAAATGGAAAATAAATTCTTTTATCCAAGCTGGCAGCATGACAGATTGCATTCTGGAGAGAAACTACTTGTAAGTCTTGGTTCACTTAGAATTTGGCATCACACTCACCCAAGAACACAAACACACAGATGTTTCGTAAAATGATACATGATTTTTTTTTTGGACATGTAGATACATATATATAATTTGTCACAAGATTATAAAAAATTATAAGAAGAAGGAAAGGATCTCCATTTGATTTTGTTTTCCCCCCTTGGGAACTTGTACAAAATCAAATGCAATAACACAAGACATGAACATGCAGTGAGCACATCCTGTGTCAGTAATGAAAACAGTGCCTGTGCTCCAAATGGCTATTCCAGTGTGTGGCATGTTGGAGTAGCCAGGCTGAGGACACTGACTCTCTACAGACAAAGCACGATGCAGCAACAGTACTTACAGAGTACTGAATGAAGGAGTGGCAGGTAAATATATCAGATAGGGAAGTATAAACACACAGGACTGCTGTATGTAAGGATGAATACAAAATGTGCAAACATCAGTTGAGAAAAATCTTTATCTTACTTGTTTACAAGTTGTTCATAAATCAAAACTAAGGTCTGTATTATACAAATATGGATCTCAAAATGATTAGCAATTTATGACCTACAAACATGTGAAATTATATTTTAATTTTTTTAGTAGGTTCATTATGAAACAAACCAAAAAATTAAGCATGCTTTTATCTTTTCAAATGAATTGTATGTTTAAATTCAGCTTCACAGAGCTGTTATCGTCATTGTAGACTCTATACCATGCATTTATATTAATGAACAAATTAATATTAGGATTAACATTAGGATTATCAAACAGTTACAATTACTGAAATGAGCACAGACTAATTACCACTTTAAAAGATTCGGCTAGACTCTCTTCACTTCTTCCCACATAACCTATGAATACATTCTCAAAAAGTCACAGCCAAGTGTCTAAGGCTCATGATAACCAGGTCTGCAGAAATGTCGGTGCATTCGATTTACGAGTGAATCCCAGCATGTAGAGTAGGTGTGATGAGTGTTGCTACTGACTTAGAAGTCAGAAAGTGAGCAGTTTTTCTTTTTTTCTTCTTCTTTTTTCTTTCTTTTTTTTTTGGCATTCAGCTCGCCCACGAGCAGTTCTATTTCCAAGGCATGTGTATTCAGGTGATACATATTCATGAGCACCTGTTTGTGTCTTTTTGCTGTTCCACATTCAGGGCACTGAGATGCTGTCAGAGGCTCCGCTGTGTCATAATGTAAAGCAACATCACACTTTGTCAGCTTTCATCACAGGGCTGAATGTGGTGACTTCTTCACACATTGGACAATTTTGCAGCTCTTTTTCTCCTGCCAAGCAAGTGACGCCTTTCCTTACGCTCTTCATACAAATATTAAGCCTCTCATAGCTCTGAAAATTGTCTGCCTTCACTATCAGGACTCCATTTTCAATAACATAAACATGAAATGAACCAAGAAGCATTTTTACTCAATGCTAGTTATCAATATATGGCTGTGTAAAGAAGCTGTATTTGTTTTCTGTCCTACAGCAGTTCAGATCAGTCTAGACTGGATCAAGTTTGTGGGTCCTCTATTAGACACAATGGATCCAACAAGGGACCAAGTCTCAGGACTGTTCAAGTACTTATACTTCCATTTCCTGCCACTCAGATAAACTGTCAAATTCTATGACTGCTTGTGTTTCTTGCCTTGTAGGAATTAATTTGGTGAGTTCGATCTCCAGTGCTGGAGGTTCAGAGGAAAATTTACTTTTCACTGCACTACATTTACCTGACAGCTGTCTTCACTTGTCAGTGCACAAAGATTTATTATTAGAAAGTATGATAAGCCAATGAAATTTTGACTTCTTTTCAAAAAAACAAGAGCAAGAAAAAATTGTTAGAAGTTTCACAAAAAAGAAGCCCAATATTTCACAAAAAGCAAAGAGTCAGTGCAAAGTCTGAAAAAGTGAAAGTTTGATTTGAGGATTTATGTAACAGAACTTATTTTTACTTCCTCTCTCATTATTCATCTCATGACTCCCAGGATTTATCTTGTGATCCCTTTGAGGGCCTGACCCCGAGGTAGTGAACCACTGGACTAAACTACCTATGTGTATTTAAAGTAGTCCAAACTAGCTCCACCTCCACCAGCTTTATGAACATTTTGCTGATAATACATGTGTACTTTCACTTAACCAGGAGTTTAAACGCAGGGCTTTTACGTGTCATTTGTACAGATTTTTATATTTTTGTAAGGATTCAAAGTCTTCTTCCACCAAGTTTTATCACAGCTTGGGTCTGAGTTTCATAGTTTTCTTCATAGTTTTTAGTTACTTTCCAACACTGCGACTGCCCAGTGACAGTTTGATGAATGGAAGGCCAGTGGTCAACACTGGTTTGGTCTCCACCACCTCCTGAGAAAAATAATTGGTTGTTTAACTGCTAAATGCTATGTTCACCAGATAGTCTGTAGTGTACAGTCGGTTTATTAGCTTTTCCGCTGGAAACACAGTTGATGAGAACAGCAAGACTCAACCAAAACAGTCAAGTTATGGGCCATAAAGTCAAAACAATGAACTAAAAGACACCAAAAAGCTCTGTAAAGCTAAGGGGAGCTGCAGAGTTGGTGATAATTGTGGGCTCATTACTGCGAGCAAATTCCTTTCACATCACACACATCGTCATTTGACCCATTGTTAATGACAAAATCCTGATTAGTTCAGCTTAATTGTCCCAAAGCTTCAAGCCTCACCACATGCCGGCTCTATGTGAATGATTTGGTACATGAGATGAAAGATTTTTCATGCAGCTGTCAAGCAGCTTGGCAGTGTGACGAGAAAACCTGAAAAAGCCGGATCTGAAATGCATTCTCAACATCAACCTGGGTGTGTGGCAAAACTGGGAGCTTTGAAACAGCCATTTGCCAGCACTCTACAGAAAAACATCTCTCAGTTCTGCAGGAGTAAACAAACATTTTATGATATATCCCTTTTATCCCTTCAGAATCCCAGTATTAGAACTTCAAACCGAGCACTGCAAAACTACAGACAGATAGTGGCTTGTGTGTACTATACATAGGATTTCAATAGCTCGAAATCAAATGCAGACCGAGCTCATCATAATCATATTTAATATCCCCCAATAAATACATTGCAACATTCTTTAGTGTCAATAGCAACTCATGAATGTGTATAACAGTGATAGGCCTACAGTCCATTTCAACCACAGGCTTTATGTTTAATGAGGATAGAAACAGCTTCCAAAAAAGTTTTATAAATGTATGTTCTGTAACAGTATGTATGAATAAAGCTTCACCACAGACATCAAATGTTATCAGATTTTCAGTTATACCCCAATTGTATCTGTATCTGTAACTGTATCATCAGATGATGTCATATGATAGAAGCTTGGTTTGGTTGATCTATAAATGGCTACACTAATATACAAATCATTCAGTATTTTTTTTTAAAGCTTGTATATACACTGTTATAATACATTCTTTATAACAACAATGTTTGAAATGTCACTTTAACATGAAATGATGTTAATATTTAATAAGAATAAATTAAATAAATTAGTTTCCAAAGGGCTTTTTGGGCCCAACAGAACTGTGTACTGACCTCAGCTGCTTCAAATGATTTTTTTTTTTTTTTTAACTTAAAACATGTATGACTCCAGACTCTGTGTGGTACTTTACAATTTACAGGAATAGTTTCACAATTTTTTTTTTTTAACCACCTCATGAAAATGTTAAAATGTACATGTCAGCTACGTTCCTGGTTTAAACTGATCTTTTTTTTGACATTTCACTTTGGTAGAAGTACAGTGGCCCTGCGGTGCAAACCAAAATGTCAGAAAAACATGTCAAGACAGCTGGGCTGGTACAGTGGCTCAGTAGCACTGTTAACTCATGACTATGGCGTCCTAGGTTTGAATCCACAGCCAACTGGGGGTAAGTGGTTATGGAAAATTGATAGATTGGTTAAACATTAAACATACCAATGAAACCATTACAGAAAACACATTTTTAAAAAATTAATTAAAAAAATCAGAAAAACGAGAGGTGGTGTGTAGCTGCTATCTTTTTCATCCTGCCGACTGAACTGGTTCACTATTGAACATTGGTTTGTCTTCATCAAATACTCAGGATCAATGACAATGCAGTATTGAGGGGAATAAATAAACAAAATAATTATGGCATTGAATAAAACTTCAAAAACACAACATCCTGGCTACACATTAAACAATGACAGTTAATTCAAAACTGAAATAGGATGCAGAAAACTTTTTTTTTTTTTCCATTAGATACACATGACCAGAGTGGGCCCCTTGTCTAAAATGTCCTTTCTTAAATGTCCTGTTTTCTGAAATCCTTTTTTTTTTTTCCCTGAAATCTTGTGTTTTGCACCTCTGGGCCACTATACATAGCGTCAGTCCTCTGTCCCCATTTGAAGCTAGCCTCTGCTGTTTTGGCATGACAGTGTATGGATAATTTCTGATGTAGATACTCATGCACAGAAAACCCCAGTGATGTGTTTCAGCTTTGAAGCCATGCAAAACAAATCAAACGAAAAAAGAAAAACTGGTTTTCTATGGAACATTTTAACTTTTGAATACCCACACGGGTGAATTCACAAATGACAAACTATCGCAGTTTTGGTGGTCTGGTGAACTGTGCTAATTACCACTTAGACTCCCTTTAATTAACCAAGTCAATAAGTCGTATGCAAACACTCTTATTGAGGCATGGGTCCCGTTGTTCCGGTCATTCTTCAGTCATAGTTTTCAGAGGGTAAGTTTGTCTTTTTATTGCATTAAATGAGTAATAAACATTAAATTAAACATAACAAGCATGTTTTCTCACTTTGAGAATTCTCTAAAGACGCTCAGGAAAACCCAACGTTCTGTTTGCTAAGTGCAATGTGGACAGGACAAGCTAAAACAGTCCCTCTGAAATGACACTGAATGAATGGTTGCATTCATCAGTGGGGTTGCTGCTCTATCATTATATTAAGCTAGTTTTTGTTCATTTTAATTAGGATACATCACTACAGGGACCTTAGGAGAAAATGTCCCACTGGCCAATAAACCTTTTAGATATTTTATATACAAGCATCACCACAGTCATTTCTAGCGCATCTGTCTCCAGTACATACCTATGTCACATGCTAAGGCAACTAGGACAAAGAAATGAAATGGTCCTTTAAGTAATCCAGCGCTGTGTTGTGCAAATTACTTTGCAAATTACTTTTTTTTTATTACCTCAAGATTATTACTTCATTTACATATTTACTCAAGAGATCAACCGGTGTTGTGGTATTGAAGATAGTTATCCTGAGACTTCTTCATCTTGAGATATCTCTGTTATCTAACTGCTTGTGCATGTTTTCTGTTTGAGTGCCAAAAAAAAATCTTGAGCGGAAACAAAAATGAAGAAATACAGTCGCAATATTGAGAAAAAAAAAAAGATTTTATGTTTGGCTGAGGTGGAAAAACTGACGGATCAATAAAAACAAACAGACAGACTTAGTGAATGAATCATGACACACATTTAACATCAGATCTGTACGGAGCAATGAGGAGACTGAGGAGTAATGTTGCTCAAAGTAATACATCAAACAAACAGAAACAGTGTTCACTCTTAGTCTTGCTGATTTCTCAACATTAAGATATAAACTTTTTTGGAGATGTTAGACTTAAATCATAGTGAGATTTTTTTTTGGGACAGCCACTTTAAACAAATATAAATATAGAAACCTGCTAAATGAGTGTCTCAGAGCATGAACCCACTCAAAGTGTACCTTATACTTATCTATCAATGTTATGTCAAATGCAAAAACTGAGCCTGGGGCATCATCTCAGGAACAGCAGTAATGAGGACAAAAGAGTTGACGAAGCTGAAAAAGACTCAGAGAATTAGCATTGTAGTTTAAAAACACTGTTTAAATGATTATTTTCCATGTTTTAGTTTAGAGCTTTACTGAACATTCAAATTGCTGCATGAGGGGGAAAAAAAAATCAAAAAGAGTTCAATCCTCCGATCAATCCTTAAGTCTCGATCTGAACTGATCTTTTCAGACTCACCTAACGCTCTACCAGTGTCAGAAAAACAGTACATCACTCTCATAATTTGTCCAGAAATATCCCGTTTTGATGCAGCATTCGTACTGTATTTGTGTTGATCTTTCAGCAGTAGACGGACCAGTAGATAAGGTTGAAGAAGATGTACGAACCAGGGAAAATCATCCGGGAGTATTTGTCAATGGCATGTGTGTTCTGGATGATGTTGAGGGCACGCAAGCTCTTCTTCTTCTTGGTGGTGGTGGACTCACTGCTCACTGACAGGTGGACCACCATGTGCTCAGGTTTCTCTGGAACCTCGTGCATCTCTTCCTGTTCTTCCTCTGGGACCATGGGCTCCTCGGTGTAGCCGGCCAGGCTGTTGGTGTCCGCCTCGCTGTAGGTACCGTCTAACATGGTCATGGTTCGTGTCTGGGAGATGCCACAGGTGCAGGGCAGTGACTGGCGGGGAAGAAAACATACAAAATCATCATTGTTATGTATGGAATTTTAAAGAAATGAACCAGCGTTCAGGAGATTATCAGGCATCCTGCGTTTGAAGTGTTAGACTGAGTCATTAGTACCCATCAGATGGTTGACTTTTGTATTCCATGCTAATGTCCATGCCTAATTATAGCGTATTTTGCACTTCACTTGAAGAGTTCCACAAAAAAATTCCCTCTGTTCAGAGTCTCATGTGTCTGCCTGCGTGCCCGGAGTGGAATGTCTTGTTTGACACACAGCATAACAATATTCAATAACCACTTTAACATGCTGACGGTTTCTCGCTATGAAAATCTATATTTCCTTGCGTCATCATTTTGGTTTTCATACAGCGCCATGACACTGTGGCCCATGGCTTTTTACTTTTAAGCTTACAATTTAGAGAGAGCAGTTGCATGTTGATTGCTTTTCTCACATGTGGAGCAGGATATGCGTGTCAATTTCCAGTTTCTAAATCCAGTCTCTCCCCCTCCACCCCCACCCCCCACTTTTTATAATTGTCAGCTCAGTGTGAGCCTCTGAAAAATGCTTACAAGCCTTGCAAAAGATTGTATCCCCCCCGTCAAGGACAGAGGAATCTGATAGGGGGCCCCCACAGACTCCTGAGAAGGAGGTACTGGCGGGAAAGCTGAGCTCGCCTGAGATGTTGCAGGGGCGTGGTGGTGGCTGTCAGAACTGCAGTTTCTTCCTCGTCCGTTTTAGCTTCACTGATGCTAGACAAATTCGCACAATATTTTCTGCACTTCTTCCTCCTCCAACTGTTTTTCTTTTTTATTACCTTGCTATTGATATTTGCTTTGACTTTGTTTTGATCAGTCTGGCTCAGCCTTGGCTACACCCCTGCTCTGCATGTGGGATTTGTTGGCTACAAGAAAAGTATGGAATGTAACCAACCTTAACCTTTAAAATGGTTTTCAGTCACTGCTTCACTGTGGTTTTTATTAACTCGGGTATTAACCTCCAGTTTTAGGTAAACACTGAATTATAGTCCATCAATTGTGCGTCTATATGTGTGTGTATGTATATATATATATGCTAAAATCATTTAAGTTGACAGAGAAACACAAAATTGTTGAAATATCACACAGCCACAAGTATTCAGACCCTTTGCTTAGTATTTAGTAGAAGCACCCTTTTGAGCTAATACAGCCATGAGTCTTTTTGGGAATTTTATTTTAGCTGTGTGCTTTGGGTCATTGTCTTGTTAGAAGGTGAACCTTCATCCCAGTCTGAGGTCCTGAGCACTCTGGAGAAGGTTTTCGTCCAGGATATCCCTGTACTGGGCCGCATTCATCTTTCC
>JBBMJY010000009.1:20771012-20781981 GCA_037833715.1 Toxotes lorentzi | reverse complement strand
CACACAGAAGAGAGAAAAGAGAGAAAAACAAACCAAAACAGAAAAACCCCAGAGGCAGCCGAGCTGCCTCATGACAACTGACAACAGCTGTCCTCCAACAAGAAACCTCCGAACACACTGACCTAAAAAAAAAAAAAAACAAACGTACTTGCAACAGGTAAAGTTCCAGCATGTACCACTGTTGACTTTGAAGTAGCTTTTATTTATTTATTTACTGTGGTTATTTGGTATAAACCAATATTCCGTCAGAAAAAAGCCATTTGCTTATTATTTATTGTGCTGCCTTACATTATGTGTCAGAGAAATATGCTTCAGGAGGCTATTTTATTTTCTTTTAATTATTTATTTTTTTGCCATTTTTTCATCCAGTGCACACAATGAAACTAAAGTAATTCCAGAAATGCAATACAAACCTAAACAAATACATATTCACATATTCACCCACACATATTCACTACACATCCATGTATAGAATAGCTGCAGATATAGAAACACATCACTGCTAGTCAGCCCTTGGCAATCTTCCGTAGATATGTCCAGACATCCAGTGTTCATTGTGTCAGAGAGGGAGACCTGATCATGTGCTCACGAATTCCTCAGTGGGGCTGAGGAATGAAGAGTAAGGTGGAAGGAAAAGTGGAAATCTCTCTGTGACTGGGAGAGAATGGTGAAAATGCCACATGTCCCGTGCAAATTAAAAATTCCCTTCTGGATTCAGGATTCAAGGATTTTTTTTGGTGGTAGGTGAATCAGAGTCAGAAAACAGTTCACGAATTTTGAAAGATGGGGGATTTGATGCATTTCCTATCAAAGCAACGAAAAGTCATCCACGGTTTAGAACATACTAACAGCTAACTGTGAAGGGTTTTGAAAAAGTGAACCGAGTACTAAGAAATGTGAGACCTGCACGCCTGCATCTGCTACACCATTAGCACCATTAGCACCATTAGTAGAGTAAAAGTCACTGGTTGCAACTTGTGGTACAAAAGTGTTATGTTTTTACTGTCGCAGGCACCTTTGGTCCAGTATACTGGCCTTCAGTGAGGAGCCCAGAGGGAGTGGAAGAGTATCATGGAGAATTCGTGTGGTGTCACCTCTTGGAACTTAGAGCTTGAATCACTTAAATTCACTTAAATTCAACCCTTTTATTAATTTGGGTTTATGTTGAGCTACGAGCAGCGACAAAAAACCAACACAGTCTGATTTTGGTTTATAAACATTTCTGACACGCAGAACTTCTAGATGAAAGATTTAGTTCATTCTGTATCTTCACCACTTAAGCTCTATTATTTTTAAGTTGCATTAATGAGCACTTGGAGCCTTTTCAAACTCTTTGCTTACCAGCAGAGCTGTGTTCCCTCTCAGTGAAGGCTGCCAGCTCACTCATTTTCCTCTATCAAGTGCTTTCAGTACTATCCACAGTAAGTCTGCACTTACCCAAACCTGAAAGCATTCGTGATGACAAACTCGACTCACAATGATCTGCGTGGCAGGCCACAACGTGTCTGCTGAATGACACTCCATTCAGAATGCTGTCTGTATCAGTGCTAATTCCATACTGAAAGATCAGTGAGGTGTTGAATTGAATAACAGAATCTTATCGTATCAGCCCCACATACTATAAACAGTTCTGTTGGATTCATCTGTGAGAGAAGCTCATGAAGCACCTCAAAAGTCAGAAGCTCAGCAAAGTTAATACAATCCATCCTCTGGGAGCCATGAATGTTTGTGCAAATGTTACAGCAATCCATTGTTGTAGAGACGTTTCACTAAAACACAAAAATGTCAACTGCATGGTGGTGTTGCAGGAAAAGACATGGGATAACAAAAGTCAGTAAGCTTCATCCTCTGGAGATTGTCTGTATGAGATTCCATGGACGTCTATCCAGCAGTTTAATATTTCACTTTGAACAGAGATGGTGGACAGCACACAGAAAATCTCCAGTTAATCTCTAGTAAAATTAGCACAGCTGCACCAAAAGCACAACAGCTTGTCTGGGTGGTCCCTGCTAATTTCATTCGTTTTTTCAGTGACTCGCCTCCCACCTCCATGATATATCAGCCTCTGTTAGAACTGATCATGTGTCGTCCTCTTCATCTGCACCCATCCCCTGTAGACTATCACAAGGCTCCATATTAATTGCTGCTGGACACGAGTTTGATCAGAGCAGTGAGACAGAGCCTAAACAGAAAATTTGTGGGCAGTGTGTGAGCTAAAGAAACTAAATAAGCTCAGCTCCATCTCTTTACTACTTGATTAGTTTTCCACTAACAAGCAGATCCTCTTCCCCCACTGACATCTTCAAAAAAAAAGGAAAGAGTCAGCAGCGATATAGGATTCTCCACTATTACGTATTGTATGGTTCTGTACGTACGATTGTATGATGGTGCTGATTCTCACCATACTTCTGCTTTTGATTTTGACTTACTGCCATGACAGGACGAATCTACAAAGGTGGCTCTGACCTCGAAAGTGCCTGCAGAAGTAATCTCTGTATTTACATACACTTACGCAACAGGCATTTTTCAGCTGCAGCTCTCTTCAAAGCCAAATGTATAAAGTTCCCTTATCACAACAGATGTACTGTAAATAGGTGTTACAAACAGTGCTGCATTAGAATTATATAACATATAATGGCACAGAGAGGCTGCATGAGCAGCTGTTACTCATGCTTACATTCCACCCCACATGTCTTACACTACACATTAAGCGTGATCGAGCCAAATGGCTCATCACTTCCATTTATATCTGTAATGTAACACATCAGTCAGATTGTATGTTGCTCTATAAGGAACTCAAAGCCAGCGTCTAAGTGTTTTACATTATGGAGTAGTATTGCAAAACAGGGAGACAGATTAAGCACATTAAACGTTAAAAGCTAAATACATCAAAAGCTTGAAAGCACATGCAAGGCATGAGCTGGAGCCATAAAGAGCTCTTACTTGATCTAGTTGAAAGTCTGGCGCTGTGTGCAAACTGCACAGATACAATAGATGCCTGACAAATGACAAACAACAGTGTTTGTGTGATGATTCTATCTATGTTCTCTTGGTAGGAGCCTTTGTAGAGAAATTGCTCTCTTGCATCACCCCGCTGTCAGTCCACTGCGGTGCGCAACACAAGACCGCTAAAAAAAAGAAAACATGGTGACTCATAGAGGTCCAGGTCCACCAGTATTTGCTCAGATTCTACCCGATTCCCAGATCCACAAAAGGTGGCCTTAATTAATGATTTCATTAAATTTGTCTGTTGATACAGACAAATAATCCAAGTAATCCAGAACATTCTGGATGTGGACTGGGATTCTGAAGGTTGTGCCTTTTTATGAATTCTGTTTGTGATTTCCATGAACGAAAGTGAGGAATGCAATGACCTTGGAGTTACACGTCTGCTTTCTGCCAGCATGCACTGAAGCAGTTCGCGGTGTTTGAAGTTACTGGCATGAAAGGAAGCCCCTCCAAGTGTGAGGCCATGGTCCTTATTGAGAAACTCGCCTAATGAGGCCTCTAGTAGGAAGCAAGTTACTCCTCCAACAAATATTTCAGGGATCATGAGAGTTGTCCCACAATGCCGTAGTAAGAATGAGGACAATCTTAAAGGAGAAACTGTTGATTTACAGTCCTTCCACATGAGCTTTGGGGAGATCAGAGACCGAAGTGGCCAAGTCAGAGCATTTTGAATAATCCATACGGATCTTCACAGAATGAGGATCTCGGGCATTCAGATGCAGCTCAGAACTGATGCGCCTTCATCTTGAAAGGAGTCTGTGTGGTTTTCTGAGCAGGACACATGCCTTTGCAGCCATTCTGGGAACTCTTATAAGAGATCCTGGGGCAGACCCAGAACAAAGTGGAGGAATTACTGGGGATGTCTTGGGATGCTGCCAGGAGGAACTGAAAGATGTGGTTGTAAAGCAAGTCATTTTAGGATTTGCTTTCTCCCACCATGACCCAGATCTCTTCTTCAACATATCATACTCTGTTGTATGTAAATCCAGCTTGAAAACATATCTTTGTATGCTATCCCTCTCCAGGTTTCTCTAGCCAGGCAAACAGCAGCTGATTTCTTCTCTGACAAGTAACTACCCTGTACAGTTGAATAAGGCTGTAACATAACAAAATGTGGAAAAAGTGAAGCACTGTGAATGCTTTCCAGATGCACTGTATATGGACATGTTTAATATTTAGCAGTTTGCTTGAAAAACCTGAAACTACTGTTTAGAGGTGAATCTGTATGTGACACACCTCCTTGCATTGCATATTGCATTTTTTAAATCATACCACCTTTGATAGACACGTCAGCTCTGGCAGCTTGTCACAGTGATAATGCTAAACAAGGCTATACACTAAAGTTAACTCCAAATGACCTGTGCATGTCCAAAAACATCAACTATCATTGTGGGTTGAGATTAAAAGCATAACTTCATCATTAAAGAAGGTAATGCTGCCATGCAGTTTGCCTGTTGGACAAGTTAAAAGCACTGCTGCAGGCAAACAAACAGGATCAGGCAAAGGGATACTTCACATGAGAAGACTAAGGAACACAACCAGGAACAAAAACAGATGATCTGAAGCCTGGGGACAAAGGGCTGGAGTAGGCAGTGCAGAGCTCATTGAGAATGAGGAATAACAAGTGTGCAAGTGCACTTGTTCCTCAATCCCAAACTGAACAAGGTTAACAGGGTTAAAGTCCTTCATGCAAAAGGCAAATTCTACACACGAGCACTGAATCTTAAACACAAATGCTACACAAAAAGTTTTTCTTTATACTCCCACTTTTTTAGGCTTCCACGCTAACTAAAATAAGGGACATTTTTAATGTACAGCTGTTTATATATTAAAAGTATCTGTCAAAATGAAACCAGTCAAAGTAGTCCTGTACATACGTGTCCTAAGCAAATCCAAACACATCAAACAAGAAATGTACAGCTTTTAATAAAACACGTGTATTCTGCAGAGCCAAACATCTACATCCACAGGGATGTAGATGGGCAATTAGGATCATTCTCAAACTTCAAATATATCACAGAAGTATAAACAAAATTAAAGCTGTTTAAAATTACAAATGGCCAAACTTTATAGACATAAAAAGGTAAAACCTCATAACAATCTTCTCCCATTTGTCTTGTCATTAAGATGGTGGCTGCTGCTCCCTCGGTGGAGTGTACGAATGGTTTTTAAACCTTCTGTTTGGGTAACTCTCTCTTATGCTGCTGAACACTACTTGTTGGCCCTCTCTCTTTTCTCTCTCTCTGCAGGCTGTGATGGGATTCCTTCTTCTGTGACAGAGGTGGAGCTAAGCAGTGGATTTTTGAAATGCCAGTTGAAGTTGCAACTTGGCATTGCAACGGGCATAAGTTAGAAAACACTTTTGTGAATGTACCTGTTGATTTCTGTTACTTTGCGTACAAGGAAAACAGGTATAAAGGGATACATGGATTGTTATTAGGACCATACCAAACACCATCAGGGAGCACAGCTCTGCAGTTGCTCCTCAGTCATTTCTCATCAGGGGTGGCGTGCTGCTGCAGCTCTCTGATATCAGCTGTAGGTGTAGTGTGCTGTGTGGAGTCTAAAAACAGCTCTGTGGGGAGAGGAGGGGTTGGTTTTGCTGCGCTCTTGGCAGCTGCATCTGCCCTGGCATTCCCTAGTGAGACAAACTCTTTGTTGCTAGTGTGGGCCTGACACTTACAGACAGCTAGCTGTTTGGGAAGCAGCTCTGCCTCAAGGAGTATCGCCACTAATTTATGATGGACAACAGGTTCCCTTGTAGATGTCAGAAAGAATTTCTGTTTCCACAGTGTGCCAAAATCATGGACCGTCGCGAAAGGCATAGAGACTGTCAATGTAAATAGTTGCATTTTTTTCCCCCTCTGCCAAGTTTCAGGCCTCAGTTAAGGCTGTTAGTTCTGCAGCTTGAGGAAAGAAATGTGATGGGAGAGGTCCAGAGCTCACAGTGTCATACTGTGTACCAACAGCATAACCTAATTTATTCAAACCTGGGGCTGAATCCTCAGGACTAGGAAACAGTGTTTCCCTGAGATCTGGTCTGGGACTGGAAATATGGTTAATGGCTGCTATACAGTCATGAGGTTCTCCAATATTTGGCATAGGAAAAAGAGGACTGGATTAAGAACTGTGATGTTAGGCATTTCAAGCAGGACTGCAATGTATCTTAACCAAGGTGCTTCTGACAAATGTGCAGTCAGTTGTTCAAGTAAAACCACTGAGACAGCATGATGAATGAACAAAATGAACAAAATCAGGTCCTGGTAGCCTTTAAGGTCACATGAGGCCAGCACTGCTTTCTCAGCGGCTGCTACAGCCCTGAGACAGATTGGTCATGTAACCATTGTTTGCATCTTCACACTGCGAGAATGGTCTTGTCATGTTGGGTAGTCCCAGTGTGTGTGTGGATTGTAGAGCAGTCTTTAGATCAGTGAAAGCTTTTTCACTGTCTTCAGTCCCTGTCATGTGTGGGTGCACAGTCAGGCCTTCACCTCAGATCATGCTGTTGATTGGCACCTCTTTTTCATCATAGTTGGGAATTCACTATCTACACTGGGGTGTCATTTCCAGAAGAGACAGCAGATACCTGCTTTTTGCATGGCCTCTTCATGTTTCAGGGATTTACCCTCTCCAGTCATGGCATGCCCTAAAAAGGTCACTTGCTTTTGAACCAGCTTTGTGACCATTGTCATCACAATGTTATAACAGTGTTCTTTACGGCTGTTCTGCAGGCCTCCTCTGTGGGAGAGCAGATCACGAGGTCATCACAATACGGAAGGAGTGCACTCCCCCCAGGCAGTGTTATCTGCTCCAGGTTCTTTAAAGTTGCATTGTAAATGGTTGGACCCTTGTAGAATCCCTGGCACAAAAGAGTAAATGCCCAATTCTTCCCCTCAGAGGAAAAGGCAAACCAGTACTGGGACTTTTTGTGCAGTGGTATACTGAAAAAAAATGGCTGCCACCTCAACAACTGAAAACCACTAACTGTTTTGGGGAGTACATTTGGTGTTCAAGCATGAACTGACGCTTTTCCTGCTTGCAGATCTTGTACAAACCTCCACTCTTCTCTCTGGAGATGTAACTATAATGTCTGCTGCTAGAAGAGTTACACACCAGTGTAATACCTTCAACTGCATAAGGTTTTAGCCATGAGATTCATTGTATATGATGTTCTGTACATGTTCAAAGGCTGGTTGTAAAACACCTGCAGAGTTTCTGTGTCCTCCCACTGCTGTGTCACTGCAGTTTCTCACCCATTGGTCCCAGATCCCTCCACTGTCTCTGCTCAGCTTAGCTAACAACACGTGTGGATATGAACTAAACATTTGAAAATGTTTGGTCAGTTGAGTTGGGATTGAAACAAAGGCAGCAAACATCGTTTATTTTCCAGCACAGCCATGTTACAACTGTGAGGGGAACATTGCACCGTCCTTTTACAGTATCTGAGGTTCTGCTGCTCATTTTTGGAGCAGGATTCAAATGGCTGCTTTTAATTACACATTCTGTTACACCTGAGTCCAGGAAAAAGACACCTGTCTGGACCGAGACTTGTATTGTGAATGTCAGCAGCGCTCGGTATGATACCAACTTAGACATAGGTTTGGGTTCCATTCACATTTGAACCAATACTGTACTGGTACCGAGGTCTGAACCTTGGTAATTGTACCTGTAAACATTTTTATTTTCATTGCAGAAGTATCCTTGCAGAGGCCGGTAACATTTGCATAGAAATATTAACTGATCGTGTGTTTACTTTGTTCCCACATGACACACATGAAAATGAGACTGCATCAATTAGATTTCAGCTTTGGGAAGTGAAGAGATCCGGGACAAGAGAAAGAGCAGGTACTGCCCACTGTGCCCAGGATAGGACCACCAGTACTGTATGTTCCTGTGCTGTTCTGTGATGTTCACAAACATAGCCTGACTGAGCTGAACACATTCAAACAATGACAATAATTACCACTGAGATATATGTTCTTTGGTAATTACAGTGGAACCTATAGGCTGAATTTAACAACAACATAAACCTAGGATAATTATAGTGTTTGAGACACATTTCTATCATTCAAATCCAAACACAAAGATGAAATAAAGAGGGTGTTGTCTTGTGTATTTCCAGATTACAGTGTGGATCATTATTCACAGAATTTGGTACCGGTTCCCAGTGGTTTCCCCTGCTGGGAAAAACAGCCAGTCCAGGAAGGGACACACATTTCGAGTGTGTGTATCTGCGTTTCCTTCCTGTTAGAATTGTGTTTCCTACAGAGACAGTGAAAAAAGTGTCAAAACTCCAGATGCAAACATAACCTGGTCAGTGTGTACTAGGCGATCTGCGTGCACACATTTGTAAGTACTCAAAGTGTACACCATTTTCTGTCATCATTTTAAGTCTAATTTCTCTCCTTTATGCTCCAGTGCCTGAAATACATCCTGAACTAACTGATGTGTGTCACTGTGTGTGTAGGTGTCCTTACTGTTCTCTTACGTCCCCTGATTTGTCTCCGACCCCACGCACCGTCAGTCCTCATGGGTGCCCTGTGCTGCCTCTCTGTCCTCCTCCTCCTCGCTTTTTTGGATACTGTATGCTTGGAGTTGAGCCATGTGGAGTTGTCAGCAGGATCAGCCTTTTTCTTTTCCTTTTCTTGCTGTCTCTCATGGCGAGTTGCACATCTGTCCGTTGGCTCCAGTCCACCTGTTGGTGGTGTTGGTGTTTTTCTGGATGTCTGTGAGCAGGCCTTTGAGGATGTGCTCTTTCAGATGAGCCTCCCATGCACTGTTCTGCGTTCTGTCAGTGGGTCTGGTCGTCCCACTGTTGCCCTGACGGTGTGGTCTTGGTGATTCAGCAACTGCTTCACGGGCTGGTGGTTGTGATGAGCAGGGATGGGGCCAAATCCACATCGAGTTCTGGAAGAGGCTCAACACAATGAACAGTATCAACAGACCCCACCTCGTCTCCCTGCTGTCTCTTTTCCTGTTTGTGTTTGGTTTTTTGTTCAAGTTCTTCTGCCACAACATAAAGGCTTTTTCCAATCCGTTTTAAATGTGGTCAATTTCTTTTTCTCCTTTCTGTGTCTTGGTCTTTTCCTTTTTACTATCCTCTCTTTCCTTCGTTTCCAAATTGCTTTTCAATGCACCTCTTTGTCTCATGCTGAAACTGCCTCCCTCAGGAAATCCCAACGCTTTGACCCAAATTTCAAAGTGGTTGCAGCCACTGCACCATGATTTATCATCATGGAGTGTCCTTGATCGCTGTCAAGCAATAACAATAAATGGCTGTGAAGCTCTGGTGGCACGATGGTGCAGTGGTTAGCACTGTTGCCTCACAGCAAGAAGGTTCTGGGTTTGAATCGTCTGGATTTGGAGTTTGCATGTTCTCTCTGTGCTTGTGTGGGTTCCCTCTGGGTTCTCCAGCTTCCTCTCACAGTCCAAAGTCACACAGATTAGGTTGAGTGGCAACTCTAAATTGTCCATAGGTGTGAATGTGAGTGTGAATGATTGTTTGTCTCTATATGATGGACTGGAGACCTGTTCAGGGTGTACCCCGCCTCTTGCCCAATGGCAGCAGCGATTGGCTCCAGCCCCCCCACTGTGACCCCTAATAGGATAAGCAGTATGGATAATGGATGCATGGATGAGTGTTACTCTTGCAGCAAAACATACAGATAGCAGGGGTGCAGGCAAAGTTCAGCCATAAGAAGGTTAAGAGGGTTAAACTCCTCCATACAAAATGCAAATCATCCTACACACAGGCAGCAGGAAGCTTAGACATATAAATGCTGCTAAAGTTTTCCATTACATGGCTAATAATATGCTCATTAACTGATGTGTGTTTTTGTCTGTGGTGAACAGAATAGGGAAGAGAAGAAAAGACAACAAAAACAGGGAATGAAGTAAATAAAAACACTATATCACCTCTGGACTGGCAGCATTTAGTTGCCATAGTGATTTACTGTAGCAACTGTATTTCACAAGTAGCAATGAGCAGGAATTTACTGTCCGCAGGCTGCCTCTGTTGAGAGCTAAATTCTTTTCATTATGCTCCATTTTCAAACAAAAAAAAGTCACTAAGCTGAAAAACAAAGCTGATTTAGTATGTGCATAATCTCCCCCATGTTCTGAAACTGCAGTCGACCGCAGCTTCACTTGGATGGAGTTTCTTGAGAGAGTTAATTAGTTTAAGTTTATCTTTGCCGTAATGGAGCTACTTATCTCCTGTCGCGTAAAGGAACTCATATTATTAATTATGAAAAAGAGACAAACCCTTAAAGCCTTAGAGAGTGATACTTTTCAAGCTAATATGTTCCCTCTGTTTGTGGGTTTTAGAATTGCTATTGAATTAAGGAATTACAACCAAATATTAACAAGCAAAGCATAAAGGAAACACCAAATGTTTTTGATCTATAAAGTACACTGAAAACCCACATTAAATGTAGTTCAGAGTCTGAGTTGTCAGTAACTTCCTGCTCAGCATCATCCTTAGAGAGGTGTTAGTCTATTTCACTTACTACACTCCTGTTTTACTTTCAGTTCTGCCTATAAAACATGTTTGTTGCAAATGCTTATCTCCAGAGATTTGATAAAATAAGATAAGACCTGCTTCTTTATTTTTGGATTCATGAGTTCATAGATCAATTTGATTTCAACACTATGATTACAGGCTTTAAGTTACAGTTGTCACGACTGAGCATAGACTGAACCCAAAGGCACGACTCCGTGAAGCAGAATTAAAAATAAAGTCTTTATTTTCAAAGTAACATATAATAACCACCCAAATGGAGAAAAAAGGCAAGAAAACAAAATATTAAAGAGAACAAAAAATCACTCAAACTAACTTCAACAAGACCACAAAAAGATCAAAGAAACAAAGTACAAAATAACACAAGACCTGACTAGAAGAACACTGACGAGAATAACACGCTGGTCGACTTGACATGAGACAAGACAAACTAGCACAGAA